>CAHIKZ030004884.1:1777500-1865000 GCA_903632075.3 Acanthosepion pharaonis
AAGTTAGAAGTAAACATGTTAGAAACAGATAAAAAAACCAAAACCAATAGGACTGGAAAAGATTTAAAGCGCTTATTTCTGCCACTTCCCAATTACTGACTAAAACCTTGTTAATAAACTATCATGTAAGCTAAAAAGACGAGAGTAGAACATCAGGTCCTAAGGCGCTAATGACACGAGAAATAACATCTTCCTTGTGTTGAAGTTGAAACGATACAAACAGTTATGATATTTGAAAAAAAAGTCTATCTGAGCTTAGAAGATAACCTTTTACTTTATCTCCAAAGTATTCCCGAATAAAAATAATAATTCTGGTTTAGGCTAAACGCAGAATATAAGTTAATAACGATATACACTAACGGGAAATAAAATTACAACATTCTGAATATGTGCCTAAATTTCATCGACATTAAACGTAGAGGTAATATAGCTGGATAAATGTAAATGAATCATATATACAAATGAATAGGTTCACTGCCTTCAAAATAAGGGGTATATCCATTTTCATACCCCCTATGGATACACTGTATATTCTCGTTTGATGTGACCACTGATCTCTATACTAGCATATATATAATCATATAGATAGCGAGTACAATCTTGCGATTTATTAATCCATACATCTTGCAGCTGGTGAAACAATACGGAAAAAAAGTTGTAAGTGGGCTAACAGTTCCATCATGAAATATCTCCAGTGGATAGCGGGTCTGGTTATGGAGTTGTTGAGCATCTCAGATATTGTATTGAGTAACATGGGTATCTTATGGTTGAGTTTTACTTTCCTGGAGCAGCACATAGCCTTCTTGTTTTAGAAGTAACAGAAAATGAACTGAACATTGCTTAAGTTTACCTCTAAAAACACAGAAGGTGAGCGAGAGTTAACCCAATGACAGCTCTTCTATATTGATGCCAGCCGTTCATCGTAGCTAAATACACACACAAGTGCTACGGTAGTTTTATGAAAGAAAAACATTTTCTCGTTACCTAAAATTGAAGAGTCTTATTTGATTCACCAGATGTACGATGAAAACGTTCACGATGATGCTGTGGCGTAAGCAGAAGTCTGGCTAGAAACATACATATCCGATTTTTGATGTAAGTAAATGTTTGGTCCGTGTTGACACTCCTGTGGTCATATGTTTTCTGATCATTACAAGGTGACAGAATTGGTGAAAAACTTAACTACTGTGCTACCCGCAACCCAGTCTATCGATGTAGGAATATTCATTTGACCACTACTGCTAATATCGCAATAACTTTGACACTTCATATATGAACTCTGAGAAATGGCCATCCATCTTGAAGGCTTACAATTTAATGTAACAGAACAAGTAAGTGTTGATCACAGTGGAATGATACCTACTTACTTTGCATTCTTTCGTCCCCAGCTATACCTTATAGAAACATGGGTCACCGTCTAAAGCTCAGACACCGACGGTTCAGTTGTTTGATTGGTACAACATCGCAAGATAGATGAATATTTATCAGTACATACAAACTGTTTGCTAGTCAAAACCGTCCTTCAGGGTGGTGAATGTTATTTTTCGTCCTGTGTATTTTTGTTTTCAATTTCATATGATTTACGCAGCTTGAGTCCTGAGAAATGTCTGGCTTGATAGTTCTTCTAGCAATTATCAGTTCATATGAAAAATGGGGAGGTGTTTGATGGGAGATGCAGTGATTTGTCTGTAGAAAATTAAGCATTTCTGTTGTAAATCACGTGATGCGTTAAAATATTTTTATTTACTACTACTACTACTACTACTACTAACTGAAACCAATTTTGAAAGGTAGTACACGTTATGAAGCTTATAGGAAACAGTAACAGTAATTAACTCAAATTTCGAGGAAATCTGTATAACATTGAACCAATTTTTGTTAATGTTTTGTTCTGAGATTTACATATATCCTTTTTCATGTAAAATAAGGTCACAGTTGTATGACAATCATGAAGGTAAACTAGCTAACCATCGCTTCTATATATTGGCATTATACAAAGCAACATAATACTGAGCATACCCAAGTCGAAAAGGCAAAATAATCTGTAATTTAAGACACA
This sequence comes from Acanthosepion pharaonis, assembly GCA_903632075.3. Classification (NCBI taxonomy): domain Eukaryota; kingdom Metazoa; phylum Mollusca; class Cephalopoda; order Sepiida; family Sepiidae; genus Acanthosepion; species Acanthosepion pharaonis. The sequence goes on from CAHIKZ030004884.1 coordinate 1,779,560, forward strand.
AAGGGTTCACCCAGTCTTGACCAGAAAACGGCAAAATCGGCAGTAGATGTTGCTGTTATCGCAAAACACAGTGAAAATAAAATGGTGTAAAAAGCTGATACTTTATTTTGTGAAAGCCGAAGAAATAAAGCCCGGTAGCTTACAGCATCAAGACAAACATGTACAAAATCACACTGTTATGCATTACAATAACTGGCAACCAGCATATCGGATGCCTTAAACTCCGTGCATAAAAACGTATTCTAGTAAATACAGGGTGTTTAAAAGACACGGTAATTTAATCTAGTTACTCTGCCATACATCAGAAGCATGATGCAGAAGTTCCAGATAATATTTAGTGAGGAGAGCAATAGACATTAGTGTCTATCTCGGATACCTCAACAATATCCAATGCTCCGTTTGGAGATAACATAAAATTACAAAGGTGAAACCAGCTGTTTGTTTAAAGTAATATTCGGGTAATAATAAGAGAGAAAGGGGCATGCTGATCTCTGAAAGGAAATAAAAAAAATAATTAGCAGGAAAGAGCACTGGAGAATAAGGCAAAAGTGTGTTTAAAGTGCGAAAATATTATATTAGACATAAGAATATTGATGAAATTTGTTGGATGGACACATGTTCATTACGCAGACCTGGGTAAAGATGTAAAGTTTAGGGTGAAAAAAGCTTATTTCCCCTCAGAGCAAGGTTGGAAATTTAAACACAAATTAAACACTTGACGATAGCCTCCGGTTATAGCAAACAAAATATTTAAAGGTTATTGGTAAAATAAAATAAATTAGGGAACTTTTAACAGACAGGATCTTTAGTCAAGACATTGCAATAGAGATCGGAATTAAAAAAAAAAGTTCTATGCTTATGAGGTAGAATGGAATGCAAAAAAGAGAGTGATGTGCAATGTGTATGAAGTATGAATTTAACATGAACTACAAAAAATGGGAGTGGAATTTTCAATTCTTAGGGGGCATGAATGAAAATAAACGGCAAAAAATGGAGAGAAATATGCAATGTTTAGGAGGGGTATGAATGAAAATGAAATGGAAAAAAGAGGAATAAAATGTGCAATGCATGATGCATGAATCAAAATAAAAGGCAAAACATCGGAGTGAAATGAGCAATGTGCACGAGGTATGAATAAAAATAAACTGCAAAAAAGGGAAGTGAAATGTGCAATGATTATGAGGTATGAATGAAAATGAAATTCGAAAAGGGGAGAGAAATATGCAATGCCTATGAGGTATAAATGAAAATGAACTGCAAAAAGAGAAGTGAAATCCATAATCTTTATGAGGTATGAATAAAAATGAAATGCAAGAAAGTGGAGAGAAATGTGCAATGATTATGAGGTATGAATGACAACAAAATGTAAAAATGGGGAGTGAAATGTTCAATACTTATGAGGCATGACTGAAAATGAAATGCAAAAGAGGGAACTGAAATGTGCAATGCTATAGCTGTCCGAATGAAAACGAAAATGCAAAGGGTGGAAGCAAAATAATTAACTTGGAAATCACAACATACTGAACAAAAATGTGAAATAAATATCTCGCAATAATGACAAAGCATTCACTCAAGCATAAATGGATTAAGAAACATTTTGTAAGAAAATGAAAGAATAAAATTAAATATAGTCATTTTGAACAAGAAGGAAACCTAAAAGTGGCTGTAAATGTTTTAGCAGAGTAAACTTTAAAAAAGACACGGAAAATGGCATAAATTTTATGACTTTGTGATAGAATGAAACAATATATAAATGGAAACGGTAAAATTTATTTTAAAAATTATCGCTGCACTTGGAATACTTTCAAAACTCTTTGAAGAATGATTATTTAGTGGAATTAAGAACATGTATAAAGATTACACCACCAAAATAAGGAAGGTTACGATAAAAATAATAAAAATCGAAGATGCAAGAAAAAAGATTTTATAATATTTGTAGAATCTGAGCATATATTAATTCGTGTCTTTCGTCAGTGAACGCGTGATAAGATGTCTTTTTAGAAGTGTTTTATTCGTAAAATAAGGATGATCTTTGTTAGATTCTGGGTTATGCATGACATAATAGCGAAATATTATAAAATACATTTGTAAAATTGTGGTAAATAGAAAGAACTGTTGTAATAGGCATTGTCGAAGTGCAGGGAGTTATTTTGTAAAATCTTACTAATCGAAGGAAGAATTAAAACGCTAGCTTTTCTTGAAGAGTTTATATACTGAAAAGAATTCTTCAGTACTGAGGATATTTGGTGCCAATTGCTTCTCAGTGAAAGCCACTCCTTAGTATGGAATCTTAGTGAGTAAAATAATAATAATAATAATAATAATAATAATAATAATTTCAAGACAAAGTAAAAGATTAAACAACAGACAAAAAGAGCCCATTTGAAGGCAGAATGAAAACGAGAAATTGAGTAAATCCTATGTGAATTATCGATACTAAATGAGATTTCAAGAAATTCAAATGTTTCAAAACGGAAAAGATCAAGCGGAAATATAAAAGCATAAAATATTAAAGCACTAAATGAAATTCCATCAATCAAGGAAATACTTAAACAGAAACTGCAATTAAAGTCATGGAGAATAAGACTATATGAAAAGTGTTGTATGTTCTATCGAAAAAATAAGATATTTCTAACCGATTTAAAGGATTTTTATAGAGCAAACACAGGCGATCCCATTTTGAATAAGTAGATCACATTATGGTAAGGAAAGTTTATATGTAGGAATTAGCGTGACGTCTAATTGATCACTATTTCTATTCTATCCTCTATTACTATACGGATCACTGTTTCTACTCTATTCTCTAGTACTATACGGATCACTATTCTCTATACTTTTATCTTACTATTTCTCTATACTGATCACTACACGGTTTACTATTCGGTGGTTACTATTAGTGCGAGTGTTATTCGAAGGCATCTGAGACTAGTACTGTTCAACGGCATTACGATAATTGTATCTGAGATTACAAAGCCTCTACTACAACAAGCATTACGAAGGTGACAACGAGTATTCGTTGACATTACAAAAGTGGTAACGAATGTTTGTTGACATCACAAAATCAATCCTAATAAATAACCTCAATGAAATTCCAGAATGGTTCACTGAAGGTATTATTTATCTCCTACTAAAACCAGCTGAAAGAGATGATACAAAAAATTATATACTAATAACATTTCTATCCACTACATATAAATCGATCACGTCTGTCCTGACGAGCTATACTTACTCTTTTTTCGATAGAAGTCATATGTTTGAAAAGATCAACTACTACCAAAAAAAAATGATATTTGATAATTGCAGGAAAAAGCAAAAATCTAAGCAAGGCTTGGATAGATTATTGATGTGGGCCCAAAATTGGGACCACAGAAGGAAAACACGGAACACGGATTAGAAGTAAGAAAGATATATTAAACAAAAAGGTTACAAAGATAGTGTAAGTGTAAGCGGAGCTTACTATGTGCTAGTGTCCAATATTGGTAGGCTGATACTACGGTATTAGAACACTCTCTCTCTTTCCTCCTCTTCTCTTAGAGTATTATATCGCAAAATTACGTCGATCGGCTCTTCACATCTATTTTGTAGCGATTCCTCCGATTCCTTCAAATGGCATTTTCTGAGCTGGTTCCAATGGCGTTTATGAGTATTTTTCGGACCTTGGACAATATAGACCAGTTCGCCAATTCTTTGTTTTATGGTGCCTACTTCCCAGAATGTTATGTTGTTTTTGTAAGCCTTGAAAAAGACTTTATCGCCAGGATTGAAATATTTCTTATGAGGCGATACGGTTTTTTTTTGTCTTTTTGAGGGGAATAGGAGGTAGACTTGCTTCTGATTTTATTAATCTGAGCCACACCTGATTCCTCGACAGTGTTTGAGTCACACTTTACAGATATTACTCTTTGACAGTCCTCTGCCAGTTTTTGCAGAGTCAATCCTTGTTCGTTCTCAAGCTTGGTCAGTACCCGTCGTCTGACTTCGGCGTCTTCTGCTGATATTAGACCTTGTGCGAAAATTAAGCACTTGAAATCATCGGCAGTCAGTTCGGCTAGTTTAAAATCATTACAGAGCTTGTTTACCGATGCTGCAAACGTTAGAAAATCTTGCTGGTTGTCTTTGACTGTGTTCAGGCATCTCCAACGTTTGTGGAACAAGGTTGTGTTAGCCCCGAATAATTCCGATAGGAGCTTAATAGTCTCTGAAAAATCCAAGTCTGTGGTTTTCTTGGGTAGTATGAAGTCTACGAACTTTTTTTACTGGGCCATTGTTCACAGTCTACGTTGAAAATATCTTCGTAGCGCCTGTAAACGCCTCGAACGTTTTGTCGTTCTCTGGTACGTATTCAAAGGTTTCCATTGAATTGTAGATTGTACTCTGGAAGAATATTGTATCTTTTTTCAGAGTTTGAGCCTTTTAATGCATTTACGAGTTGTTTCTGTTGTAGTTCAACATTCTGAAGCGTAATTTGTTGGAATTCCATTTGTTGTTTATGTAATTCCACAAATAGTTGTGGTTGTCTTTCTTCTGATTTTTGTTGCTGATCCAAATGTACTTTTAGCATTTGGACGATTACTTTTTGAAAATCTTCCATATTTAGACAAACAAAAATGACAGTGATTTTTTGTTGCTTTGAAACCCGTGTACCAAGGGGAGGTACACAAAAAAAATCTTTATAGATTTTTTTTTTTTAAAAAAAAATATGGACAGACAATTAATTAAACTAAACCAATTATGTGTTTAGCTTTTTCGAGATTCCGTGGTTCCGTTAATTTTAACGTAATTGTATAAATTTTCACCACACTTATTATGTATTTTTTTTTATAGAGGTACAAAAATGAGAAAACTCGCCTCAGTGAATTTGAGGGAGAATAATTTTATGCACGAGATTCAACTCAGTTACCTAAAAAAATTTTTAGATAGTTTTTTTTTTCGAAAACTAGAGTCGTAAGTAGTACTTCGGCTCTTGTGTTGTCAGTTTGTTTTATGAACAAACTGAGTTTTTTTTCTGTGTGTGGGTGTGTAAGAAATCGTTCTCGTTATGTTATTTGGACAGACTTTAATATTCTGTAGATGTCGAATCGCTAGTTCGTCACTGATGTTTGGTATCGGAATATATATTTTTTTTATATGTAGATGCTGGGTGTTGCGTTTAAATCGCTGATGTAGTAATACCAGCTTAATTTCTCGTTCAACACTGCTGTGGGAACGCGTGGAGTTTCTGTGTATTTTTCGAGTACTCTGTCGCTATTGATATGGTGAGAACGAAATTCTCGAATCTTTCTGTCACCACTGATGTGGGACTGGTAAGGTATTGTGGTTTTCGACGTGAATGCGTTTCTCGAATTTTTCGTCGCCACTGATGTGGACTCAAAGTTGGGACCACAAAAGGAAAACACGGAACATGGATTAGAGGTAAGAAAGATATATTAAACAAAAAGGTTACAAAGATAGTGTAAGTGTAAGCGGAGCTTACTATGTGCTTGTGTCCAATATTGGTAGTCGTACTACGGTATTAGAACACACACTCTCTCTCTTTCCTCCTCTTCTCCTAGAGTATTATATCGCATACTTTATATAGTCCTGGAAGAGTCTATGTTGTAGGTATGTTACGGTCTCACAACAATTATCATAAAGCTTTTGATAATCGGCCCTTCGGTTCTGTCTTTCCTTAATTCCCTTTCGCGTGAACTAAACAGTAATAACTATGAATCCAAAGTAAAAAAAAAAAAGAAAGTGTTTAATCACCTATTCTACAAAGATGATCCCAAACCCTTTGCCAAAAGCAACTATGAGTTAAAGAGTATCGTCAATACTGTCAAATGTTCCAATGATGACATTGGTATGAACTTAGATAAATATGAAAGAGTATGGAGTTAGATAAATATGCAAAAGTAACATTCAAGAACGGGAGAATTATTGAAACATGTTCAACAGATGTAGATTTTGTCACAAAGATTGAGGAACTGGAACAAGAATAAACTTATAAATACATAGGGCTCAGCGAAAGAAATGGAATACAGTATACCAAAATGAAGGAGAAAGTAAGAAAAGAATACTACAGGAGTGTGCGTCTGTTGTTAAATACCAAGTTGAATTCACAAAACAGAATATCAACCATAAACACTTTGGTTGCCCCTGTGGTGCAATACAATTTCAAGACCCATAACTGGACCATAGCTAACATTAAGCGAATGGATGTCAAAACGAGAAAGCTTCTCATTTGGCACGACATGTATCATCAAAAGGCTTATGTTGATCATCTGTATATGTCCAGATACGAAGAAGAGAGAGCAACTAGAACTGTCTTACAAAATCACAACTCTCTTCAAAGATATCTGGAAACTATAGAAGACTGGGTTATGTTCTGTGTCAAAAACATAAAAGAAATAAAAAAAACAACTTTATTTTGTAATAAAATAAGCCAACAAATTCAAAAGGGGATTCTTGTGGGTGAAGACGTGCAAATAAACCATAAAACACCCACTTCGGTGTCAAGGAACCTAAAAATGAAAGCAAAAGCAAATACAATGTATCAAATGCAGAAACTTCATGGTCATTACTCTGCCCGTGTCAAGCAAAGTGATTTAGACAAATCACGTACACATCAGTGGTTACGTATTGCAAGGTTAAAAGTTGAAACCGATGGTTTCATTCTTGCTGCACAGGACCAATGCTTGCTCGCTAAAAATTACCAAGCACACATCACATACTGAAAAATTGTTTTTATTCGAAATGCAGATTCTGTGATAAATATCCAGAAACAATGACCATCTTGTCTCAGTTTGCACTGTGTTAGTACTAACTGAACATAAACTCGGCATAATAGAATTGGTTCATTTGAAAATATGCAACTTTTACGGGAAGAAAACTATAAGAAACAGGTATGAACATAACCCAGATCTGTTTACAGAGATGGTGCCTATAAAACTTTCATAGGACTGTACAGACAGAACAATCAAAATTAATCGCTCAGATGTGATCAAAGACCACAAAATCAGAATATGCTTCCGTATTGACATGACAGTCACTTCAGTTTGTAATGTACCTTTGAAGATCTTTAAAATCTATCAAAATACAAGTATCTTGAAATGAAAATCATAAAAATGTGTTACATGACGACATCAGTAATTCAAGATGAAGGTGGAGCCCTCGACTTGATTGGAAAAGGTCCCGATAGACTAATTGATGGGTTTCCTAGTAGACAAAGCCTCAAAGGAATACAAAGGAAGTGTACACATTATGAAAAGCTTTATCTATATAAAATCTAAGTGATCTGAAGTTTTTCCAGATTGTTGTTGCCAGAGTGTGGGATGTTCAGGCCATTATTTTTCCAGTTATCCCTGTGGCGTTGGAGCATCGCTTTAGAAGTCTGTGTTGTTTGTCACTGAAAATATTCTACAACAGAACGTATGACTTGAAGGAAAATATGCATAATTCAAGTTGAAAACAAAAACCGTACTAACGAAGACAATAATAATAATAATAATAATAATAATCAGTCGAAGCCATATAAAGAATATAATCTTTCCTTACGTTACAGAATAAATCTGAAATTAAAAGATAAGTAGTTCGATTTGCGAGATAGCTAAGAAGATTGTGTAACTTGAAGGTGACAGTTGTGTAAGTCGTTACTGGAAAGAGCTTAGGGAAAAAGTTTGGAGGAATTCGAATTTAGAAGAATAGTTTGAATTTTCTAGATCGATAGCATTATTGAAAATGGCTAGAGTAATAAAAATCATTGATGGAAATATTGAGGGGACATGTCACCTAAACTATACTGTAAGGCACTAGTGCTGTGAGTAGTCAAAAACAACAATAAAAATAATAATGTGGTTTATATGTTTAAAAAACTATTGACATTTGCAGTTGGAATTATTTGGTCCAAATCATTGACACCTTTCATGTCAAATGCAAAGAAAATAGAAATATAAAGTGACTATGATGTTGGCTGAGAAGTCAAAAGTATAGACAAATGGACCGGCACACTAGCAAATGATTTTCTATGTCGCAAAATGCAACTTTTTATGGTTTAAATCAAAATGTATTACTTTAGAGAAAAAAAGAACATAAGAAGGAACATAGGAGAAATTATGAAAAGGAAAGAAAAATGAAACCATAAGAATTTAAAGACAGATAAGAGAAAATATATTAAAACGATTACTGCTAAATCAAAATATATTATTCTAAAATATCTGGTTAGTGAAGGTGTTAGAGATTTACACAAAAGGAAAAACCAGATTAAGTATGAAGAGATAAAAGAGTTTTCTTTTGAGTCTTTTCCTTCAAACAATAGTTTTATTATTACAAAAATATTTTTCTTTCTTTCAAGTTTTTTTCACGGCAAAACATTTCCTTTTACAACTACATAAATGTCTCATTCGCGTTCTTCAACTTCAAACAATACTGAAGATACCTTTAAAAAATAAAAGAAAGCTATTAAAAGTGCACAATATACAATCCAATAATTTGTACAAAGGCACATTTTAAGATAAAAAAAACAAAAGAGGTCAGCCTTGGATTTGAAAGATAGTTGATAATAGCATCGATATTATACTTTGATATTGAGAAAAAGCTCAGTCAGCCATATCACAGAACATGATATAAACAATATAATATGCAACATTCTGAATTAAGAATCCTAAAGTTTACAAAGCAATTCACATTAAAATGAAAAATGGCAAGTATTTAGTTCTTGTCTTATATTCCATACTAAGATTTTAGGAAAACAAATAGAGGAAATTAATTGGAAAATACAGCAATATTTATTCAGTGTTTTAAATTCTTGAAATATATGTTTACTTTTTGATGAAGATATTTGTGAAAATGAGAATTTCTTTTTTTTTCTTCAGATTTTTGTTCATCTGTAAAAATTGAGAAATATATAAATATTCATTATCTAAATATATAAAACTTGAGAAATTATGAACAACCTCTTTGTCACTCATAATTAATAATAATTAAATCTATGATATGTGATGAAATATTCTCAGTTGACATGAATTCCAATTATGGAATAGGAATTACATAAGACGAATTTCCCATCAGGAAATCGATCAGCAAAAGATCACTTTTATTGATTTTGAATACTTATTAAAACACAGGCTTACTTTTTCAGAAATCTTTTTCTTTGGGGTTTCTTAGGACATTAGTTTTTCATCATTTTATACCAATCAAGGCAGCATATACACAAATAAAAGAATTACAACAATAATTCTTAGTTATCCGGTTAGATACGTTTTTTTTCTAAATGTCATATCTCTTCAGAATAAAGAAGATTCTGGTTCTGCATAGGTTATTATTTTAGTATCTGCAAATTACCATTACTTCTCCTAAAGGCGAGAGAGGTTGGCCTTTCGTACTATTTCAGTCATATTTGGTAAGGGAAGAAGAACTGGTTTCATGCTTTTCCCATGAAATGGGGAAGAGAATGAGAAGAGTGATATCAAGGTAGAGAGTTTTTACACCAAACAAACCTAGTTACCAGTTTTAGATTTAGTAAAATGTACAAAATTTCTTTTTTACAATAGGCGTCAATTTCCAAGTTCCTTTTAAAGACAAGTATTTGAGACATTATTTGTTTTTATCGGTAAGATTATTACTCGATGTTGAATAATGCAAAAAAAAAATCGTAACGTGTTTCTTTAATAAAAAATATTTAAATATACAATCCTCGTTTAAAATATAATTATTGTGATACATAAACATACGACTGAATATTTTAACCATATTTAAAGACATTTCTTTCTTATTTATTAATTGAAATACTTTCTTCAAATTAGCCAAGCTCCATTAATTTTAAAACGCATCGGTTTAATTTCGAATATACATAATTAAAATTAAAAACACCTCCTGATAATATTATTCACTCCATTTAAATTTAAAGTGAAATAAGTATTCGCTGACACATTTGATGAAATATCAATAAAAATATACCAAAATAAAATCTCCAGGGCGTTGATGAAAATAAAAGAAAGAATATTACACTTGATAATTAAGACAGACTGCATTTCCTGTGAACTAAATGTACGCCTCATAGATATTTGTGGCCTACTTCCGGAATAGACCTAGTATGGCCGGCAGCCCCATGTTTTTTACTATATGGTGATGTCGAACAACCATCTCATTCCAGCCTAATAATCAAAAGAAAAGAAATTTTGTCTTGTATTTTTCACCAAATATATACTGATAGGAACAGCTCGGAGAGAAGATACATTTAGACAGTCATGTATTTTGCTGTTTTGTTACTAATTGATTTTTGCATTGTTTTGGATGATAAAATGTAAAGAAAATAAGAAAGTAAAACACCATAGAAGGAATATATTGAAAGACATTTTCTTCTTCCAATTCTGTTGCAATATCTGCCAGACGCCACTCCTAGTCCATCGCATGAGTAAATTAACATTGAGTTTCTTTTTAATTGAATGTTGATAGGCTTGTCAGAATAATGTACTGCATTGGTTGGTCGAAAGTAAAACTAATGAACTTGGTATCAGATTAGAATCGAAATATATTCTTTGCGTGAACGTTACAGACAGCATCAATGAAAATGAGTATTCCTTCTAAAAGACAATGACAAAAATAAAAGCAATGAAAATTATTACTCTTCAAGAAAAGGAGATCTCGTAATGAAAAAAGGAGAATATTAAAAATGGTAATTAATTCCGAATTTCTAAAGATTGTAATTGGCATGGAATCAAGTGACATCATTTATTTTCTAATTGCAAGTCGTTCAAGAGTCACGAGATAGTAATCACACAATTGTCCATACAGTGTTTTTAGTAAAAAAATATCAGAGACGAGAAGTAGATTGGTAATGTGAACGCTGCAACACACAGAAAAAAGCAATGTTGTACAATAGAGTTTTCATTTGGTCTCACCTAAACTGAAATTAGCTATTATATATATATATATATATATATATATATATATATATATATATATATATATATATATATATATAACACGCGCAAAAAAGTGGCTAATGACAATAAATGACAAGAGAATAACTAAGTTATGAGCATAAAAATAATATCTGTCTTTTTTATAATAATCCAATGCAAAATTCTTAAAGAACTATAAACAAAGCACGATGGTAGTTTGCACCAAAGAATCATATTATGCTCGATAATAGGAAGTTTAAAAATCTACAAAGGTGACAAAATATGAAGCCAAGTAAATGTTTGATACAATTATTCTGTAGTCACCTATATATGACTAAGTAAATTGTAAAATGTTATAAATTCGTTTTTTATCTACACCAACTTAGATGAGCTTACGTATTGACAGACTCTACCTCGACAGAAATTGAATGAATTACAAGACTTTTTCGAAATGTCAACTTTTGTAAAGGTGTGGATAATTTGAACATAGACAAAAAATTCAAAAGAAAATATATTATAAAAGCTGTGCACATTTTTTTTTCAATTTACTAAAGGCGTCAAGTAGCTTCATAAGTCTTTTGTGTGACGTTAAAATGGTGCCACCTACAAGATATAAGCAAACTTCAATCATAGTATACAGAATTCAAAAAAACGCTCAACTCTCAATTGCTTTCATTTTTTACCTCTCACAACATCCTCATAATATTACGCTCCTTTTCTCTGGAAACAATACATGTATTTGAGTAAATATTTATAGCTATAAATACGTAGTTATACGAGCTATACACCTCGTATACACACACACACAAACACGCACGCGCTCGCACACACACACACACATATATGCACGAGGTTTTTCTTCTGAATTGAAAATGTGACAAAAATTCACTTTCTGAAAATATTTTTTAAATGTAAAAGGTTTCTTTCTTCAGGCCTCGCAAAAAAGTAACAATTTCTTTTTATTGTTTCATTTGCGTATGTGTTCTAAAACATTGGCGACATTAAAGAGACTTTGTTTTTAACTAATTACGTAGCATTCGCAAACACATAGGAAGTTCAGTTAGTCATTAAAATTAGAAGAAAGAAAAAGTTATTCTAAGTAAAATTGTGGGTGCAGCAGTGAGTAATGTTCTCGAAGTGTAAGCTTATAAATCAGATTAGAGAAATATGCGTAGCGATAACAAATTTGAACCGACATTGATTCAATATAGACATCATGAATTTATTTTCAATAAAGAAAAAAAAGGAGTCCCCAACTTTTACTCAATATCTTTTCATATGAACATATTAGTCAATAGAGAAAAAGCTAATTAATCTCCAAGTGGTTTCAGTTTTTTTTTACATTCAGAAAAGTTGCTAAAATTTGACAATCTAAACGAAATGAATAAATTCATGACAGTGGAATTGAGAAAAGTAAAGTTCATAATGAATGACTGAAGGGAATAGGCTGACCTAGCAATATAATGCTTAATCCATTGAAATCCATATAATGCTTAATCCATTGAAAATAAAACAACTAAATGCATTAGATTAGAAATCTAACCTTCAATTGCATTTCAAATATTTTTATTGATTCCTTCCAGACGGCTTATCAACAAAGCCATAAAATATTTTAGATTGTAAGAATTTCTTTTTAGAAAGATTGATTTAGTGATACAAAATCTTACCAATTAAACCAAAGCTGAGAAAGAAGAGGTAGATTCATAACTTTATTAAAGTATTTGTGCTTAAGTTTATAATAACGAAACCAAGTGGAATTAGAACTCAGCTCTCTGATTAATAATTTTGTGCCATTATTCATTTATCGACCTTGCTTAACTTTGGTGATCGTACGGGTTCCGGTGTGTACATATATATATATATATATATATGATATATATCTATATATAAATATGTATGTATGTATGTGTGTATGTATATATATACATACATATATATATATATATATATATATATATATATATATATATAAATAATATAAATTTTGTATAACAAATAAGACAAATTTTGTATAACACGTTTTGTCCACCAATTGAACTAGTAATATTATTATTCATGGAATTATATATGTGTATGAGGTAATATAAATGTGACTCTTGATTATAATTAAGCAGTTGGGAGAAGCTTTGCACAAACGGAAACACTTAATTTTTAATTTCCAACTTTAAAATTTTTAAAGTTTAAAAGCTTTTTTATTTAATATTTAATTATTTTTACGTTTTATGTGTCTGGCAAAACAAAAGCGTAGGGAAATTAGATGCGATTGATTCGGTTGAATGTTCAAACATATCGGATGTAAATAAATTAAATTAAAAAAATTACACATAAAAAATGAAAACTAAAAAATGTAAACATCTTCAGCGATTGCACGCAGTGCATAATTATAAACAAACAGTTGCAATTAATTTCTTCACTTTGATATTTAATTACTAAATCAATTGTTCTCATATACAAAAATATATAATTTATATATACAACCAAATTATTTTACATTTACTGCAAAACAAAAGTCTCTTAATATATTCCAAAATACAAAAATAAAACATCTCTCCTGACATCCAAGTAAATCAAAAATATTGTCCTACCAACTACAATTGTCTACAATTGGAAAGAATCTAAACTCAACATAAAACGTATTACTGCTACATCTAAAACAATAAAAGTTAGTAAATAGTAAACATAGCAATATGGTAAAATTTGAAGCAAAAATTTACCACAAGCAAGAGAAACCACAAGCAATTTTAAATAAAAAGATTATATGAATACAAAAGGTACATTTAAAAAAAACGCAAAAACAATACATCAAATGCGTTGGTTGGTGGCCGTCTGACCACAATTTTGACATAGAAAATGCTACTTTCATCAAAGGAGAAAACAATTCACTACAACGAAAATGCTTTTGGTTTGTCTTGATCGCAAGGTCAACTCCATAAATTTTGCGTTTTAGCCTCTTACAACATTTCACCATTCCTGAAAGAACTTCTAATATCTCAGTATAGGATATCTACTGACAAAAATGATCGAAAAAAAAAATCAAAATGAAATCGGCTATATATATATATATATATATATATATATATATATATATATATATATATATATATTTAAAATTCCTAGTATTCCTCGTTTGTGCGCATGTGTAGTCGCACCAATATAACAAATTTAGTCCGATGAAGTCCTAAAGGAAGAAACGAGTTATATTTTGTCATACATTTTCCCCATATATATATATATATATATATATATATATATATATATATATATATATATATATATCAAACAACAATATATTTATTTTTGTCTACAGGCAAAATATATATTATGTTCCAAAGTTGTTATAAACGGGGTGGCACTAAGGAGACGCTGCCACTGTCTATAAAATGCTTCTATGGCATGCATTCCAAATCCCCTTCTGAGTGTTGGTTTGAAAATGGGCAAAAACGGAACACAAGCGCCTCATATACACCCGCTTCGCGTAGATAGCAATCGATAGCACAGACAGTTCAACTAGCAGAAGGAAAACTCTGATTTTAAATCTCCACTCCCTTGTGGCCATATCCAATCACTGACATGGCTATGGAAGTAAATCCAGAAAGAAAATCCAGAATAGATCCTCTTTAAAGAAAGAATGGTTAGTGAAAAACTTTATTCATTCTGATTTTTATTGAGAACTTCTTAAAACGTTTTTGGTGACTGAAAGTCCGCTGCTTATTAGGTAAAAAAAACGCGGACAGATAGAGAATACTACTAGAAATTCTTAGTTGGTACTTTCCACAGATATTAGCTCATCAGCTGATTGGCAGTTCAAGAACTACGGCCAATTATGCTGCTCGTGTTCTCTGCTGAGATACACAGCAGGTTTAATTTGGAGGGGTCGAGAAAAGGAGTCGTTAAAATTACATATCCATTAAAAAATCTTGTTATTTTACCGTGGTTAATTGATTATTCACTACGCCATTGAAACACTAGCAAATAAAGAAAAAAAGATTGCATTAAATTTGGGCTCTTGAAATGTTCGAACGTTACATGATATCAGTAACTCATTGGAATGGAAAACAGAACTTTGGTTAAAGGTCCTAAATAATACAATATAGATATAGAGTCAGTAAGTGAGACTCGAACTCCTGATGATAGGCAGCTTAAGGAGAAGAATGAAGATTATATATTTTTCTCGTCAGGGAAAGCGAAGAATGCAACACGCTTTTCAGGTGTTGCATTTGATAGTCGAACTAAGATAACAAAAACACCGACGTCTTAACCGCAGGTGGTGAGTAATCGTTTGATGACTTGATCTTGCTCATGTTGCTAGCCTAACTTTTAATTAGTTGCAATGTGCCACCCGTAAAGTTTGAAGTGTTAGAGAAAATCAACTTTTATGAGAAACTCTGTTCTGTTGTAAGAACAGTAGGCTATCGTTATAAAACTTTCATACCGGAGGCTTCAATGGCAAAATCCTGGTGAAGCATCCTTGGTTCCCATTGCTATTAGAAAATTGAATAGTTATAGATCTTACCTTTTCTCTGTTTGCAACGAATTGGGTCTCCTTTAACAACAGTATCTTTCAACAACCTAACAGATTCCAAAGGTCAAAAGAATGGTATTTGATTGACTACATTCTAACATAAAAGAGCCATCGACGTAACATTCATTATACTTGCCCCTTAAATAGCACATGCTGGTTATCCGATCATTCCCTATTACGCTGAAAGCTATCATCTTATCTTCAGACTAAGCATAAGAAGCACAGGACATGAATGTTCAGTCTCTTGATGCTGAAAGAAAATCCACTCAACGCTAGAGAGTTTAAATTTCAGAGACGTTTGAAGAACTTTTGCAAAATCTGAAGGAAACAATATATTGTTTCATTTATTCTTAGGTTTCAAAGCATAAGCAACAAGATCGGTTTGATAAAAACTACAGGAATACAGTCACTGACTGAAAAATGCATTCTACTCATAAGGTATGGATTTCAAACAAAAATCTTCCGCAAAAATGCAATTAAAACTATTCAAGAGGCATTAAGAGAAATGTCATTAAAAGCAGTTTAGCCTGCTAGTAATAGAAAGGATTTAAAAAAAGATAAGTAATAAAATACGTTTATAGCCCCCAGCAATGTGAATCCTCACCAATATTAGCTTCAAACGGATCTATTTTGCTGAAAAAGTGACATTCTTTATCGCAGGAAATATCATTTTGTAACTATTTTAAATTATCCACCTAATGCGGAAAGGAAATATCATTAATTCAATTTTTCTAAGGCTGGGAATTCTTGAACTTGATTTAGATCCGAGATATGCAGAAATCAAGAGGATTATAAAGCAAATTATATCAGGTAAATCGGAGGGAACGTACATCTTGTATTTGTTTCTCATGATTTGGAATCATGGACAGTATGGATAGGAATTTAAAGAAGCCTGTTAAGTCAAAATTATGTGTAAATGGCTCGTTTTATTTGCTATTTACTTTTCTCCTATGCTGGCTTATGTTATCGGTGACAATAGCAATGGCATTTTGTTTTGTATTTGGAATCAACTGATTGGCTTCTAATCCCTGAAGTACTTATTTAGACAAAATGCTTTCAGACAAATGATGCGGCTCTGATATTTTGAGAAAGAACAAAATTCGTAAACAAATCTTTCTCAGCAGTTATACAACTGGAATTTGTGAACAAGAGTTGAGAACGAGAGAGGACTGTGTTTGAAAACCAATATTTTATTTTACCGTGCATTTGTCACTCTAGCTTTGCTGTATAGGTGCGAATCATGGACACCGCATAGAATGCATATCATTAAGTTAGATACTTTCCATGAAAGCACGTTTAGGAGTATCTTTGGTTTCACATGGAAAGACGGAATCTAAAATGAGCAATTGTTTAATAAATGTGATAAAAATCATAGAGGCTTTCTTGAGGCAATTTGAATTACGATTGTCTTGTTATGATGAATGATAAAATACTCCGGGTTGTTCTTACATCGCCAAATCCAGACAGGGATGGGTCACGTAAGACCTCTTCTGAGATACAAAAATAAACTGAAAGATAATATTAAACATATCTGAAGAGTATTCTCCTGACCGTAGTATGTGGAGAAAGATATTTCACAGCTGCTTTCGGGGCTATATCTACATAAGGATATTTATGAGTTAATTGTGGGCCATGTGAGAGTGAACAGACAACGGCTGGATCAAGCACACGATGTTTCCTTTATATATATTTCATATATGTGCCGAAGAAGGAAAATCCTACAATTTTTTGTTTAGTTTCCTATGTTTCTTATGTTTCTGTTGTTCTAAGTTGTATTATGTAAACGTAGTAATAATTCTAATCTGCGTTATTTGGGATTTAGTAGTAAATTCATGTTGGTGTTGTCTTTAAAAGAGAAGCAACACGTTCTTCCAATAGGGTAATATATACAGATCATTGGCGTTAGTATCGGCAAACACTTAGGAAAAACAGGCGCCCCCCAAAAATCACTGCTAAAATTCTCATTTAATATTTCCTTATATAAAAAGAAACACCAATAACAATTCTTTCCTCATAAACTATAATAATGAATATCCTCAATGATATAAAATTGCAGTGATAAAATAATTTCATAAATAGGGCACAACTAACCTCCTCTTCCCAGAAAATATTTTATAGCGAACTTATAAGACAAACATTGGTTAATAATAATTTTCTGAACTATATTATCAATAAACAAATAAGATTATTTCTACAGAAATTAAAAGTCACCGATACTATAAGGTAGAGTAAAACTTTTACTGCAACCAGACGATCCCAACATTATAAAGAAGATGAATTCGCCATTAAACAATACATTTCATCCGATGACACGAACAAACGAATTACAATAAACAATAAACAAATAAGATTATTTCTACAGAAATTAAAAGTCACTGATACTATAAGGTAGAGTAAAACTTTTACTGCAAAAGACGATCCCAACATTATAAACGCCATTAAACAATACATTTCATCCGATGACACGAACAAACGAATTACAATAAACAATAAACAAATAAGATTATTTCTACAGAAATTAAAAGTCACCGATACTATAAGGTAGAGTAAAACTTTTACTGCAACCAGACGATCCCAACATTATAAAGAAGATGAATTCGCCATTAAACAATACATTTCATCCGATGACACGAACAAACGAATTACAATAAACAATAAACAAATAAGATTATTTTACAGAAATTAAAAGTCACCGATACTATAAGGTAGAGTAAAACTTTTACTGCAACCAGACGATCCCAACATTATAAAGAAGATGAATTCGCCATTAAACAATACATTTCATCCGATGACACGAACAAACGAATTACAATATACTAATTTAAAATTAAACGAAAATTATACGAAAATTAAAAACTGACAATGTCATAATTACCAATAACATGTCGTTTATGAAACATAAACTTCAGTTCACAGACCATAGGCTATACGTCGGTGAAATGTTTGTGTGTAGAATATCAATTTCTCTGTTCTTATCAAGACACCAAATGACATCAAATGCTACCGTTTTGGAGTTATCGACAGTAAAATTCGAATTTATTCGCGTCGCAGACAACCATTACTGGCGTTGTTTGCATACATTCGCTGCGGAATAGCTATGAATAGAATATTCGCTTGTCTTGATTACTGCGCACGCAATATAATGCTTTTGCAGTAATTGAGACAAGTAAGATCAGTAAAAATAAGGCCGTTAACTACATTCTTCCGCGCTTACCTTTCCGCAGCGAATGTATGCAAACAACGCCAGTAATGGCTGCCGCCAACGACGTGAATGAATCCGAACTTTTACTGTCGATAACTCCAAAACTTTTATCAAATATATCAAGACAGATTCGAATGAAGTATGCACAATTACACATAAATATAAGTATTCAGGAAATTTTAAAGCGAATTTAACGCGGGTGCTAAACTGCAAATTATCATAGGATTTTAGTTTTCACTGTTATAGGATTTTTATTTGGTAAACTCAATGAAAAATAGTTCGAGGTAACATTCAATTTATATGGACACACAACAAAGACAGACGGCATGAGCTGATTTAAAAAAAACAAAACAAAAAACAGACGATAAATTTGTTCATCAAATGACACCAGGGTAAACGGCTTCGTTTCACGATACTACACTGCAAGTTTTAAGTAAACAATTAAATACCTACAGGTAGGCTCCAAAACCTCTTGGAACTTGGAGGAAAGCCCTTTTATTGGTTTTAGATAAAAAAACAAAAACAAACGCGGCTATTTTCCTACAAATAGAAATATACCAAAAGTATTATCGAAATTAAAAAATTAAGCAAGAGGTCAAAACAGTCTGCTTTCTCTCAGTAAAGCAGACGATACACGCTCAAGCAGCTTACAATTCTTGTACTTCACAGTGAAATGCAGCAATTTTTATTGCTGCTTAAATATCTTCTTTACTTGAATACAATTTTGCATTTTTATATCCATCTCTTTTAATGATGCAGCACATGATTTTTAATTAATAACTTGATAAGTTTAGGTCTATTCTCTTAATTCTGTGCGTTTGAAACCTTTTTATTGACAACAGAGATAACAGTTATTTAATAAAAATCTGAATAAGTCTTGTTTGTAGCCTGGATCACTCAAAAACATCTTGTTCAAGAATTTACAATAATTCTTAGCATTTATCTTGATAGTAGGATAGAAATATAATGTTCATATATATTATTATAAAGAGATTTATATTGTTTTTGTCTAAAGGGCTCGGCTTGTATTTATACAAGCAGAACCCTTTATTCTATGGACCCACTCATGTATTCTAAATTGACAATGTCCAGAAAAAGACTCAGCCACAAAATCAGCCGTCATATTTATCCAATACGGTTCGACAGTAATAACCAAATATGACTTGAGAAATCAGTTTTTCTGTACTTTTCCCAAAACTTTTTGCTTTGTGATACTTAAAGTTATTCGTTTACTTTATGTTTCTACTGTAGCTAATGCTCTTAATATTCATCGTTTATTTTGGTTTATATTCACAAAATCAGATACTTCAAATATATTCTTCTTGATTTCAATTTTGTCTTTTTTGTGGTGACATTCTTAAAGTCAGTTTTCTTGTTCTTAATGTTTTCAATTTCTTATTTAATTTTTTGTAATCTCAGTTAAATTTCTTCCCTATTTCCGACATTATTTCCTCATTACTCAATGAGCATCAAATATCTTATTTCTCTTTTGAGGAATTCAGCAAAAGATGTTTTAAGAAAATCTATCAAAGTAGAAACAGAAAGAAATGAAAGTAATCCAAAAGAATACAGATGTAGTTTAAATTTAATGTTATACAAAGGCTTCAGATTTCTATTCATTAGTGTTCATAGGTTTGTAGATTTCTTTAATTAGTTTCGAATCACTAGGTTTTGTGTGATTTGACCGCAAAATCCTAAATACACTACTGTATGAACGAAGAAAGAAAAAAAGTAAAATTTGGTGTAGAACTTAAATCAGAAATCACTCAACTTTACAAGCTGAAACTGATCTTATGTAATCTTAGAATAAAATGTTTCAGTTTTATCTTGTAATCTGTATAATTGCACTACAACAAGTATCAAACAGAGAATCACAATTTCTTCAGAAACGAATTACAGATTATGTATAAATACACACAAACAAACACATACACATGAGCGTTGACTTAGAGAAAAGCTTCATTTAGTATGTTTTATAAATTTTAATCCAGACCGTAATCAAGAACCAGTGCCAGGGTTTAGTGAATACACCGGATCTACGATACGGGCCCCCACTCGATTATATCTCAATTTTCATATTTTCTGAAAATCCGCCATAACATTGTGCTATTTTAAGTAAGAGGGTAAAGTGGAGGTTGTGTTGTCAATGTTCCTAGTTGTATCCTTTTGAGGCAAAGTTCTTTTCCATCTCTTAGAATAAAATTAGTTTCAGATCAAAGGCAATGGGCGTGGCTTGGCGGTACACGGAAGACTAATGTTGTGTTTAACCTGTTGTAAAAAAATCACAGATTTGGACAAAAAAAATACCCCAGGATGATATTAAAATCCTCGAAAATCTATCATCCTTTAATATTTTTGCATAGTTTAATTTGTAACGTATATAAATATCGATAAACAAATGTTGATAAGATAGCGAGTGTAAAAAAAGAACTGCCCGGTGCCCCCAGTGCCCCCAGTTAGGCTTTCCAGTTCGGGTGGGGGTGGCCATGTCGTAATCTTGCGCAAATAAAAACTGTATGAATAATTTTAAATAAAAAAATAAAAAAATATGGGAATTATTATCGTGTAGCAATATCCATTAGTAATATTAATAATGTTTTTACTGCTTTTAACATATTTTCAATGGTTGCTATACTTTGACAATCAAAGTAACGAGATCGATATATGCTCCAGTGTCACCCAAATTTGTTTGAAAGGTCATTCGAGTAAAACGATGACCATGTTCAAACTAATGTTTGTATTTTCAATACATATTAACTCTTCACAGTATATCAATAGACTGTATCATTTCTGCAGTTACCTGAAGGCGTTATTTCTCTCATTAACGTTGAAATGATATTATTGGATTCTTCCTATCTATCGTGTATATCTGTTACTTGTCACCTGAAAAGCCATTCATTCTTTGACCTCAGCGGGATTATCGCCTAAATTTGGCTCAGAATGAATAGAGATAATTTGAAACTTCCAATCTTGAATTCCTTCGAGTCTCCTGTATCAGAATCAATGGAAGGGACAAAGGGACTGCTGGGGATAATTTAAATCCCATATAAACGTATATTGGATTAAGGGCGATAAGCAAGAATTCTGCAGGTAATTTAGATTCCATTATTGAAACGTGTGCGTAGGTTGGATAACAGATGAATTGCACAGTATCAGTCTGCTTTCCCTATTAAATCCCATGCCGTTTCAATAGAAAGAACTTGCATAAGTGTTTGAAAACAGGGTAAGATGTTTTCATGTCTCTTTTGACGGAATTAACACAAATCATTTTTGTGTCCGCTACTAGACTGTGAATAGAGTTCATGTTTGTCATTTGATCTAAAGTATGGTCAACAAAAGGAGACAGATTTTTCTATTCTAACAGAAAAGTTCCATATGGTTTAAAGTAAACTTATACTTTGTAATTAATAATATTAAAAGTGCTGTAGAAAGAAATAAGAAAGGTAAGTAGGAATAGCATTATTATAATTAGTAATAAAATTTACAAGAAATATTTCTCACTAAATTGATGTTTCAGTTGTTATGCTATAAAGCAGATAAATCTTTGATTTGAGAGAGTTTAAAAATGAAAGATGTTTCTTAGTTTAAAGCTTACATTTCGAAAGGTGTTATTTTTTTTTAAACAAGCGTGTCTTCTAGAATAATTTTACTTTCCAAAATGTTGGGAATATAGATTATTCATTTCTCTGTTCATACCAGTTTGTTGCACAATAGTGGGATTTTTTTCTTATACAGCTATGAAAATCGATCTCTTTTTCTTTCAGTCGATCACAGAAACCTAGTTTCAGATCGACTGTATAGAAGACATAATGATTGCAGGAGACTTAACATTTTTCAGATCCAACACCACTGCATCCAGTTGACCATTCTATACCATTGTACATACACTCGCATCTCAGGGACATTTTTATGACTCTGACCATTATGAAAATTATTTAATTATTATTAATTCCTATTATTTCCTCATATTATTATTATTAATTCCTATTATTTCCTCATATTCTGATGAGACCGGAATTGAACGCTTCAAACATTAGTTTGAATTTGTCATCGGAAAACATGTTTACAACATTTTCGAATTCTGTTCAATGAATTTTTAACGATAACTGTTTTTATGAATAATATTACGCAGAATATATTTATTCGTTTGAAAATGGAGGCAGGCAAATATACGAGGATTTTCGAAGCAATACATCATTGTGCAAAGTTTTCAGTTTTCAGTTTTCATTTATAACCATTTCGAAGAAGAACTGATATGAATTCCTTATCATCTTTTATCAATTGAATGTATGTAAACTCGATATGAATAAAAGAAAAATAATTAACACGAATATATTGTAAAAAGATTTAATATTTTCCTTAAATTTGAAGTTAACCATTCGAATGAAAGGAATGTTGCAGAAATTTCTTGCCCAAAAATAAAACTAGATTCAACTTTTAGACGATCACAAATGATTAACCTTCTGAACCCTTACCCCTTGATGAGCATATTATATGAACTTTCACACAGCGATTGGTATACAGGCTGCTCAGTTTCAAAAGAAAAATAATGAATGCTGTACACATGTTTATGAAAATAAAAAAGAATAATATTCTTGAAGAAAACTGAGAACATACACACATTTTTAAAGATTAATTGCAAAAATTAAAGAGTTTATTTTTATTAAAATCGAAATATTAATGGAACATCGGTGAACGCAAATATTGGTATTAATTCTTCTCCAAACCTGTCAACAAGTTTGCCTTGGGGCTTGTTTTTCCAAATATTGCTAAATCGTTATGAAAAATGTTAATGATATCGCAATAATAATTTTTCTTTTCTTTACGGGAGATGAACATGCGAACAAATATAATAAAATTTGTAACTTGCTGTTTTAAAAGAGAAAAACAAAATGTAATGAATTATAAAAGGCGTAAGATAAGGTAAAATGAAACAGTTTTAATTTCAGTTTAAGAAGGGACTTCAGATTTTTAGTGAATACTGCATATTAACAAATATATCGCAAAGTAAACACACATCAATAATTCATTATTAACGTAACTGCCTTTCCATTTATTTTTTAAATGCTGATTAAGACAAAAATAAATAACCTTATAACGCCCTATACGCTACTCAAGGTCTTAAGTCGACGTGCTAACCACAGGGCTAATTCGACGCTGGTCAATACCAACACCCACTCTGTCCACGTTGTGTTATTGATCATCGAGTAGTGACAGATCAAATGTCGTAGTAATCGCAACAATGGGTCCAATTGTTGCGAGAACTATATTATGGGTTGAAATACCTTCACTAATGTGAAGGAAATAAAAACGAATGGCTCGTTGGGTTAATCTTCAATTGGTTTATGTAGTTCTTGGTGTAACAAAAATGAACCCTTCTGGCATCCCCTCTCTATAGCCCAATAAATGTTAAACAGGCTTTACAAAATTTGTAAATTTCAGTAAAATGCCATTTTAATTCGACGAAGAGCTGAAAAATGTTCAACTTTAACACAGAAAATCAACGTATTCAAGTCAATGATGTATCTGAACGTATATAAAGGGAAATAGATTCTAGAAGTTAAGATTGATTTGTCATTGCGATACTAATTCACAGCCTAGGACGTATTTAATCGGCTGAAAAATTTGAAATCCTCTTTTCTACTGAGTATCTCTTGTGGCAGTGTCAAGTTAGATTTATGTAATAACAAAAAGTCTCACATGTGTAATATTATCGCCTTACAGATTAATGAAAACATGAAACTTGCATTTTATTCAACTCCAAACATCGTCAATTGACGTCGGACAGTGGGTGTGCTGCTTTAAACTCTTCTGTAAATGTGGATTCTACATTCTCACGTACATCTAAGAGCCTCGTTCCCCGCTAGGGTAAATGTTTTTATATCTACCTCACATCGGTTTCTTCAACATGTGCAGATTTTAGGCACAGCTGGGTAGTCACTTGCCTCGGGTAAATCACAGATCTCCAATCACGGCCAACCTTGCACTTAAACTTTTCTGAAGGAGACTGAGTGCAGTGTCTATTCTGGCTTGATCTGTGTTAAGTCCCCTACATTCAACCTACTGCGGGAAAAATCTGCCTCCTCAGTCATGTATCGAAAGCTCTTAGATGTACGTGAGAATGTAGAATGGCACATGACTAACATAAACGTTTATCATAAACGTACATTTGTTGCTGCTCCCAGATCTAAATATTAGAATCTTAATTGCTTTATGTGGCTCAGAAAACCGATTTTTCAGTGAAGCTTGTATTAATTCGTTCCAAGTTTCCTTGGCAACGTTACGAAAATTAATGTACTCCTAAGTTTTGTTATGTCGCCAAAATTATATATTTTATTTATCAGTTCAGAAACATTATCAATTCCAAATTCATGAAAGGCTGTCAAATCTGTGACATATCAATATGTGGTATATATACTCCATTTGCTATTTCGTTTTCAACTTCACTTGGTATTTCTACCTTAGATTTTAATATCAGGATCTATGTACTGTAAATTTCTCTTCTCTGAAATGTACATATTCTACAGCTGCAGTACCTTTCCATTTTGTGCCCTGCTTCATCAGTTTCTTTCGAGGTTTCGATATCTACACATTCTCTATGCAGACATTCCTTTTTTGGCTGATTGCATTTATCGCTGATGTTTTTTTTTTTATTTAAATCCACTTACGTCGCTCCTTATTTAGATCGATAATTTCAATTATAACCTTCTTCACATATTCTTCTTCTTCAGGATGACTCCTTTGCTGTCGTCACTAGTAATTCCTTTCAATTTCTGAAACTGAAGTAGGCGTATAATATTGAAAAATGACCTACTACTTAATCCGTGAAGGATTTTAAAAAAATCAATTAATCTCATCGCAATGCGATAATGCCACTAATATGCAAGGGACTACTGAAATTCAATGTAAAATACATTAAGAGAAGTCAGAAACTTAATCCTAAACAGAAACCAAGGGAAAAACATCTACTCATGTTCCAAAAAGCGGAGAGGCGTGTCAACCAGGTGATAGGTGAACCTATATACTCCTACTGAAGAAAAAGAAAACAGTAAATAATATTTTAGAGTTTAGGCGGAGACGTTAGAAGTACAGAGTTGAAGTAGACTTTAAAAGGAACTGGAAACCCAATCATAAACAAGAAAAAAAAAAACAATACACCTCAACTTTTGTTCAAGTGACCAGTGAGGGTGTAAACTGGATGGTAGGCGAACCCATTTTCTTCTATTAAAAGAAAAAAATAAACATAAAAAATAAATAAAATTACAGAGTTTAGGCGGAAATGTGATTATGCATATCGAAGAATTTAGTGAGAACGTGTGAGTAGGTTGTCATCAATATTAGCTTCGTTAGTACAAAAGTATAGCCAAGTATATCCAAAATGCATTTTGATGTCAACTCGAGTCATATTAACGGCGTAAACAACCTGTTTTTGTTAAAGATGGTTGTGATGTTATATATAATCTCAATTTATATCATATGCTATCTATCTAATAGTTCGACTGACTATCATTTAAGTGATCAGAATTCTACTCTGATTTCCGTAAGACATTTTAAGTTTATGTTATGCGTTCAAAAAATGTTATATGTTTATTGACTTTTGTTTGTATATGGACCATGAATGTAGCAAAATTAAAAATTAAAATAGATGCCTAAAGCATTTACATCAAGTTTCCTTCCATTGTAAAGTTATACATTTCTAATATTACTGAACAGCACCTATTTGAAGTAATAGTAAGCAAAATATATGAATATCCTCACAAATAAGAGTCTCGGTTGTTCTATATATCACCATGAAAAAATTAAATTTCATTTCTCGTAGCATAAATATTTATGACTCAGCAATATCTGTAAATAGAAAGAAGGGTATAATTAATACGTATCACCTTTTATCTAGTATCTTGTAACAACTGAGCTTCATGGGTTAAATTTTTATATATTTAGTTAAATATCTTGAGATATATAATTATACAATGCTGATTAATCTTTACGAAACATGTATAATTTTGTCGTCTCTGACGAAAATATCGAAATTAAAATAACATAAATGAAACTTAACTCTGCTAGAGCATTTTCGTTGACAAGGAAGGATTAAATTATGGTATGGAATTTTCATAACTATCTTATGCTTCACGCTTGATACAAGACTACATAACAAATCCTGTAAAAAGAAAATATTTGAAAAATGGTTGATTCATCACCAATTACAAAGCTCCATAAAGAGTACATTTTATAAAAACATTCAAAACTGAACATATTAAAAAGCAAAGAATCTTTACACAGATCAACATATTAAAAAGGAAACCGTAAATATAAAGTATCAAAAACATTTACCAGGAAAAAATAAAATGAGTCTTATATTTTGTAAAGCACAAAGGTCAAATGATGTTTCGAAATGTCAAAAATCTCGCCTACAATTAAATGGTATTCTTGTTGATTCACCATGACATTTTTACTGGTTGTTTAGAAAGAATTATAATAATTTATTGGATTATTTGATGCAAGAATGTGCTGTTTACCTTTTACTTTTAAAATAATATTCTATATCAGTAATCAGATCAATGCTATCAATTATGAATATATGTTCCAGATATTAGTAGTGATAATATGCCAACTGATTTTATCAGTCTAATATTCAGGCTATGACAATATCGGAGAGATATGTTACTTCAGCTAATACAAATGTTTCTATTACCGCATAAGATTATAACAGTTTATTCACTGATTTAATGCAAATATACTCTAAACAAATTAACAAAGGAAAAAATACATTCTTTTCAAACCATTTTAAAAGTGTGCCATAGAGTTTTAGGGTAAATAAATGGTCTAATAAAAGGAACAAAATGTTTCCAATTCTAATTAACAAGAAATGCATGAAAACTACTTATTTTTAAGCATCCATTTTCTTATGTCACCTTATTTTTTCTGGACATTCATGCTAAACAGTGTGAGGATGGAGAAGTAATAAAAGCCGACCTCGTGTAAATAATTCAATTAGAAAACACAATGTGTATCAAAGCGAAAACATATTAACAGATAAAATATAAAATAAAAATCTACTTTTGTTTAATTTTTCTGTAAGTTGTTAATGTAAATCAGTTTGACTTCATTCATTTTGAATTTCAAAATATTGCGAAGGAATGTTTCAAAGGTCAGACGGTTTACATACTATTAAATATCCTACAAGACATATTTCTAATGTTTTATCTTTGGTTTCCCCTAAAGAAGAAAAACAACTATGCCATGTTTGTCTGCTGCAGATTTTATTTCGAAGATTCCTGGCGCGATTTCATCTCTGTTCAGAAATAAATTCCTGCATCTTGAAGATTGATTAAGCAGTTCTATGATAAACAGTGAAATTTATTGTATAAACTATTTTTGTATTTATTTTATAAATGTTTTTGACAGTTGTTTTAATTTTTTTCTTTTGCATTTCTTTACACTTCCTTTCTTGTTACTTCTCAGGTTTTTGCTTTTTTGATTTTTTGTTTAAGTATAATTTGTTTTTCTCTGCTTTTCCTTCAACATGCATTACACGAAAGGTTTGTATTTGAACACTTTGGTGTAATGCACAGAGGAAGAACTTGATATAATAAACAATTAAAAGGAAAAAGCCTTCATAAAGTTAGTATGAAATATATATTACACGCAGGAGTTGATCAGGTAAGAGAGACAAAATTAGTTTGTTGATATCTGAATTTCACAAGACACAGAGATGTTAATTTACACCATTAAAATGAAAACGGCATCATGTATATAATTTCTTTTCTGATAACATCTAAATGTCACCAATCCTAATGCATATCTCGCAAACTTGTTTCGTAGAACAATTTGTGAGTATAATCATTTCGATAATCATAGATGTCACACTAATTTTCCACTCTCCAACCTCTCTCTCACCGGTGGAATGTGGCGAGTCTCTCATGACTCTATCGTTACTACAATGAAAAGTGCTCAGACGAACTACATTCCTTGGTTACACTTACATAATAGAAAACTACCCACATTCTTTCTGTATTCCAATAGCGAGAAGCAAGTTCCACTCAAATAATTTATTTCCCCGAACCACTGCCCCGTAGAACAGGCTTCCAAGAGGATGTTTTCCCGATCACTACAATCTTAAACTATTCAAGTCTAGAGTCAACCGTTATCTCCCCCTCCTATTCATATAAACTACCCCTTAATGTAAACTTTCTACCATGAGTGGCTACCAGGCCTTGCACAGGGTGAACCTTACTGTTAAAAAAAAAAAAAAAGAAAAACTAGACTGCGTTCTCTGCCACGAAGTTTTCCTCAGTGCCAGCAATGCAGCGTTGCATAAAGCAACGAAAAATGTCACAGCCTCTTCCCCCTTCTTTCTTCAACAACAGGAGGCGTAGTGACAAGACGTGTCTCGTTTGCCCTCTCTGAGGCATCTTAGCCCTCTGGCCAATCATTTGTAGAATAATCACACTGTAATCTCTTGTGTTCAGTAAAACCTCATTCGACCACAAACACCTCTTCACTACAACTAATCATATCAATATATATTTCTCCTGTTTTCTCAGCTATGTTACACATAGTTCTATATTACCTTACTCTAAAAAAATACCGTGACCTTATATCAAAATAAACAACATTTATTCAGTTTGCGCTGAAAAATTCTAAACCAGATTTAGAAGACTTATAAAAAATTCTGAAGGATTTAATTTCGATCTTTTCAGGAAGTCCTTTATAACAGCTATTTATATCTTTGGTAATTCAATAAACAGTGTGTTACCGTCATAGATATAGTACAGTATCTTTGAGGAATGGCTGGTTTAATATTAGTAGCGTATAATATTTATATTCTTTCGTAGTGGGTATGACGAAAAAAAAATAAATATAAAGTAAATCCGACAGCAAGGACTCTGATCGGGAGGTTTCAGGAGCGTGTGACCACCTCTCTTAATTGCTATTGTTTCCACGTCCAGGTTCTAGCTCCTGTTAGAGTCCCCATATATGAGCAAATAGTTAACCACCAAACTGGGGGTTCAAACACTATGAAAGTATAAACATATACTTTTATAATAAAAATACCAGTAATACATTTTCATAGTAAAATAATTCTTTGTAAAAGAAATTACTAATGCTAATGATTAAATTAAATTTCGGCATTAAATGACCCATAAGTTGTTGATATGCCGCTAAACAAACAAGCAAATGCAAAAGTGTATATGCTTTTTGGAATACACGCACATACACATGCACAAACTCACATACATATATTAATCAGTTTCACTTACATGTGCATTAATAAAGAATGTATGGCATTATTAATTTTACGTGAATTAAATATTTTATGTAATGCATTAGAATGAAAACGATATTGATTTGGTAAAATATGTCAGATCTGTTTATGTTTACATAAATGATACGTTAGCATTTGTGAAATTCTTTGATATAAAATTGTATTAGTTTTGTTTCTATCCCTATATAGATAGTCCAGATAACATCTACTATATTATAGAGATTAACCGACTTGATTTCAGCGTTAACCAGTTGCATAAGTTTCTTAAATAATTTGTGTAATATTAACAGTAATATTCTGGTTACTTGTGATTGTTACTTCGATAAAAGTATGCATTAGACAATATCTTTAAAAGAAGGTTTCTAATCAAGGATCTAACTGCCACCTATACCCTAATTTTAAAGCTTAAAAGTAGAAACCATTATAGGATACTACCCCCCACCCCTCTTAACTCAATCAGGCTCACTGCCCCAAAATGGGACATGATCAAAAATTTAGTGGTTAAAACAAGTGACATTAGTAATAGTAAATTTATCATAATAATATTATTAGTAAGTTTTATAAAGTTACCATTTTATAGAACAGTAAAATGATAAAAAGGACTGATTATAATTCAAAACTACATTCTATTCTTCCTAACAAAACAAAGTTTATAAATTCCCTCGAGATATTGTAAAATTCATCTATTTTGTAAAGTAAAGACTATATTTTACATGCATCCATGTAGTCTTTCGTTGTTTAAAAGTTTCTATTAAAATCTTAGATTCATTTGTAGTAGCATGCTGTTATTATCTAGTCTATATGTCCCTTACTAACGATGGTTTGCTGGTTGTAATATTATTATCAGAAAATACCACAAATTACCCAATTTCAATGTCCATGTTTAAATTAACCAACTCAAGAAATGAGTTTTCTTCAATCCCAGATTTGTCATATCTGCAATGTGCTGTTCTTCCTTCGTCATCACGTAGTATAATGCAAGGGCGCCGCCATCGAGAGGTATAATACAGGCAATATCCGTAATGTCTGGAAGCCTTGCACAGAACTGTTTCAACATTTCAGTGCTTAATTTAATATTTCCCGTTATTCTTCGCCTCTGTGTATGTCGTAATAGATTGTACTTTAAATTAGTAATAGTCTTTGTTCTATTATTATTAATTTTGACTTCTTAGTCTTCTCTTTTCTTCTCTTCCATTCTCCACTTGACTTTTCCAGCAATCAAGCAACTGGCAAAGACCCTGAGTGGGATTAAAGCTGAGTAACAAAAGAAATACATTTTCTTGTGGCACAAGGCCAAAGAGGGTAAAGACTGGTCATTATTACCTACCATACTCCTAGTTAAATTGATTCACACAAAAACAAATGAATAGAGAGTAAAAGCCTTGGCTTTTATGTCCACTACTCAGTGATCTTATTCCAGTAAACAAGGGTAAAGTCGCTAGCTGGTTGACTGATGCTTGTGAAATCAATCCCTGCGCTTGGTAGTACATTTTATTTTATTTTCATTTTTCTCTTCAATCCCAGTTCAACGAAAAGAAAAGACAACTAACGAACACAGTCCATCGTTGTGCAAATTGAAATGGAAGTTGAAATGTTATTACTTGCAAAGAGCGCCTTTGCACAAAACTATTTCTATTCCTAAAAAATATCATCAATTTGAAAATATTTAAAATAAATAAAAAAGTACAAATAGAATCTATTAAGTCCTGACAATATTCCGCCTTGTTTTGCTTTAAAACTCATATGATCATTAGTATTAATTTTGCATCTTTATTTTCACTAACTTCTGTTGCAGCTTATATGTGGGCGTGCTTCTGTCTACGATTGTAAGCAAACAAAACCTCCGAAATAATAAAGGATAAATAAACGATGCTTGAGTAATCGCATCAGCTGTTCTTACCGTCTGGGCTACGAGGAACTCAATGATCATCAGCACGTCAAAACCTAATTTTCTGACTCTCTTGATGTCTCTTAGCGCTATATTTGTTTTAGTAATAATGACATTATTGTGACATAATGACATTATCTTTAACATTTTATTATTTCATATCAGCGCTGATTCCACATCATCATAGACTCGACTCAGTTGTCTTAAAATTGTCAACTAAAGATAGAGATAAAGGGAAGCTACTGCCTAACTCCTTCCTCCCCAATCCCAACTCTACGTTGAGTAATGGCTATCCCAGAATTCTCACTTTGTTCAAAAGTCGCCGACTAAAGAATCTTGTCGGTCCTCAAATGGACGAATCCAATTATTTTAATGTAATATATGTTTTCGTTTGAATTTAGTATCTTTCTTGATTCTCTACATCTTCCTATCTTTTTGCTTGAACGTTTTATTTACGTTTTTTGCCACACACATACACACACACGCACACACACATACGCAAGCCCGCACGCATATATCCGTTTGTACTAAATCGTGTTAACGTAATGTTAATTTGATTGCAGTTCGTTTTGGT
Organism: Acanthosepion pharaonis; assembly: GCA_903632075.3. NCBI lineage: Eukaryota > Metazoa > Mollusca > Cephalopoda > Sepiida > Sepiidae > Acanthosepion > Acanthosepion pharaonis. The sequence continues at coordinate 1,811,892 of CAHIKZ030004884.1, forward strand.
GGCCACTGATTGACGATATGTAAACGCAGTTGGGCACCTCGAGGTGGTGTAATGTTTAGCAATCTTGGCTCGCTAGAACAATTACGACTGAATAGTGAGTTCGATCCTCACTGGGTGCTCCATAATTTCGGCCTTGTGCCACATCTAAGCTACGCTTGGAAAATCACTATGTAAACGCAGTTTGAAAGAGTTGGTATTCGGACTTATACTAAGTTAAAACTTAATTATTTTATATTCTATTTATTTTAATACCCTTCACTAACACCACTGCAGTTTGACTGTCCAAATGAGTTATCTGAAAGAAAGCTCGTTCTTTGAAATAATTTATCTGGAAGACAAACCCGGTATTGTTTTCTGTCTTCTTTTTTTTTTTTTATATAGAAATAGATATGTTCTCCTATAGTCTTCTCTTGAACAGGAGTAGAGACTCATCCCTTGTTTTCTGTTTAGGAAAAGTTTTCCGGTTCCTTTCTTTTTCTCAGGCCTTAGTACTGGTGATGAATTTCTTGTGATATGCGTGGATGGTGGCAACGTATCTTCATACTGAGGCTACAGAATTGTCTCTTTTCTGATTACTGTTCCCAACTGGTAGTAAGGATCCCCGAACTCTTGTGTAGTGTCGTGTTCAGCAGTTGCATAATATCGGTGTTCTTGCAGTGCCATGTCGCGTATGGAAATTTTCTCAGCAAGCCCCTTCAGTGAGCAACCGCGACAACACACTATGTTGGCATCTACTGCAATGGAAATTGGTTCATTGCATCGTTCCAGAAAGTTTTTCTCGTCAGTGTTCCTCTTGCACATTTACAAATCTATTATTCGTTCGTGCATTGAATACTGTTGCCATATCTGGTCTTGTCCTCTGCTGTTCATCTCGAAGTTCTTGACAAAATCCAAAGAATGATCTGCAGTGTAATCGATCCTGACTTGGCATGTCTGCTTCAGTCACTTACTCACAGACGAAATGTAGCTTCCCTCGGTCTTTTCTACAAATATTTTCATGGTGCCCTGACTACATGAATGTATATGTGCTACTTGATTGGCATTTAGGTCCCACTCTTTTACTGTTAAAATAGTTAAATGATACCGCCACTTCTACTCCGAGAGTTTTTTTCCCTCACACTTCCGGATAGTGAAATTTCCTTACGCTTACTTGCTTCCCTGATGAGGACAATCTTCAAAAATTTAAATGCAATGTCAATCGCCATCTTCTGTTGTCTTGAACCCGATTCATCTCTTATCCTTTCCCCAATTCCTCCAGTCTTTTCACTCACCTTCACTCACTGTAACACACCCACTCCTGCCTTGCTCTCGATGAATGATTAAAAGAAAATAATGCTTCATATTAAAAGAGGAACAGATTTTGTAATATAATCACATTTCCGACCCTAAACATACCAGAAAAGGAATGGTAGACAGGGAATAGATTTTAACTCTTAATATTCAACCAACTACAACACGGGATGAAAGAATATATATATTTTGCATGAGCACATTACTGAAATATTCAAAACAATTTTTTTTTGTCGTGGTAGGTTAGATATCTGCAACATCCTTTCCATTCTTTATAAAAGAGAAAGAAAACATCTTTCTGAAGGTAAAAGAAGAAAATGTACATAATTTGTGAACGCATTATCCATGTAGCTAACTTTGCGTGTCATTTCACAAAACCCTTGTAGTTATTGGCAAAAGAACAAGACGTTTTTGTTTCTGATTACTTTGTGGATAAGTTTCCCATTTTCTGGAAGCAATGACAAACACACAGGTGTGCCACAATGGAATTTTTCTCTTTGCTAAGGAGATATACAGCCTTAAGACAACAGATTTACCGTATTAAAGCAGATAATTGCTTTGATATGCCGGCTTGGGAATGATTGCATATGGCAAACAGAGACCGATGTAGCGGATGTTCGTTACTTTTTAAGCTGTCGTGCATTTCAATAAGTGATTACTACATAATACTGGAAGAAAAATGGTGATGTCAGATTTACACTGAAATATAAACTATTTTAAAAGATATCCCATGTTAAATAAGAGAAATTCTCACTTTTAGAGCAGAATCAATTATTTTCTTTATAATACTGTATAACGGCAAATGCACAGCGATTTTTTTAATAGCAAATATATAAGACCTCTCAACTTGGTTGTTCGTTCGGTTAGCAACATGTAGAAATATATTTCAGTATATATTTCAGTGAGCATGTGGAGCGGTATGTGTGTTACGATGAGTCACGATTGGTAACTTTCGTGTCTGTGCAATTCAGTATTACCCTTCAAAATATCTTCGTCGATTTTCTCGAGGTATTTACGAATTTGTACAAAGAACAACGTTTATACCCACACGTCAATAAAATCTTGTAAATTTTCAAGTATGATTTGAATAACGCAGCTTAAGTATTTTCGGATATTTTTCTAATTTCGATAGGAGAATGAGAGACGAATCTTATTCATATTAGATTTGATGAGAACTGCTAGCAATCCATTAATTTCGTGAAAATAAATGTTTTTCGAGATCAAACATTACTTTGAATAAAAACATTGCAATAGCAGTTATATTTTTATAACAAAGATATTCTGCAGAATTTTAAATTTGTTCTCTGAAATAATAATAAAACAGAAAAGATTTTACTCACAGAACGCACATACATACATACATATACGTGCATACACATATATGCATTTATAAACCTGTATAGGGATAGGCATCTATCCACATGCACAAACACACACAGAGTCAAAAGTAGAAACGTATGCATGTATAAAGATGCAAAACTACATCTACGTGTACGTGTACAGAGGTATGTGAATGAAAGCTTAAGGGAATCGTATTAAGCGAATCAGTGTCAAATTGTTGCGGCTGATCATTTAGTTTATTTCCCGCTCATGGACTTGTGAAAAATACGAATATAAATCTAGTGAATGTCCAGTCACACGACAAATAAGTTATTAATGGCAATAAAGAATGCACAAAAAAAAATGGAAGAATAAAATCTTTTCTGAAGAGGTTATCAGCAGTATTTTGGGAAATTTATTCAACAGAATCAAGACGTGAATATCTTTCTACAGGAATGAGTAATTATTAATTGGGTGTGTGTTCTGTGTGAGTGTGTGTACGTGTTAGTGTGTGTGCGTGAGTGTGTGTGTGTGTGTGTGCGTGTGCATGTGTGTGAGCATACGCGCGTGCGCAATCAACAGGTAGAATTAAAATTAAATATCAGTGTAAACATTGAAAGATATTGTGAAGGTTTACTCTTTTTATTTTGATTTACCCCATAGATACTAAGATACGTATGAAAACCTAGAAAAACACACACACACACGCAAATACACACACACACAACTACACGCACACACACAACTACACACACACACACACACACACACACACACATATATATATATATATATATATATATATATATATATATATATATATATATATATATCAGTGGCGAGTGGTGACTTGATAACCAGGGCAACCAGGGCATGTCGTCCATTATGCAAGCTAAATCGTCAAAGGTGGATAGGGAAAAATTATTTTCCTGACTCCCCCCACCCCCAACACTTCTACCAAGTGCGTTTTAAAACGTTTTAAAAGTCACTAGAGAAGAACTTTTGATGGGACACTAAAGTTTTCAGACGTTCCCTATATACTCTTCAGAACAGAATAATACAAAGTTTTAGTCCTAAAGTATCCTTTGAATAGGCAAGTCTTTGATTTCAGCAGCAGACCAAAAAACTCAAAAAAAAAAAAAAAAAAAAGATCATCACTTCAATAGAAAGTGTCTACTGGCTAGAAAGCCAGCAAAAGAATTTCTGCTTTTTGGTGGCTTTCTGTCTGTGATCCCCACACCAATTTATTATTCTCTCTCTCTCAAAAATCATGAAGGGAATAATAAAACAGGAAAGGCTAAAGCCACGGACTTTTCTAACACAAGTAAAATAATTTCTGCTTTAGGTGACTGTCGCTTTTTCACTCCTTCACTATTCGCAAATGCCCCTACTGAAAAGACTAGTAACTTCATTGGTTTTACTTGCGTCTTTTCTCGATAAACCACAAGCGTATTCTCTATTTATGCTCCCTAAATAATATCGCTTGTAACAATTATCCTAAGAAATGAAGAAATGGGAAATACAAAAAATACAAGTATAAAGAGGATAGTGAAAATTATCAATAATTAATTTTATATTGCACAAAATTAGTTCTTCTTGAAAAAATGTAAGGCATGCAAAGTATCCTTGAGATCTAGTGGATAAAAACCTTGGTTGGATCCAGTGACTTGACCCAAAGAATTTTGAGTTCGGTTCCTGGCTATTGCAGTAGTGAAAAAAAAACCCTGAAGAGTTGGGTTAAGTGAGAAATCCAGAAGAGCGGAACTAGAACAATCTATCACAATGGACGAAATAATGGGTTTAGTTCGAAATTTCAATCCTCTGAAGAAGGCAGGAGCGTAAAACGGCCGAAACGTCGTGAATATGGCAACAAAGATGAGGACAACTATCCGAATAGTGTAAATAGTGTAAATAATTACAATGCCTTACTTCACACACACACACACACACACACACACACATATATATATATATATATATATATATATATATATATATATATATATATATATATATACAATATTAATTAAGCTGCATTATTTAAAAAGGTTCGATCTGCAGTAAAAAATTTCTGAAATCTTCTGAGACATTGCTCTAATTATTGGACCAATAGTCCATGTCAGGTCAACGGACAAAAAAACACAGTAATAGAAATTGTGAATTGCTACGTTACTACAATATTAAAATATGTAGCGTTGCATTACTGCACGTTCAAAAAAATTCTTGACTGTTAATAATAGCAGACTTTTTAATAAAACATCTTTTGACAAGTAACACATTCATTTTCGTCTTGGAATTTTACCCAAAATTACCTGAAATTGAGAAAAAAAATTACATTTATACACGAGAATGGTAAATGTTTTACCGAAAGTACTTGCAAGCAATATGGACCGAACATGTTATCCATTGTACAATTAATAAAAACAAAGATCGTGTCGTTCAGCTAGTGAGTTAATTTCTTTTTAATCTGTTAGCGAAGAGAGTTGGCCATATAATTACATTAAGTTGATTTTTTCTTTGATGCCTATTTTACAATATTAATTAAACTGTATTATTTAATATATATATACAACGTAACCAAAACATACAAAAAGGCACCCCAAACAACAGAACACGATATCAATAAGGAAGCTAAATCAATCGCCCCAAAATTAGACCTAGATGACCGAATAAATTGTATTAGCAAGGCACGAGCCTTTATCACACTAAAAGACCATAAAGAAAATTTCAAAACTAATGTAATGTATGTAGACTCATAAACCCAGCCAAAAGCGAACTAGGTAAAATAATTAAAACAATACTAGAAAGAATTAATTCTGAACTTAGGAAGAAATTAGGAGTAAATTATACACACAAAACATCTTTCACATCTTTCACAAATAGTAAATATGCGAACAGTATAATGCTTTCTAAGTATATCTGGGAAATTAAAAACAAAACGCACATCACACCAAAAATATCTTGGAAGATAAGGAAAAAGTCATCAGTCTACAACAACCAATCAAAAACTTGCAAACTTTGCTTGGAGGAAAAAAAAAATAGCTATCATTACTTTTCCCCGACCAAAATAAATTATTAAATAAAAGATCCGAGCTCATCTCAAAATGCAGGCATGAAAATAAATTTTACTACGTAACCTAAAAAATGAAAAACGGAAAAAATAAAATAAAAACAAATAAATACACTAATAAAAAATAGAAATAAAAAATAAATAAATACTATGTTGCTTAAAACCGAAAAGAGAAAATATACAAATTGACCTAAATTCATCCAAGTAAATAAATAGACAAACCAATCCCAAATTAAAAACTGTTCCCGCCAAAATAATAGTTAGAATGAACTACAAAAACCAACCCCAAAATTGAACAAATAGCTTTAATTAAATTCTCAAACCAAAACAAAACTGTTAAATAAGTGATATAAACAAATGTTTACTACGTTAATAAATAAATAAATAAAATAAGAAACAAAAATAAAAACGAGCAATATAATTTGACCCAAATAAATAAACAAACGACTTCCGGTAAAATAACCGCCATAATAGAATACCCACAATGTACCACTAACCCGTATATATATAAATAGCCGAGAAAAATAACAGCATATGTGGCCTGACGATTGCATATAGCATGAAACAGACTGTCGCCTCTAAGTGTTGACTTCTATGTTCACTTTTATATTTACACACGCTCTATCTCTGATATTGAGCACTTTATTCCATAAATATAGCACACCTTAAGACTATATTTCTTTATATATATATATATATATATATATATATATATATATATATATATATATATAGAGAGAGAGAGAGAGAGAGAGAGAGAGAGTAGACGTGTGTAATTATTTTATAATTTAAAACTAAATATGAAATCGCACGAGTGGATTGATAGAAAGCCGCAATATCACATCTGCATATTCTCTGAATTTTTCTTCTGCAAAGTTCACCTAATTCTTGATTCCTCTTTCGTAACAAACACTAAACATACCATGAAGTACTCGATGCATTTGGAAATTTCCCCATTGTCCTAACTTCGGTATTATTTGTAAGACTCCATTTACTTGTATGAAGTTTTTCAAGAAATTTATGTCCACGGACGTATTCCCGTATTCCAGCAAAAAATGCGTAAAAATGCTAGAACATTCCGTTTGACACACGCATTAAAGAAAGTGACTCTGAAATATGAAATACGTTTAAAAGATGAAAAATAAAAATAAAGACAACGAATCTGTTATTAATAGTGTATATATATATATATATATATATATATATATATATATATATATATATGTGTGTGTGTGTGTGTGTGTGTGTGTGTGTGTGTGTTTGTGTTTGTGTTCTTTATATAGTAAGGATCTTTTGAATCGGTGAGGTTCTGCAATATCGACTTAGGAAAGATCGAATCTGGTAAAAACTTAGTACAAAACTAATAGATACAATTATAGCACAATGAATCGCGATATTTGTAAGTAAAAGAAGGATATGATCGATACTGTTTTCAAAGACTTTGTGAAGCGCATTAAGTGTGAAAATTCTGTTTCAGTCAGTATTCGATATTCGTTTTTTTACCTTGGATCCCGGCTCGAAATGAGAACACATTTCGTTAAATATATTTAGAGTACAAACCGACATTAAAAAAAATTAAGACTACTTAGTTGTTACAAAGTTATTTTTCGCATTGCCTTGTTTCATGTGAGATTGAATTATACAATGGTTTTGTTATTGCATTAGTCATTATTCACACATGAATTATGGTAAAATGTTTTGTCATTGACAATTTAGCATCCATTGTGATAGTATATGATAGAATATGAACACAACTACCTCACCTCCACCAATACGGTGGAGGACTGGAACAAAATAGCAAATATTAGAAGATTGACTATTATGCTTGAACATCTATAAAGAACATAGTCATTTACAAATTTATGAGTAAAATTGTGTCAGCCTCTCATAAATTACTTGTTACTGTGTTGTTTTTAACTTTAAGATAGTAAAAGTACAAGCTGGTCTTAAACATTTGTAATGACTAAAAATATAGAAAATGATCTCGCCCTCAGTCTGCCATTCATTCTATAAATAGAAAGAAAAACCAATGGTTGAAGGCGAACAGTCATTGAAAGCGATTCATGAACGGAGAAAACAACAATGACCCTACTACATGACCCTAGAAAAAAAAAAACACGTTAAGAGACTTTCTTGGATGGTACGGAAAGCAGAGAGAACGACTGGAGTAAAAGAAGCGAAGACAACGACTGCAGAAATCACATGGAAAGAACGAATGGAGGGAAACAGATGGAGATAACAACCAATGGCTGAAGATGAAAAGACGTTGAGAACTCTGTCCATGGATGAAAGAGGCAGAGAGCACAATTGATAACTAGAAGAAACAGACAAAGAAAAATAACTGGTGGTCGATGGAACAAATACAGATACTAATTGAAAACAACAGATATAATATTACATAACAAAACTGAGACAGGGTGTGCAGTAAATATAAACAATGTGAATGAAAGAAAATATGTGGAATATAAGATTATATTGAGGAAGTGCAATCATCCAAACAGAAAAGAAATGTCTTCTTACATTTTAATGTCTTGCCTCCTCGATTTGTAACTAGTTTGTTTTATGGGCTTATGGCTCAGTGGTAATTTAACATATTGTAGTTTCTATCAGATGAACTCGTAGAAATATTTTAAAAAAAACTAAATCAAATAACAAGTCACTAGTTTCAGGCTTCAAAACTCCTACTTTTTTTAGTATTTTTAAGTTAATGCAAGTGTTTTTTTTTCCTTAAAAAATTCCCCGTTTCATATTTTTTTTAAGTAAATCAAAAATTTTAGTCCTAAAAACCTACCAACTTCACATTTTCATCCTAAATAAGATTTTCGATGTTTAACATTTTATTTTACAGCATAATTCTTGATTTAATTGTAAAAAATGAGTTTTTGACATGAAAATAAACAGTGATTTAATTTAAAATAGATGATTTGAAATACAAGTCTTCCTGCGTTGAAAATAAGTATTTAGAGCCAGGCTCTCTTTGGAACAAGACGTATAACTAATTGCGCAACTGAATCGTATTATGCGAAAATCATCGTTGTGTATGAATAGTGAAAAGAGAAAACTGGTAAACTGTTCGCTTGCCTTTATCATTTATCACGTGATTCCTTTGTTCTCTGTTGTCTAAAGCGGTCAATCGATTTACGTATGCGCTGGTTTGGGATATTACAATGCAATAAAACAATTTTACGTTTTTCTTTCCTTAACATGGAATACTTTTCACTGAAATGTTTCTGCTTACAAGTTATGTTCTTAGACATTTACTAGCGATTTACTTCCTCGGTTCATACTACTTATTTCTCAGACTTATTCACGGCGTTTACACTTAAGTACACTGCACTAATTTTGGGAGGTGACTATAAACTAAATGCACCTTCTAAAATACATATTTACTTATTTGGAAGCTGATATCTTAGCATGAAACATAATTCTTCAGTGTTGTTTCCTGTTGTGATCTTTCCCATTAACTTCTAAACATAAGTCAATAATTTTGAAGTTTGTAAATTACGAATATAATTATTTTTTATTTTTTGATAACCTGCCATTACACTATGGGGTCTCTAAGGCTAGAATGTAGTCATGGTGATTTCACTAAAATAATTCATTGATATCCGCACGTCTTTTCAGTATAAATATGAGAACTTATATAGTTGCTGCTAGATTCCTGACTAATTTCTTACGGTTTTATATACTGATATGATATTGATATGATATAGTGATATGATATTTTATACTATGATTAAATTAAAAAGAATATATTTTGCTATTGTATTTTTATAACAGAAAAGAGAATAACGGTAATAAAATATGTGTAGAAAATTGTTTTACGGGGATGGAAGTACAATAACAAAAAATAGTCAAAATGTACACTGGTTTTCTGAGAACTTCTTCATCCGTAAGGTGGCCTGCCTGTTCCTTTACTAAAAATACTTTCATAGTGATTGTTCTGATGAGCTCTTCGCTATGGTGTCTAGACTCTTTGAATTTAAGCGTAGTACTAGATTGGTGACGAGCTAGCTCTCATCAATTTACAGTTGAGTATATGTAAACGTATATTCTTTAATCTTAAAATATTTAAATTCAATGTCAATTCCTATCTACTGTCCTCTTGATTACTCTTCTTTTGTTATCTGTCCTTAGCAATGTTTCTGTTTCCAATGCTTTGTGTCTTAGTGGCTTTTCTACCTTCCATGGGGTGAACTCGATTAAAATATATATATATTAATAATTGAAAAAAAAAACAACTAGGGAGAAAAAAAATTGTGTCCATCGTTTATGCACGTGGTGTGAGAATTTAATAGCCAGAATGACCGCAAGTTATCAGTGAGTTAATTGAGGTTAATTGGGGTTTTCAAGCTGCATGAAACTTTTGCTTTCATGCAGCGTAGACCCAATGAATTAATGTTTGCCTAGCTGTAGAGGAAATTATACTGTTCACGGAATTTGAGAAGTAGATTTATATCAAGTTTTGTGTGAAGATTGGTAAAAACGCTAGTGAAACCTTAGCCCTATTTATAGGGTTATAGTTAAATGCTATGAAGAAAACGAACGAATAGGTCGTTCAAGGAAGGACGAAAAGATATGTACGATGATGCAAAAAGTGGGTAGCCACGAAAACAAAGAACAAATCCAAATGTAAACAGATTGTGGGCTCAGATCGCAGATCAATCCCTTGGCTAATAGAAGAAGTGAATATGAATAGAAAAACAGTTGAGCAAATTCTGACAAATGATTTGGGAATGAGAAAAATTTCCTCAAAGATCGTTCCTTGAATCTTGAGTGATGAGCGTCATGTTTCCTCTGATCTTTTGAAAAATGAAGTGATATTTGCCAAAGTTATTTCCGGCAAGAAAAAGTAGTCTTTTCAGTATGAGCCGGAAGCAAAACGCAAGAGAATGCAGTGAAATAGAAAGAATTCAACTTGGCTGAATAAAGCAGACATATCTCGCTCGCAGTTGATGATCATATCTGTATGTTTATTTGATCATAAAGGGATAGGTTAATTTTTAGCACAAATACAAACATATTTATTTGTAAGTCCTGAAAAGGTACAAAAATTTTTTTGCAGAAAATAAAACAAACCATTGCCTAACAAGATGATTCTCCATCATGTCAATGCTGCCGCGTATAATTCATTAGGAGTTCGTGCGATTCAGGTTAAGAATTCATTTACAAAATTTAGTTATCCACCGTTTTCTTTAAGCTTAGTGCATTTGGATTTGGGGCCATATTTTTAAATGAAATTGACCAGAATTGACTAAGACATGTCTGATACCCAGTAAAACATTAAAACATTAATTAAAAGAATTTCGGAAAACCAGTTTCAAGTACGTTCGAAGGTGCCATCATCACGGCGTTTATATTGTCGTACATGGGATACTTTGAAGATTGTAGTAGCCAGCGGTGACCAGTAAACAAACGTTGCTTTCTCAGACGCATTCCGGCAATTAAATTGTCACAACTCGTAGGTTTTCTTTTTCTCAAAATTAGTGGTTTAACCGCCCCTTTCATCAAAGTTCGACAAGTCTGTAAAGGTGAATGTATAAATCTCAGCTATATAAAAAGATTCAAGACGTGATGTGTGAAATTGTAAAAAAAAAAAAAAGAAAATAGTAAATTTGTTCATCGTAATATTTGTGTTATAAGAAAATAACGAAAAACCTTTCATTGAATGATGCATTCATCTGAATAAAGTTGGACGACAGATTCTAAAAATAAGGATGAAAGAAAAGAAAAGTGAATTTCAGACAAAACTGGTCAGTGTTCAGATTGAAGGAAACAGCTGGTTCAATCAGCTACGAATAATAATGAAATAAAATCGAAATAACCAGTCTCAAAACAAATGTATATACATTATGTTCCATCACTTTGATCATTTCTAAGATGTCTTATCTCTGCTTTTCATGTGGAACCACCTGCTCGCATCACTGGTCTATCGTGTACGCAATAAAGACATTATATCAATGCGTATGTAATTATTTCGTCTGAACTCCAATCGCAATCAAAGAACAAATTTTAGAAACTTATTGCTGTTTTGATAGAATAGATAAAATGTTTATAAAAAACAGAATACTTATTTCAACGGCATATATTCCGAAACTCAATAAAATTCAAGAAAATGAAATAATACCGTATCAAACTACTTTTAACAATTCCAATGCTAACAAATTTCTTCTTTACTATCTCCGTTACGCTTAAATAGATCTAAAAGTTAGATAAATATTTTTTTCTTTTTTAGTATTTCTCACAGCACAAATCGAAGGAGACTTTCAATGGATTCCTATAAATTAACAGAAATCAAAACAGTGAGTGTAGTTAAATTATCTTATTTGCGCGTGCGCAACACAAAATTGTTTCAGGCAAGGATAAAATCATATTCTTAGTTAATGATCTGCAAATTGCACGAGCATTTTAATAATGGTCATATGAAGAGAGAATTGTCTCTTTATGGAAATACCAGTTCCAAGTGCTAATTTGTTCACTGTATGATATTACTTAAGATACGTTCAAAGAGCATACTCATCTTCGTGTGCAAATGACTTGGCTGAACTTTCCATCAGACTACATGCAATTATATTTAAGTATAAATGGAAACTTCTTCAGTGGTCATCAGTAATTATGTAAATAATATAAGATAGGCTAAAAGAATAGTACTTAGAACTGCATGTAGTTAAAGGCAAGGTAGTAAAGGAAAGAAAGAAGAAAGGACTAACCATCAAGAAGACAGAATTCGTGGTCATTAACAAGAGGGATATATCAAGATGTAAGGTAAAAATTGGAGATGCTAAAATCAAGTTAGTACAGGAAATTAACTAAGCGGGAAAATGCGACACCAACATCCGAAAGCCCGTTGTTATAGTGAAATATTCCTTCTAAAAGCTAAACTAATATTTAATTAAGATAAGTACTCAACTATTATATAATATTGATCCTCGTATATGCCAGTACTTGCTGGACAATTTCCTCACAGATGAAGGATAGATTCGAAGCAACCGAAATATGGTTCTTGATGAGGGGTTCTCCCCTTTTTGCACAAATGGATTCACCCAGTATATACATATACTACTGCTACGTGAAGACTCGAGAGAGCAAGACGAGAGCAACAGATGGTGAAGGTAACAGACAGACAGAACGAACGTAGCGAGCAAGAGTCACAGTGAGCGAGCACGTAGACTCAGTAAGAAGTCATACAGCGATACTTCAATACCAAAGACTGTATTGATATTTTGCTACTAACCCGTATTCCTGGAACTACTAACCTGCATTACCAGTTTGTCTTATTTCGTTAATACATTATTTTCCTATATTCATTCTTGGCGTTTGTTATTTATTGGTACCGGATTTCAACCCGGAATCCACAACAGTTCTATAGAATGATGCTGAAAATAACATGAGAGATACGAGGAATTCTTAAGGAAAATGGAAACCAAATGACACTAGTACGTGGAATCAGAAAGTCATTCGACACTTATAGAACACACTGAAGGTATATAGTGAGTAACCTATTTAACGAGCATATGTAAATGGATGGCAGAAAAACAGCTACAAAGAAGAGGTAGTTGTGGAGAGCCATAACTGCCCACATCATGAAGAATTATGGTACATAAAAAAGACGGACTATATAAAATATCCGCATAAAATATTTTCCTGAAATTGAGTTTTATTATTAATCTCTCAAGTAAACAATCAGAATGTCAAAAAAATGATTTCATATCTTATTCAAGAACAGATTTTTACTTTGAAATTGTAAAACAATTTTGCAATGTTTAAATGATCTAAAAGTGAAAATATAATAATGTGATTTCAAAATTCCATTTTTGCTTTTAAGCTACAGCGACTTATGCACCTGTAATCATTATTAAGATTAAACTTCTTTGAGAGTCTATTTTCTTATACCTGCCAGTTGTTCTTGTGTTTGAAGGCATTTTCTTGCTTTTTCTGGTTTTCTCATAATGGCTTTAAAAATCACCTGCCTCAGAAGAAAAAAGAAATGTAAATATTCCTTAAACAGTGCTAATATATGTGGAACACTAAAATATGTGAGAATGAGGTACGAATTAGAAAGAGAATTAAACTTGAATTCATCACCCAATCTACACATCTGTAGAATGTGTTGTGGATATTGTGAAACTAAGCTGACTTTGAAGAACCGTTAGAGTTTCTAAAATATAGAAATTCATTAAGTATTAAGTAAATTTATATATTTTTAAAAAGCAAATGAATTAACTTTAAGACGAACTGAGAAAAGTAGACTAATAAGAATATATTTATATAGAGTTGAAATTCAAATGCTCTGTTGTCGATATTGCATACTTTCCAACAGAGACATGTAAGTGTGTTGGACAGCATGACTTATTCCATTGGGTGCTCTGGTATTACCCACAATCTATAAACCTATAATTCAACTAATTTATTCTATCTTAATAGGCTTAAGTCTAAATCCCTCATCGCGTATGGATGATACTGGACACCTGTAGTACAAAACCTATTTACTGTGAATCCTAGAAAAACACACTTTGGGCTCATTTAAAAAACGCCACTTACAACTACAAATAACGAAAGGTCCTGGCCATAAATATACCCCAGTCCTCTCCCCCCCACCAGGATAAGATACCTTATGCTCCGACCAGTCGCTAACACAAATCCATTCTCATTAACAAGGCGTCTACCAAAGAAGGACTGACATTGAAAATAAATTTAAAACAATGCTCCGAGACAGACACTTAGGGGCTGATGATAGCCACGTATAGAACGGCTTGAAATAGACTATCCCATGCTCATGTATCATATGCACTACAAGATACCGTCTCTTGTGTTGAATATTTTATTTAATACAGATTTCCTATAATAATAACTTCTAGATAGTCTTCCCATTGCGTTAATGGCAGTAAAATATTTGGTATTATTATTCACTAAATACTGTACAGGATTCAATGAAGATATTATTATACAAAATAAACAACCCACATTAAATAAAATACCATTGACCAAAGGAAACGATATCCTGAAGTGCTTACGGTATATTTTATATGCGCATTCTTTTGGTGCAGTCTCGTTACCAAAATATGTATATCATTTCAAAAGTTCTTGTAGTGAATACTTCATATTTGAAATACATGGAACATTTTTTTTATTTATTAAACTGTGTGTAGTACGACTACTGATCTGCGCATTCGAAAATAATCTTATTAAGAAAAATGTGTTTCCTGACAGGATTCGAACTTGCGCTAATCTTTTATTATTTCGCTACAAGGAATGCACATCCTGTCCGCCAAGATTATTTTCTCGAAAGCTTTACATCTACATAGTTTTGTATTCGAAACGTAAACAAAGCAATTTCAAATGGTTAATGGATTTATTTTAATCTAAATTTTTTTTATGACTTTAGATGTTATTATAGTGGAGACTTCGTAAAATAAAGATCATCAAATACGAAGTGTCTATATAATAACTTTTGAAGTGATAAAAATGTCGGACAAAAAAATAATTCCATTAACTCTTTAGAAATTTTTTTTTCACTAACGCCCCTTAAAATGCAGATACACGTGTTCTTCTGGTACATCAACGAATAGAAAAAACCTAATTATCTTGGGAGGATCATTTCCAATTATTATATAACCCACTAAGAAAACAATGTTTTTATAGGTTTCATGAAAAAAAAAATTGTTCAACAATATTCACGTCATTTAATTGTCAATGTATGCATTCGTCTTAGTTGTGAGCTTTTTACTGAGCGGGCATTAGAAAAGTGTGTGCGGGTTTGTTATATGGACGAGTGTTTACAACGCTCGTTTTCCGACCATGAAAGCTGTGTTTGACTCTCACCATAGTCGGGACTTGATGTTATTTGTTTGGGGAGGCGATCCCAGTGTTCGGCAATTTCGGAAAGTAACTGAATCCCATATCATAACCATATGGGTGAATTTGGGCAGACGAAACTGTTTGGAATTCATCCATGGATGTGATATCGCGAAGTCTCAATCAGTAACAGTGGGTTTGAACGTACGGTCTGCTGCTCAGGTCAGGTTATGAGCGCGCGCTCTCTCTCTCTCTCTCAAAAAGTCTGCTCAACGTATTTACACTACAAACCTCAATTGGGCTCAGTGGGTGTTGAACACAAATGTGCCTCAACAAGAGTCTGCTACAGGGATTGGATGTGCATGGAAAACGAATAGCCCGCCATTATATACGTAAGTGTCTTTTCAAAATCTTTATGCGCTTGCTATCGAACTTAAAGTTTTTACATATTTTACAAGAAGAATTGTTAGTCATAAATAAACATATTTTGTGAGTTGCCATTTCAGAGTTGTTCATTATCTTACTCATTCACTTTCTCATTCGAATATATTTTAAGGTAAAATGTGGAAATATTTTTTCAGACAATTAGTGTGAATAAAATACAAAGAAATATCCGAATCATCTATTCGCTGAGGACAAAACATTTTGTTGCACCCTCCGGAATATTATTATGGCACTAAGAGCAAACAGTTAAGTCGTAAGATATTCTACAAAATATTGGATGAGTAGAGCAACAAGGCCAAATAATAATCGGCTTGTTTTACAATCTATTAAACATGGCATAGATCAAAATCAGAAAGCATGATTGCCAGTTGTCTCACCATAAATCTGTTTATGTTGTCATCAATCCTATTAGATAAACAATCAATGACCATTTTGATCTTTCTGGAAATGAACACAGACTACATTAGACTCTTCACATCATTTTTTGAGTAATAATGAAATATCCGATTATTAGAACGCATACATAGTACAATAATAAATATTGCTACAGAACTTTGTATCGTAGATATTTTCGCATCTTGACAATATGTCTTGAACTCTTGCTTTTTGGTGACTGCAAACACCAGCCAAATTTTATTCTAAATAGAAGAGAGAGAAAGCATCAAATAACACGACCTAGAATGACGAGACCATAGTTTCTCGAGTGAAACTCGATTGATACACGGTTAATAGGTGGTACGTTGCAAATTCCAGAACCATTTCACGGCATTTCGGCAACCTGATAAGTTATTTCGAGCATTTCAAAGAAACAAAATGAAATGATTTTATCTTAAGAAAGATTCTAATAAAATTCTTCAGAATATGTAAAGCGTGTTTATAAGACAATGATTGATAACATTCTCAAAGACAGCTTGGGGACTCGTGTACAAAGTTACGCGTTATTGTTTGATCTTGCAGAGTTTGGAAGATTACATTCAGTCAAACGAGAAATATATGTTTTCAAAATCACCAGTTCCTTAAGCTAGATGATCAACTATATTTTATTATTTACAGATTTGAATTTTTCCATCATCGGGGTATCCACTACAGATCATTATAAATATAAGTAAGATTTGTGTATAAAAAAAAATGTAATCTTTTGCCTTGTTATTTTCAAGGACGTAGGCGTTATCTTTCTTAGCATCAGTTTTCTTTCCATGTGTTTGAATAAAAAGAAGTCATGTTATAAGAAACATTAGCAGAAATTGTCAACCGATCTGATACGTAGAGTGTATATTGATTTATTATTTCGAAAGAAAGACAATATTCTTTTTTCTAGTAGCGGAGGTGTAAGAGTGAGAAATTTATATATATATATATATATATATATATATATATATATATATATATATATAAAAGAAAAGTTCAGGCATTATGCATTATTGTATTTAAGTACGCTTATTAATAGAAAAACATGATTATGTATGTTAATATATAAAAAGTTTAAATACATGTTGTTTCTGATCATTATAACAAGATTATATATTAGGTGATTTGTTTAAAAATTAAAATCTGTATCTATTCTTGAAATTTCGTCAATACTTTGCTAAGCTCTTCATGATTGGGTACCTTTTTAAGAATTACGCTAACATGTAATATTTCACTACGTTCATTGTGAAAATATATCTTATCAAATCCAACATTCTTTTCGGATAGCAAAATAGCAAAAATAAAGTTCTCTTATGGTGCTGAATGATTTACTATAATTTATGATTCAGAAAAACCGTGAACAAATTCTAAAATTAAATTTTTTGGTATATTTCCTCATTTACGAAGAAATACTTTTGGTTTTTAAAATTTTCTTATACTCCTGGATATGACGATAAACTCTGTCAAACAGGAAGGCTTCTGATTGGGTGTCTGGCGTTTTTGAGAAGTTGTTGAACCATCTCTTAATAGCTTCTGTTCCCAGGACCACCCAGATCAGGAGTATTAGCACCCGTTAGATCCTACTACGTTAGTGTACCCTGAAGCTTTAAGAAAGCATAAAAAATGCATCTTTATAGTAAAAGTACTAGCAATGCACTTTATAGTAAAAATAGCAGTAATATATTTTTATATAAAAATATTACCAACGATATATATTTATAGTGGAACTAGCAGCATTACCCAGCGTTAACTGGGTTTATTAAAAATAAGATCACGAACCTCATCCAGTATGTAAAGTTAAAATAAAGAAGGTTTTTCTTTAGTGCCTCTTATCGATATGGCGAAAAATTCTAATGACATGAAGTGTGAAGACATTTATAACAGGAGAAAGTTGTTTATTACGGAAGCACAGAAGATACAAAAAAATTTGTCAGCAATGCATAGTATATTAATCGCAATCGATCTTCAAAAATTGTTGGGGGGAAATGCTTAGTTAACAGCTTGTGCTCAAACTACATCGAATGAACAACATGCACTGGAAGGGGAAGACATTCAACAAATACTTCTCCTAGCAGCCGTGCCAAGGCTGAAAACCAACGTTCACAAAGACTGTATAGAATTGTTCTTTGCCCCTCAGTATCGACAGCTCGAGTAGCAGTGATTCTGGCAGCGTTCTTTCCTTGTCTATTTAACCGTTGCTCATATGCTTCTGCGGACCTTGCATTAGAATGTATGAATAGCATTTTGTATCAGTCTAATTTGAGTTTCTTGTTGCGAAGCGTTTCTTCTCCGTGCTTTCATGCATTTGGTTGTAGTAGTAGCATGTCCAAGTGAAGGATTTCGCTTTCTTAGCATTACTGTCAGGCTATAGTTGGAGGGGTTTGGCTAAGCTTTTTGAATAACAATGAAGGAAGAATATTATAAACATTAATGGAAATATAGCCACAATAAATTGAATGCAAGTTTATAAGGGAGACCACGGGAACGTGGTAAACAATTATAAGCGAGATCGTAAAGGTAGGATTTATCTAAAAATAGACTACCAAAAAAACGTTCTAGTGATAAAAATAAAAATTAACGTGCAGCTAGAAACCTACTCACTATGAATTTTAAAACGTACACACTAAGTTTAGCATAATTACAAATGAATCGAAAGAGGGTCTTTACATTATTATAAGTGCCTTTTTCAGAATAAAGCTGTCATATTTAAAAATTGGCATTTACGCTTAAACTTTTTTAATATGATTTTCACAAATTTAAATTTAAAGTATCAAAAATTCAAAATATACATACATGAAGGCAGCCTATCTTTTTACTGGATGACAACTTTGATGCGAATGAGGATTTTTTTTGCATTTATTTCATCGCATAGCACTAATGAACACTTACACGTGAAGCAAAATCGATAGTACGCACTACATAACTCGATCAATCATTGCACGTGAAGCAATATCAATTGTACACGCTACACATCTCGATCGATCTCGCAAACGTGTCTTATACCTACGTGCACTTCTCTCATCGGTGCACACTTTCGTTTGCACTTATTCATTTTTTTCTTAAGGAAGGATATCATTTTTGCCGTCAAGTTAATGCAAACTTAACTATTTCAGTACCAAAACGGGAAATCCATGGGAAAAACAGATATTTTTCATAATGTATTTATGACACATGGGGTGTCAGTTTTGATTTTGAGTTGATTGATCAAAACACAAAATGTGTGCAAATTTTCATCGGACGCATGGTTTAAGACTAATAGTAATTGAAATAATAAAGCACATTTTTTTAAAGTTTTCTATTAATCGACTTTATGGCCAAGGCTGGTCCCCTAACGCGTGGGGGTCCCAGTGTTGATTTTCAGTGAATTCCAAGTGACTACTTCAGTTATTCGATATAATCTCAATATGCACTGAAAGTTTTCTTGAAATTGGGGAATACTGCTACAAAATACACTTGAAAAACAATTGAGGCATCAAAGGGTTCATAGGGTCATCCTGGGGGCCCCCTCATGCATTTTAAAAAATTTGACAACCGATTTCTATCTCATTGTAAGAGCGTAACAAACATGCAAAATTTCATCAAAATCGAAGCAATTTGAATTTCTGGGGGTCCCAGTGTGGAGAGAAACGAAAATCAATATAGCGTATAATAAGTGTGACAGTGAGTTGCATACACTTATCAAGTTTCATTAAAATCGGCCTTAGGCCTTCAAGGCTGACAGTTTAAAAACAACCAAACTAGTGGAAATTCCCATTTAAAAATTATATTTATCGATTATCGGTTATTGATTTTTGAAAAATGACTAATTCTTTTGCCCAGACACACCAAGTATAGAGTACAATCTATGCTCCAAATTTGGTGGAAATTACCAACTATATATTTTTAAATCACAATTACTAACAATAACTTTTATAGCAAAATGACCAACAATACATTTGATCTGTAGCTGAAGCCATAAAGCTACAGTGGGATATGATAAATTTTTAGCCACTCTTAATTACAATAATATTGGCTTGTTTAAAAACGTCTCTTCTTTTTTGTTCAGACAATACCGTGTTAGTATCAAGCTATTCTCATCTATGAACAGTAGTTGACATATATATTGCAATGAAATTCGTGGAAGTAAGGAGATTAGTGAATTTCAACAAGGGCAAATAATAGGATGACATCAGTGTGACAACTCAAATAGAAAAATTGCTAGGTTTTTTCAGGTTAATCATCAAGAGGTTAATAATAATGTCAGTAGATTTAATGAAGAAGGCCATTGTCGTGCGGAATAATGTTCAGGAAGACCAATCATCGTGTCTGAGCGAACGAAAAGGGCACTGAATAAGGAATTCATCAGAAACCGTCGTCAGAGCGTCAAGTTGTCGCCAACAGCATGGAAATCTCGCCATATGCGGTGAGAAAGACTCTGAAAGAGCTAGTCTATCAAAGAAGTGTTGCAAGAAAGAAGCCCCTGATTTCAGAGGTTAACAGGAATCTTCGTATGGACTGGGCAAGAGAATTCGAGAGCAAAGATTATGAATTTTGGCAGTCTGTAATTTAGTCAGATGAAAGTAAATTCTGCCAATATTCTAATTCGAGATTGGTTTTTGTTTGGAGAAATCAGAATGAGACTTGGAACACTGAATGTCTGCAGACGACCGTGAAACGGAGAGATTGGAGTAATGGTGTCGAGTGCTGTCTTGTTTGGAGAAAAATCTGAGCTGATTCCTGTTGACAAGAGGTTGAATGGTCCAAAATACTTTCAAATATTACAGAAAGGACTACTCCGACAATCTGAAACCAATCAGATTGACAAGAATTCTAACTTTTTTCAAGAAAATGGAGCGCCATGTCATACGAGCAAAGTAGCAAAGGCCTGAAAGGAGTCGCAAGGAATCAAGTCCCTGCCATGGGTAGCCCAAAATCCTGACATTAACCCGATAAAGTACGTTTGGGAGCACCTTGACCGAAGACTTCGAGAGCGTGAAACCAAAATCGTGTCAGTGGCAACCCTTAAAGGAACATTGCTAAAGAAGTGGCAAAATATGGCCCAGACGATTGTTAATAACGTGATCAAACCCATGAAAAAACGAATACAAGCACTGAAACTAGCAAATGAAGGACCTACTCCATACTAGTTCCAAATAGTGTTTGTTTATATTGAATAGGGATTACATAATTAAATTTTGAAATTGGATGTAGTTTATTTCTACTGGTTAAAACTTTTTTAGGCCACTCTATGTTCAAAATATTTAGATTTCGGCATACCGAACCTCTATCGGTTCGCTAAAAAAATCAAAACTTTCTTACCTTAGTAATGTTCTTAATGGAAATATATAATATAAAGAAATAAATATAACAGAAATTAATCAATATCAACAATTATTGTCTTTATTTAGTAATTCTATATTTAAATTTAAATAACATTAACAGTGGAGATCATTACATACTTTAGTGGTTAGGTATTGCCGAACAGTTACAACATGATTATTTTAAAAATCTACTAAATATACTTTCTTTATTTTAGTTCTTCATTTATTTTTAGGCTTCTAGAAGACCATCAATCAAACTTATTTAGCGTATTTTTAAATAAATAATAATAATAAAGTATAATCTGCTGTCAAGTGTTCAAACTTTTTGTTTGGACAAAGAAAATAATTTTATTGGATATTTCAATATATCTATAAATTATTTTCCCCGCTCTAAAAGTATTTACTGAATGAACAATGGTGTTAAAATGAATCCTTGATGCTATTACTGATTTTTAAGGCGATGATAAAAAAAAATCCTTTTTTGTCATTTGAGTTATTTTCTGTTCACTGGTTGTTTCTGAATTGATAAGTAGAAAAATGTATTTATTGGAATTTTATCTCGACAAATAAAAGAAATTCTATGCCTGAAGGCAAATAATGAATTTCTGAAATGCTTTCTGGGACTAAGCGGTGATAAAATTGCGCCATTATACTTATAGTAAATGATTAAATAGATTCTTAACAAAAGCAAGTGTGGCGGAGTTTCTAATAATTTGAACAAGTAAACTTAATTTACAAATCAAAATATTAGAAGATAATGCGTTCTGAACTTTTATTTAAATAAGACTAAATGCCATCAATAAATCTATTTATGCCATTCAGTAGAAATCTCTACTTTCAAGAGTCTAAATTTAAAAGCTCAATGAAAACGCGAACTAGACTGACAGTGTGTGTGGACATTAGAAATCATGACAATTCGTTTTTATAATATAGAATTCATACTCCTAATAGTATATATTAAAAAATATATATATATATATATATATATATATATATATATATATATATATATATATATATATATATATATATATATAGGAATTTCGTAGAAAATATGCTTTCTCCAACAGAAATCGAACCTGTGTCCTACACAGAACCGTGATTTGATTTGACATGCTATACAACATTACTCTAGAGAAATATTTAGTTAGGAAAGTCCAAATTAATGTTTTTAATGTGTAGGAAATAGGTTTGATTCCTATTGAAGAACGTATAATTTCTACGAAAATAAATATAATTAATAGTGTTTAATTAAAAAAAAAACACGGCATTTTCTTAAATAATTTTATCCATTAAAATAACATAAACAAAAAATATATTAAATAATTTTCGGATTTAGTCCATTTCATTGTATATATATATATATATATATATATATATATATATATATATATATATATATATATATATATATATATATATATATATATATATATATATAAATAAATTTTGGTTCTTTTCAGAAATGCAAACATTATAACAACAATATTAATTCCTAAGCGATTTTTACGCTCCCATTCTATAACTTTCAGTAAATATTCTTGTACATTGCCATAAAATGATTGGATTTTTAATATTTACGAACACAAAAATAAGAAAAACAATGGAATATGTTCTTGTAATAAAATTATTTTCATTTTTCGTGTAATTAAAATCTGTGTCTATTCCTGAGATTTTGTCAATATTTTACTAAACTCTTTACTCAATGACTTGATCGATTTTACCTTTTTAATCACATTACTGCATGTTTTAAAATAATCCTCTACATGTAAACGAACACAGATAATCAATTTTGAAGTAGTTGATTCTCATGTTATTTGATATCTAATTAACCTCATTACTGAGTCTTTCATTGCGGCATTCTCAAAAAATGCACTTATTGAAAATATGTAAGATCTAATGGAGGAATATCGATTTTGCGAAGCTTTCTTTTTTGTTAAGTCGTTCAAAAAATTGGTTTCTGAGTAAATTCTTTACTAACTCAAATTATCTAGGAATATATTTGGAATAAAAGAAAAACAAGATATTTTCTTTATCGTGGCAATATGTCAGATTCTGTTGCCATCTACAGCGAATTGGTGTATAGTGAAATACTAGACTTGAGTTGATTCGTAATGAATCACAATATCGGTTTGTGATTTTAGTGAAAGCTTTCGCTTGATATTGATTAATTTTCGTATTCTTTATTTTTTTTTCTATACGCTGTTTCTATTCAGGGCGAGATTCTCTACAATTTCCTGTCCTTTGTAGCACTTAATAAATTTTAACTTTTTTTTATCTTTCCTAAACCTTTTTACAAATCTCGTTAGGTAGATTATGTGTTAATTTCCTCTGTCCTTCTTGCTTTCAATTTCTCCTGTGAGTATAACATTTTCCAAGCCCACTTTTCACATTATGTCATCTAGAAATTTCAGGTGTTTCTTCCTAATGTTAATTATCCCTTTTGTTTCCTTAAAACTTCGTTTCTTCATAGATCTTTGTGTAAAACCACATTTTTGTTGTCCCTTCTCACCTGTAAGGAGATTGTCCAGTATTCACTAGGAGGACTGATATTACATAATAGTTCTGTTCTCTTTTCTTTGTTTCTAACGAACCAGTTACAAAGACATAACAGAAATGATTGCTTCTGAACCTTTTTAGGCAAAGGCTTTTTTTTTATTTCTACGTCTGTTGAGTTGTTATTCTTCCAACATCGTCCGAACAAAGAAATTCTATTTTTCACTAGCTGGGGATAATGTCGGAAGCATGTTCACCTTACTTTCTGTTTAATTCTACAAGAGAAACGGCAAGTTTCGATGATGAACGAAATCTGATTTTCATTAAACTTTCGATTTTCATTTTATACTTGGAAGGCCCTACCGGCGTTAACGAACGCACCCGTACGGCACTTTCAATGTATATTTAAGGTCTTTTGTCATTGCGCCAAGAAAGTTTAATATTCTAATATCACTTGTCGAGGGGGAAATTAACCGAAGTCAGCCATGGCTGCATTTCCCCCATTGATGATAAAGAAAGGGATTCATAGAAATGAAAAAAGTTTTAATGTCATGCAATTGTTGATATTTTTAGGAGTGATAAAATTAACATTATCAATGTATGTCTAATGGAAGTGTTAGAATATCAAAGAGAGAAATCAACGAACTTAGTTCCATTTCAGAGCAAGTTCGTTACGTTCTCTTTCGTATAAATAACTTTGGGAAAAGTATGAATAGATCTTTTTTCCTCACTAGCCCCGAGTTAAGTCACAGCACTCACTGGACTAAGGAAAGAAATATTCGTGTCATATACTGTCAAGATTCTTTTAGCGTTATTTACACACTTAATAAAACAAAATTAAAATTAATTACTTCATCACAGAAATTGGTCGTTCTATCTTTCAAATTCTTTTTCTAATGGTAAATATTTCTTTAATTCTAATGCTATTTGTTATTGCAACAAATAAATTTTCTTTCCGCTTTATCGAATATTCTGAGCTTTTCTTTGGTTAAAGACATCAACAATGTATGTCTGGTTTGTGAAACTGGACCAGACTTCGGCCCGTCATTTTACATATTATCCATTTATCTCTATTTATTAATTTTCTCTCTGTCGGTAATGATAAAGCACGCTTCTAATAACCAACGTGAACTTTAATTAACTGAGTTAGTCGACTGTATCAAATAATCCGAACTTCATGTAAGACATCTAATATGTCATCATAATAAACCCTCCAAGAAAATTGTATCTTTCACTGACACTAAGTTCCATTATAGATAATATTTCTTAGAAAATGGTTTCTGTGGCCTTTATTCGAATTTGAAAGTTCGTCTTTCTGTCAAAGTAGATGATAGACATGATGAGTTAATAAGGATTGAATTTCCCTCAGCGTTCAAGTGAGTGTGTGTGTGTGAAAATGAGAGAAAGGAAAAGAGACCATGACAGAGACCGAAATACGAAGATACCGTAACAGAGAAGCAGAAAGAAAGAGACAGAATGAGAAAGAGATATAAAGACAGAATGAGTGAGTGAGAGACAGAGAGACAGAGAGAGAGAGAGATAGAGAGCGGGAGAGAGTGAGACATAATGTGAGAGAATGAGGGGGAGAGAGACAGAATGAGGAGAAGAGAGCGAAAACAACAGGGAGAGGGGACAGAAAGAGTGATAGAGGGACACACAAAGAAACAGAAAAAGGGAGAGAAATCACAGAGAAATTTAGATATTTCAAGAAGTAAGTCAAATCTTTAGCAAAATCAAGTTTTGGGGCCTTTATGTCAAATTCAAATTCCGTATCTATGTGTTGCGAAACAAACATTAAACAATTGAACTTACGCTTCATATTGTGCGAGAATTTACAAGTTTGTAAGATAGTCACTTATTCAAGTCAACAATTTCACAATAATGTTGAATTTAAATAACTGATGTTAGTAAATCTTTTAGCATATATTTACATGATAAATAAAGCATGTGACGGTCAGCTGATCTGTTTTATTTAATTATTAACAATAATTTGTTTGGCGGTATGAGATTTCATTATGCAACTCGATTGTTATTCATCATATTATAAATAAATATCTATAAAATTATAGATAACTATATTTCTTTAATTTGAGGTAAAATAAAAGTTGTTCAGAATTTTCAGTACGATATAATCACAAAAGAAACAGTTATTTTTTAAAACAACGTTGGAAGCAGCATAAAAACATTGCACAGAGATCATAGAGCATTCTAAAAGAAAGTGAAAGCATTACCAAGAAGAGAACCAAAAATAGGGCTTTAAGGAAGTCACAAAGATTTCGAGAAAAAAAATGAAAGCGTAATAAGCAAGAAAAAAAAGCTGTTAATGCGAATGTAGTGATAAAAGATGTAGAATATTAAGAAAAATAAATAAGGACATGAAAGTAAACAAGATACCAACTTAAAATAAATATCCTAAAGGAAAATCTCCAAGTTTGGCGAAGAAGCACTTATAACATATCTATTAATAAAAGCATTTAGTATTGAATGTAGGTGAACATAATATAAATTATATCCTACCTCTTACACAACCTGATTTTAAAAGCACACACATTATATATATATAACTCAAAATGTAAACAAAAGGTACAACTAAAACAAAACATTGTTAGTAGGAAGCGTCCACCCCTCAAAATAAAAAGAGGGGCCAATGTATTCTGCCACTAGACAGAATCAAGCAGCACACTCACTAATGAAATGGGCAGGGTAAAATAAATGACGGAATGGGAAAATCAAAGGCTGACCCAAGCGAGATAAAAACAGGGGACAACAAAAACTGGGGAGTTTGGGAATCTCGACATGGGTCATAACAAAAGAGAGCAGGCCAGGAACAACACTTGAACTCATTAACTAGGAAAACAAAATGGCGCTAACTTAACCAGGGGAGGGTTCACAGGAAACCATCCCGTTGCATTAAGGTTACTTAGAAGAGAAAATCAAGGCTAGCCCCATCCACATGAACCAGTCTCGCCTCAGTCACCTACATTTCGTTGAAATCTGTCGAAAGCAAACGCTTTTCATCAGATCTGACTTTTTACCCTAAGCTGGTGCTTAAAGAAAAAGACTAGATCCTGATACAGAAACTGTTCATTTCGCAAAATTATCTCCTTTCGTGACGTACACACTACCATTCTAGCCACAGATAGCAACGTGAAAAACATCATCTGTTTTACCCCGAAGAACATTGTCGCATGCGTACGCGACATCAATGGACACGGCCTGCTCAGGAGCGATACGAGCCGTCAACTCGCCAACATACTCCCAGAAGGGGCGGGCCTGAGGACAATGGTAGGCGTGCACAGCAGTTTCTTCTAAACCAAGGTCACACCGATGATAGTCTGGCAAATTTGCCTGGCCTCATCTGAAGAGTACGTCATTGAGAGGAAACACGTTCCGAATCAATCGCCAGCTAAGGGAAAACGCAGAGTTATTGAGATAATATTCCGCTGGCTCCCAGGGCCACAATGAGCACAACTCTGAAGTCGACAAGCCGAGCCGGTCACACAGACCCCCTCCAATAATTCCTGATATAGTCTTTGATGCCGAAAAAGGTCACTGAACCAAGAAAGTCCTCAGGGCCGACCGGCACTCGCTGAGGAAACTCTATAAACTTCCACAACGGCGACAGCGCTTACTCCAAGAAATAGGAGGAGTGATGTTAAGGCTAGGGAAGGAATCCCTTACACTACGCGCCAAAATTGAGCCCTCTGTCAAAACGCGGTGTAGGAAAGGCAAACGTAGAGACAAACGGTAAAGGATGAGGGGCAAGACGTAAATGGCACACGCCTCAGCCCTACCCTTTAAGGACAACCTCCTTCAGTCTGGATCGACACTCCGACCTTTGCCTGGGCTTCTGACCAATTCTTCTCCGGCTGAAATCTGGGCCCGAACCACACTCCAAGAATGCGGTTGGATCTATGTCCAACCAATGGACCCGGAAGCGCGACCCCCTTCCAGGCAACCAGCTGCAAGCCGGAAGACTTGGCTATGGTTAATCTTGGCTCATGTCACCTTCTCGTACCGTTCAAGTGCTTCTGTACCACCTTAATGTCGCGACAGCACGACATAAAAATGAATACGTCATCGGCGTACGCAGAAACCCTAGCTCGAGCTCTACCAGGGAAAACAGCGATTCCGCGTAGGGCCAGGCTGCACGCCCTGTCCCTCAGCCGGCGAAGGAGGGGCTCCAACGCCAAAACATAAAGCAGTGGCGACAGCGGTCAACCCTGTCGCACCGACCGTGACAGCGCAAAGCGCTCGACCGCCTCCCATTCACCTGTACCATAGCACTGGGGAAGCGATACGGGAAGCTGATCCACTTGCAGAAGTCGGGTTCGAATACGACGACCTGCAGGACAGCAGCCAGGTACTGATGATCTACCCTGTCAAATGCTTTGGACAGATCCAAATTGATCAGCGCGGCTTGCTCGTCGTCATTTACTCCCTGTATGATCTTGCGGATCAGATGAAGGTTTCTTTGAATTGTTCGTCCCTCACAGCACAAGTTTGCTCAGTTCCCAACAAGCTCGCGACTGCAAATGCTCCGTCAAAATCTTTAACTCTGTGTTTTGCAGAGCTATAATCATCTGAATCCCTCTCAACACCCTTGCCATTTTTTTAACAGCGTGATCACACCTCTGGAAATGCGATCGGGGATGGACCACTGCCGGAACCACTGTCAAAATTGGGACAAAGATGTGCAACAGCCTCTACATTTCGTAGGGGAGACCATGAAGTCCCCGCAACTGCCTCTGCCGACCTTCTTCAGTGCCAAGTAGACTTCGTCCTCTGTGATCTCACCGTCGCAGCTAGCCGCTTCAGCCGGCGAAAACCGAGGAAAGACAGCCAAATAGCCACGAATGTATTGATCGGAACGTCGACGCATCTCTTCCTTGTGCAATTCTGTGCCCATGTTCACGGCTTCATTAGACATCTTGTTTAATCTAGAGCCTTCACCTTTATATGCTCTGTCTATAGCGAGTTGTTGGCTATATTCAGTGGTGAAGGACCTTATCCTATTCTTAAGAATCTCCCACCACCTACTCTCAATAACCGCCCCCAGTAATTCCCTCTGCACTAATCTAATCAACTGTTGCTGAAAGTGCTGCCTGTCAAGTAAGGGCAGATTGAACTCCCAGTGTTCAGACATTCAAGGTCTACTGCCTAATACCATCCAGGCACAGACGAGTCTATGATCCGAATAGTCTAAATTGTGGAATGTGGGACAATCTAGTAAATCTAGGTCGACCCTTCTAATTAACATTCTACCCAGGTAGCTGGCTACTCGGAGAGACGGCTACACCCCAGATGATCTACCCGGTATCTTTCGACGAGCCCAAACTCCTTGATCAAATCAACCAAGATACGATCAATTGTGGCCTTCCCACCCCCTGCCTATCTTGGGGTTCAGGGTGGCAATCCATTCCCCCATTAAGACTAAGCGCGAAAAATCTACCAGGAACGGCCCCAGCTGACGGAAAATGTCGATCGTTGGGCGCATAAACCCAAACGACCCAAAACGAACCACTGTTCATGGCAATATCTGCCACGTCCAACCGGCCCTCCACGTCCACATGGACAAGGTCCACCCTCGAAGAGAACGCTTGACTAACAAGAAAACACCTCTGTCCTGCTGGCCCCCGTAAGCTGAATAGACGACAAAGTCGTTAGACAGCACACTGGCCATCGCGGCCACATCTATACCAAACGACAAGAAATCACGAAGCCAGCTTAAGAGACATCTTTTAAGTTGACGTCCCTTAGACACATGCAGGACGGAAATCTATGGCAGTTTGAACCCCGACAGTCCCGCCGACGTCCGTTGGGATGGTTAATTTTATAGCCCTATATAAGCTTGGGCGGAGTAAAACGCCCCCCCCCTCCGTGCACAAATTCTGAGACTTTTTTCAGTTCTGATGTTTGGGAAGGCGCTTTTTGACTCCACCAGGTACTCCTACACCTTGCCAACCGTATTTCTTAGGAGAGTAATCACACCAGGCGCCTTCTATGGACTTCCTGTCTATTGTTGTACATTTAAACAGCGGCCTCAAGAGGGCCTTCGAGAAGAAAATTACCTTTCGATGGCCTGCCTGTCTATCTCACAAATGTTTCCCCTTTGGGAACAGGTTTTTTCATCATCTTCTTTTCTTTGTCTCGAGTAGGGTTAGGGGAGGGAGAAGGAGAATACAGATCCCTAAAAGGTATAGAAGGGAGGCTCCTTGCTCCTTGCCTTACCTTGGTGGTGATGATGTTTATCAGTTCTTTCTGGCGAAGCAGGAATGGATTGAGTCTCGGGCCTTCTCCGCCCTACACCAGCCAGAAATCCTCTCCCTTTTGGTGCACTTTGGATCGTCTTCCTCCTCGTCATCCCTCCCTCTTTTCAGTCAGGAGGATCACGGTGGAGGCACTTCCTCCGCCTCCATGAAGAGATCCAACTGTGGTTAGTCATCTTGTGGCTGATCGTCTGCTGCACTGGTTTTTCCTGGAGCTCCTACTCCGGTTGCTGCTCTGTCAGCTGCCGTTGCTCGGCTGCTGCTTTTGTTCCAGATTCTCCAGCGATTTCTGCTGTTTCCGCTCCTTCTCCGGCTACCGCTGCTGCATCGGCTGCTCTTGTTGTTGTTGTTGCAGCTGCTGTTTTGGACGCTGATCTTTCGCCTGCTGCTGTTTCTTGGCAGCACCTTTTTCTGAGACATCCTCTTGTCGCCTTCACTCCTTTTTTCACCACCTCAGTCCACTCTCCACTGGGGACCTTCTTCTTTGCTTATTATTATTATTATTGTTGTTGTTGTTTATTAGTACATTATCTAAGTAATTCTAGAAATTTTTTATATACTTCCTTTATATCCCCAATGAGATTTTTGATCAGTCCAGATACTTAATGCTGAAAATGTTTCTTAATATATCTCGGATTTTTAATTTCCTCCTAGTTAATATCAATAGTATCGAGATCTGAACTCAAACTGATTCACTTCTAAACGAGGATATTATTATTAATGAATCAATATATGACTCGCTGTATATTTCCAAATATTGTTCCTCTTAAATAACTATTACCTGTTCAAAGTTTCTCTACAGAAAAGTTGATGTTTCCTCTATACTCTTGATGTATGTCTTCTTTTTTCATACCGCCATCCAATGTTACAAGCTTTCTAAACCCGTTAACAGGAAGTCAGCTACAGGGTGTTAACTTTCTACCACCATATTTGACAGACGATATATAGTACTTTGTCTTGTAGGCTTTTCGTGATTTTCTTTCGTCAAAACGAAAGCTAAAGCCTTGTATGGGAAAATTAGAATTTCTGTTTCATTTCATATCAGCGCAGGTGGTCAAAAGTTTTCATCATTGCATAGATAAAATTTTGAAATTCTATATAATCTTTTGTTTGCTTCTTTCTCTGTATCAGTGAAGATCACTTATATGTGATATCTGCTAAAATGGCTGTCCCGATTTGGGGGTACGAAACTGATTGAGATAACCCTGGTCGCGGTCCGCACTAATTTCTTGACATTCGAGAAGACTATAGTTTTTTTTCTTTTCTTTTCTTTCTTGATAATATTCTGCTCCATGGACACTGAAATTACTCTGAAAATATTTGCTGTCTTTATATTCCCTGTAACAAATACACAACCATAAATAAACAACTTTCTTTTCCAATTTAGAACAATTCTAATGACTAGTCATTAACAATATTTTAGAAGATAACACATCTAATCCGACAGCATTTAAAACTTGTGAAATGTCGTTATATTTCTGAAATTTTATCTTAAAAATATGAAATCTTTTATTGTGGTCATGTAGTCTTGCTTAGATGAATGCTTCTTGCTTGATGAATAAAATTCGCATGCTTTAAACGAAAAACTATTATTTTTAATTATGGATTCAGTGGTTCAGCGAGCGAACTACTGAATGCACTTTTACCAAAATATGTTTCTGTGGAAAGGAAAAAAACGATGAATGATTGCTGATTAAGTGGATATTCTAAGAGGTATTTAGGTTACGAACATAAAGCAGACAGTTGGCTACGGATTTTATTATACTCGAGTAACTTTAAAGATGTTTGTTTCGATTTTGAACTACATTCTAATTAAAATGGGACCTTCATCTGTTCTCTCCCACGTCTTAGATAACTTGAATATTGCTGAGCCACTAAAACAACGATATCAATAGAGAATTGATAATTGTTTAATGAATGAAGTTTATTTATATTCGGTGTTTTATTATTCTGTTTTAGACTTTGCAATGAAATAAAGCAAAAATAGACTGGACTTGTGTAAACAGATCATTGTTACACTGCTTTCTCACTTTCGATTATTATTATTATTATTATTATTATTATTATTTTATTAGCTATGTTGTGAGAGTTAGTATATTTTAAGCTGTAAATTGCCTAATGTTTTAAGAAAAATTGAGGATACACGTTATATTTATATTTAAGATAAACCTAATGATTTAAGTGACTGTTAGACATAAACTTATTCTCTTAATGAAATGATCTTACTACTGTATTTAAGAAAAGTAACCATTTATCATATATATATATATATATATATATATATATATATATATATATATATATATATATATTCATTGATAATTGCAGACTAATTATCGTATGTTTATTTTAGGACAGCCCAGAAAAGTTAATGTATTTTAATGTACGCTGGTCCTCTGTAAAATAGCTTCATATAAATGTCCTGAACTTCACGGAATTAAATTCTTATTAAATATAAATGCACTTAAACTGGGTCTGCTTCTTTTTTTCTCTGAATTGAATATATACAGACTAGGAAAACAATATATATCTTTCTATGTATCAAGGACAATTTCAGGAAACTCACAAAAACATCAACTAAACCAAAAAGAAACTAAATTAATTAGGAATGACTATATATCCAAAACATATTTAAAAAAAAAATTCAGTATCACACCCCTTCATGCATACATGTAAGCATTCTGATGAAATCCTAAAGAATAAAGCAACGTACGAACAATATTTTCCACTTAGATGTCTCTAAAATACATACGGGGTGATTGAAAAATGACTATTTTCTGTATGATTGACTCTTCCTTCTAACTATAATTTTTACAAGACGGGAGAGCCCATCATACATAAAATAGGGCGTTACTTTTCAATCACCCTGTACATAGTATAAATATTTTTTTAAATAATTGTAGAATTGAAAAGATCCATTTTTGCATTCAAATTTCCGCTGAAACATTAGGTTCTTCACTTGAAGTTTTGTGGTGGATAATGTTTTGCTATTTATTGTCTCTCGAAAAAAAAACATAAGGCATTAACGGCTTACAGGTTGTGTTTTTAATGTCTTCTTGCTGAGAATCAGATTTCACTTTCAGTAATGGCACTCTAGTTTCTCATTTGTCACATCTGGATCCTCGACCAATCACAAAAAATCGGATTAGGTGATTTTATGACGATTGCCTTTTTATATGAGCATATCTCTCGGGGTCCATTTTAAGCTAAAGTCGATTAACCGCTCATAAAGCTTTGTGAGAGATGTTTATGCCTTTTAACCTCCCATTGTGAAACTATGATCATCTAATATTCATATTCATTGTGTGTATGTGCTTTTAATTGGACGATAGAATTTCAATTTAGACTTAAACCTGCAAACTGTGATTTATTCAGACAGTTTCTTATTCAGATCTGATTTTCCTATGATGTTCTGGAACTGCAAGTGTAATTTTTCTGGTGGTCAATACTTTGCATTCTTTGAAATTATTTCGTTTGAATTTATTTACGAAAAACTTAAAATATAGAATATTTATACAAAAGTGAATAATGAAATATAATGAATATTTACACAAAAGTGAAAAATCTAACAATTCATAATTTTCAGAACAGTATAAATGATACAATATTAGGACTTGAAGACCGAAGTCCTGACGTTTATATATCACTGAATGATTATGAATGAGTATCCCAGAAATTATATTTTATAGTCTTCGTAAAGTATTTACGTTGATTTACCTGATCAAGAAATGAAAGTATAAGAGCGGTAGACATGCTTAACTTCTTGACTTTACTATGTTTTCTCTTTGCCGAGGCTTTCATAGATACAGCCTTATACCAAAAATATCTGAATCCAAATAATGCATCTTCAAGAAAGACGTATGTCAATAATCTATGTTTGATTAAAAGCAAAACTTTTTCTTCGTTTGTTTAGCATTTCCATTTTATTCTCGTTAAAATAATTAAATGTTTTTCATCAAATACTTATGACCTTAAATAATCTTTAGATTAAGTACCGTCATTTTTTATTTTAAAATATTTAAGGGAAACTCTGTTTGTAATAGATATTTTAGTATTTGTATACCATAACATATTTATAGAATACAGCAGCAGATTCCAGAGTGCATTGATTTATACAATTTGTCGTGACTATCTTGAAGATAAAACGATCTACTTTTAAAGAACTACTTTTAAAGGCTTTGCCCCTTTATAACGTAAGCGATGATGGTTCTTCACAATCTGCTTTTACTATATTATTAGTGAATTGCCATGAATTGTTGGTTAAGGAAAAGATGAATGTTTTACAGTTGTCTTATACCCTTTTCAGAGTAGACACTCTCCTCTACCTTAGATGACATGCAAGACTAGGAAGCCTAAACTAACCTGGCATTTAGCACATAGCTAGGTGGGGGAAGGAAGAAGTGGATTTATGCCTTTGTCAAGAATCTTAGTGCGAAAATGAACTGAAAACTAAACTAGAATTTGAACTCGAATCGTAGATTCCACTTTCCTTTCTGAAATCATTAACTAACCGCACTTCCTTGTACATAAATAATAGTCCACTTGATAAGCCACACTATGATTTCAATCCAGTAATCAGTAACCCTCACAATATAGAACTGCTCAAGGACAGCTATACTTTGTACACGTTCTTCAACTGAATATATGAAAAGCAATAAATACTTATAGCTATCTATCGCTAATTAAAATATATCTTCAGCTACATTTACTGGTATTATATATATATATATATATATATATATTATATTCGTATTATCAGTTATATTCATAGCTGTATTTCTAATTAAAATAATATGTAATTGATGTGAAACAAGTATTGAAATAACGTAGATCCCTAGCTGGTCTTTTAATAATACTTCTTGTGATAAACACTCTGATATTATTAATACTCACTGAGTAAACATGATGTCACAATGTGAGGCCACTGGGATTGGAAGTATTTTAATTACGACTATTTGACGTATATTACATTTTAATTTCTAAAGAAACCAATATAAGTAGTTGCATCAATAGGTCTATACACTGATCTGTAAAATGATTTTATTTTACACATCTAATTTAATACTACAGAAATTCTTAGATAAATTAGTAAAGGAAAGTGAGATGAAAGGAGTAATTTTCAATTTTAAGGAGGCAGAATTTACGGTTGTCAGCAGGAGGAACAGTCCAAGGTGTGAGCTAAAAACTGGAGATTTCCAAGTAAAGCATATACAGAAATTTAACTATTTCGGAAGTGTTTTACTGATGACGGAATCAGTAGTAGTTAAATCCAAAGGTTAACTCAGATAATGAAAATTCATCTAACAACTTATGTGTCAAACAATATTCCAGCATTATCTGCATTTCCTCTATATAATCTGAATTTAAATAACTATAGTCAATAGTTGTTCTGTCATACCAAATAGACGCATTAAAATATGTGGTATTTCACCTTTCCTAAGAATTCTTTTGTATGAATCGAAGTGCACACTCCTTAAGAGGAAGTCTTTTCCTACAAAATATTCTCTATCATCTTTTATGCATTCTGACGACATTTTAACCATCCATAGAATATCCATTTATTGATGTTTTTATTGCCTTCTTTCGTTTCAGTATTTTTCTTTATTACAGATTTTATTTTGTTTTACATTTTCTCCTTCCATTTTCCGTCTGTTTTTCTCCTATTCACAAAGACAAACTTCTTACATATTCTATTACATAAGATAAACTTCCGAGAAAACATTTAATAAAATAGTTAATAAAATACAAAGAAATAAACGATATATTTTCAAACTCAACCTTTTCCACAGAAATTTTATTGCATCTAGTTTCTTTTCCAAAGCATATTCACTTCTTTCTATGTCGTCCATGATTTTAAAACTCAAACTTTTCTTGCACTTATTTTTATTAATAGCAAACTCTTATATATTGACACAAGGCATCTATCTTTTTCTATTCAATATTGTGAGACAGAATGTCTATTTAAATCTCCAGCTGCCGAGATCAGTGTCTGATGATGTTCTTGAAATGGTTATTATGGAAATGACCATAAAATCCATGTTCTAAACCTGTATTCCTTGAGCTAGGTCTTGGTGGGTTTCTTGTTTTCTTTCCGTCTCTTTGCTACATTGAATAAGCAGTCTCATCTCCCCAGTTATAACGACCATGTCTTTTATTAATTTGAAGGAATGATCCGTCTCTTATTTGAAAAGTGTGTATAAATGTTATTGTATTCTCTGTAATGTCTACTGATTTACTGTCATCTAATTTGAATGATCAAACTCAAAGTGCTCGCATGATTTACTATTCTCTTTCCGTGAAACAAATCCTATTTTATTCTTTTTTAAAACTCTTCATAACATAATGGATTTTAATGCATAGATTCTACGTCGCTATGATGAACAGTGCTTTTATTTGGATAATCCCCAGAAGATGCATGTCCTCTTTTATTTGGATCTAATAGTTTCTGTTTGTTTTTTGTTAATTCTTTGCATCCGTTATTTTTCTTTTACTATTTTTCTTTCATTGCTCCTTTGCTGTTGTAATTTATGATCTATTCCGCTACCCCTAGCTATTGTCATTCTTTCTCTGCTCTTACACATAATTGTATATACTATGATAGCTAACTGAACATACATTTGAGCCGTGCTATCTTACTCCTTCTTTTCTCTCTACATAATACGTGTCTATATACTTTCTGAGGTGTATAACTGTAATACAATGTACAACATATATGAATTTTCATTGATGTTATATTTCCTGCAACATGTCTAGATCTAATTCCATAGTTTTTTTATACTGGGTAACGGGATGTGATTAAATACGACACACCAGCTACACGTCGTAAATTATAATCTCGTATGTACGCTTCGCTATCTTCTGCTGTAGATTTGGTCTGTTAAATGTTCGCTGACAAACGTCTGACTTTGCTTTTCGATGGCCGAACCTGGTTCGAATTGGTTAGATAGTCAAGGAAAATAAGAAAATATTATTTCTTGCTTGACCACTCTCTCCATTATTCGTCCAAATAAAGACAGTGGTAACAACACAAAACAGTGTATTGTTGTGTTTTTCTACATCCATCAAATAGTGATTATTTACTGTTGCATAAAGTTTTCTTATTTTATTTCTTACATAATTGTTTTATTATAAATTTCCTACTATGCCGATCTTGTAAGCACTTTATCTCTCTCAGTCTTGTGGTCTACAAGTGCCTTACTATTGAGTCTGTCAATGTCTTCATTTATTTTATCATGTTTAAAATTTTTCAGTTTTGTTTCTAAAATGTGCTTGAGGTAGCGGTTTCCAGAATTTTCCTGCTATTATTATTATTATTATTATTATTATTATTATTATTAAATCTTTTTTATTTGCACTAAATAAATTTTCAAATTTCCTTGTCTTTTCCTTTTTATTAGTTACTTTCTTTTTTGTTGTGTTTGGTTTCTTCGTCGCTTTTTTTCTATTTTTCACTCTTGTTTTCTTCTATTCAGCTTGCTTGTCCTTTTTTTTTTTATTTCTCCTCTGTTCTTCACAACTTCCTTTATATGGTCAATATTTTTCATCCATTCAACATTTTCCGGCGACCCTGATGACCATGATTTTACTGGCGTCCACTTTACATTGTCCTCTTCATACGAATGTAAAATTCTGTTGTGTTCTTTACAGCTCCAAATTGATACGTGAAAATCAATCAGTTTTTGTGTCGCTTATTTTTTTTTCCATTCTTTTTCCTTTTTCTCAATCCTCCTTTTGTGTTGTGTACTTTGTTCTAGGTTTTCTCGTTTTTTTATCTTTTCTTTCATACGTTTTTGCTTCATCTTCCTTCTTTAGATTTGATTTCACTTTTTTTCCTGTTCGTTTTACGTCATTTTTATGATTGTTCGTTTCTCGATTTTATCCGTCTCCATGCCACCCACATATTTCTTTTTACTTCCATCTATCTTTCTCTTACTCATTTTCCTTCAGTCTGATAATGTTTCCCTTCTCTTTGCTCACTTTCCTCATTAACCACAGACATTTTTTCAAAGCCTCATGCATGTCTGTCACACGCCCCAGCGGCTCTTGCATATAGATAAGCAGTAAATCAATGCAGAGCACTTGCTGCTTATTGAAGACCGTCTTGTCAAGATTTTTTGGTTTGGAATTTTGACGTGCCCATACCAAGTAAGTAAGTGATTCACGTTTATTTAAGTCTTATCAATATGCATGAACAAATGCAGTCAAATATATATTTGTACTAAACTTTAAATAAGAGTCAAGTGCATGTTAAAAAGAATTCTCTTCTTTTTCAGTGAGATGAAAATGATGTCAAATAAAATATACATCATTATTCAAAGAAATATCAGCGTTTCTTTTTACATTCAGAGGAAAATATCATATATATATATATATATATATATATATATATATATATATATATATATATATAATAAAATATATGTAAGTGTTATTAAAATGACTGATAACGTACTGCGGTTAAGTATTTATCCAATAAAATTTAAAATTCTTAGCTGTTATTATTTGTCGTAAAACAAGGTTTTTACTGAATGTTGTAGTGTTACTTTCCTTGTTGGCTGCCGGGTCATGTAATTTAATAATTGCGGTTTTAATGAAACTTGTTTAAAAGAGGTATTGCTGCCCTAATACAACTTTGAAATAATTAAATTCTAAAACATAATGCGATACTAAAAACACCTTAAAAATATTATTTATAATTTGACATGTCCCTTAATGAACTGTGTTCTTGATCAATCCAGATTCATAAATAACTAAGTATAGTTATTTATGAATTTGGATTGATCAAGAACACAGTTCATTAAGGGACATGTTAATTTTTTATTCAGTAGAATAAAAAATTAACCGCAATACCTTGTCTGTCGTTTTTAATGAAACTTGTATAAAAGAGGGATTGTGTTCAAATACATTTATATATATATATATATATATATATATATATATATATATATATATATATATGAATACTCATAACATTTTTAATATCAATCATTCCTCTGTTGCTTAACGGATAATTGAGCAGATATATAATAATTTTCTTCAATATTTTGAATTCTTGCAATATCGGTAAAAATTTGATGCATAATTTACCAAAATGAATTCCAGATAATTTAATTTTTTTGTACTGTATAAACAGGTATCGGAGAGACTTCTGTTGCTACGTAAGCTATCGCCCTTAAATGTGTTGAAGAGGAAATGTAATGTTGCCGATAATTTTATAATATTAAATATTTTTTAACTATTTTCTTTTCTCCTATTTGCATCTAGTTCATCTACTCTAAGATAGGATTCTAGCAATACCATAGGCTTGAAATGATAAAGTCAGAATATTTAATTTCCGAATCATATGCTACCAAAGTCAAATCCTATATCATGAATATTTTCTGCAAAACTGCCTTCAATGGTAAAACGTTTAACCCTTTAAGCCCAGCGTTCCAAAACAATTTTATCCCTTCTTCTGCCTGAACTCCTGAGTCAAAATTCGAAATAATTGGTATTTAATGTTTCACGTTAGATATAAAAATAGTTACAAGTGTTTACCTTGCGTTCAACCGGTGGCTGAGCATTAAGTCATTTTTCTCTACCACTGTTCAACCGGTGGCTAGGCATTACGTCATTTTTCTCTACCACCGGTAAAGCGGTGGTCAGGGCTCAAAGGGTTAAATTAAATCTGACCATAAATTTCAATTTTTAAATATATTTTTCCTTACCTATATGACAAACCATTGTTAGTATTACCAACATGTTCTGTTACTAGAGTATCCCATTATTATATTAACATTTGTTTAATGTAACCACTTTGTGTACATCTATTTTTACTAGCCGTACTTCGTCATGTGAACCCCTTTTTTATCACATGTCAACTTCTGTCAGCAAACTACTTTATCCATTTAGACCCTCGCTGTCTGAGTTCTATTCAGTCCTCGATCTCTTTGTCATGTTTCTTTTTTCCTTCCTATTTATCTCTCGTATTTAAAACTAAACTAGTCTCAAGTTTGTATTTATTTTGTCTTCAGAGTTTGGATTGCGGTATATTTGACTGTCTGAGGTATACACGCGCGAGAAACGGACG
This sequence comes from Acanthosepion pharaonis, assembly GCA_903632075.3. NCBI lineage: Eukaryota > Metazoa > Mollusca > Cephalopoda > Sepiida > Sepiidae > Acanthosepion > Acanthosepion pharaonis. The sequence goes on from CAHIKZ030004884.1 coordinate 1,852,353, forward strand.
CGTTTCGAGAGGCAGCATTCTGCCAAATGCTTGTTTTGTATTTCTTATACTTATCCGCTTGCATATCATCAATTTCATTCTGAATAACAAATAACTTTAAAAAAAATAAAATTATACATGCGCTTTTTCGCTCTTGATGACAAAAACTGATGGGCAACTTTAGGCTTAAAATCTTTAACTGAGGATGTTTTATTTCCTTCTTGGAAACTATAATTTTAATATAATTACTATACCATATGATACATTAATATAAATTTTAAAAGTTTTCCTGGTAATTCTAAATTAAAAAAAATACGCATAATTTACTGATTTAAATTTTTGAAGTATTTCATATCGCAGTAATTTATGTGGAAGTGTTAGAATATTTATAACCATTGCAATTATGTTGATAGGTAATTATCTACACATCTACTAATATAAAAAACCTTTCTCTTTTTGAGATGACCTCTAAACTAAATCACATATCTACTCAATAATTATTGAAAACAATAGAAAACGAGTTTTTATGGAGATTAATAAAAACTGAAAATGTTAATAGTCTGTAGAAAGTAAAGTCTTTGTAGAAACTGCTAATGGATTCAATTCTTTAATTTTATTTAATTAAGCTCATTAAACTACAAAGAATGGGAAGTATCCGTGCTATATTGTAACATTTTCATCCTCACATAGCACGACATGTGCTGTCAATACAATCGATTGATTAGAATTTCATCTATTTTCCAATGGCTGAGATTATAATGAGTTCTTTGATCACATTTTGCAAAAAAAGAAAATTTAGTTTTACTTTTGATGAGAATTTATATAAAGAGATATTTTATCAGTGTTTTCTCCTCATCAATTGCTGATCTCATCAACGTTTCTATTTATTTTTGTTTAACGTCTATTATCTGGTATTTATTATTATCTGTTTTCTGAAATTTCACAATCTTGAAGCCTTTCCTTCATTTTATTTTAGATTTTTCGCATTCTTTTGTATTTCTGCTAAGAGAAATTTACTTTTGAATCTCTTTATCGATTTTTCGAAAATCATTAATTAAAAGAAACTTGATAAATCTGTAAAGTTATTTAATATTGATTTGAACGAAGATGATATCGAAAAGTCAAAACTGGAATTACATATCACTGTTAACTTTTAATATTTGTGGATAAAAGTCAAATATTGACCTTTAAAGATCGGCATTAGTTAACAATAAATATCTGTATTCTTAGCTATTGCCTATTCTCTCACTAATACGTATATACACATGTAAATGTGCATATTTGTTTGTATTCGTATATGTATTCACATATGACGTTTATCTGTCAAGGGTGACATTTGGTGGAACAGTCTCTTCTACATGAACACATTGGGTGGATACAACGAAGTTGTTTTGCCAACGATAAAAACCTCTTCAAACATGTCAGCGATATGTCATTTTATCAAGATACCTGTCGATGGAAGAAAAAGCAGGTAGGAAGGTATTCATGCCTTTACCAAGTACACTAGTATTAAGTCTCTGTTAAAATTCAAATTCTATTCTAATAAAATTCACTCAACGGCAGCGTATCGAAACCGGTATGCCAGAGCATAGTGATGCGCCCAGAAGGTAGCTAGGTATACCTTAAGTTGACAGAAGAGTAATTTATGAATTATTTTTATGATTAAAAATCTTTATTTATAAAACCTAGACACTCCAAGCACATGGCTTCCATGTTAATTCTTTGTCATTTGATATTTTAATCTGAATATTAAATTCTTTAATATTTACTAAGGAGGGGATAAATCTTTCATCGTTGCTTTCCTCAAGGTATAAACATATAAGGCCTATCATTCAAAAAGCTACCAAAACACATCAAGCACAGTTTTCATACAAGCATACTTAAATATATATAATGTCATAAAAATAAATGCTTGCTTTAGGAGAATTCTTTAATATTTTCAAATTTCATGACTAATTCTTCCTTATTAAAATTGAAAATGTGCCCCAGAATTTCAATTATTCTACACATGTGCCCTGAAATAAAAAAAAGTTTGAGAAAAACTGCTCCACAACAAGGCTATTAGATTTGGCACAAAATTAAAAAAAAAATGGATTTAGAGATAGATGATCCACGTTCTACTCCAAGCACCATTTCATTTATATCACATAAAAATCAAAGCGTATTGGAAATTTTTGTTCAGAAAACGAATTATAATTAAAATAAATGAAAACTTTGCTTAATGCTACACATTGGTGGAACCATTAACCAGTACAGGTTCGAGACACAGTCTGGTTAAACATCGAAATAGAAGATACGGAAATAAGAGTAAAAATATATATATTTTCTATCGAAGACTTACTGATATTTTATTAAAACCAGATGACATATTTTTGCAAATTCTTATTCTCGACCTAGAGAATAGAAAGTTTGTTTCACAGACAGAATTAATCAGTCTTGTTTTGACATGTCTAAATACTGAGTTGGAAAGAAACTAAATAAAGTCTGGAATAAAGTCTGTCACAATTCCACAAGGAATTATGGACAGTTTCCATTATCATCGTCATCTATAGAAGTAAACATTTTTTTCCATTATTATATAATCGAAACAGTATCTTATTTTCACCTCCAACAATGACCATTTCAAACAGGCTGTGTTCCTTGAAACATCTAATTTATTTGTTTCTGATTTCGACATACACGAATGTTTCTTTAATTTTTCACATGTTACATTTTCCATAGTTTCTATCATATGATAAATATTAATATTTTTATATGTTCCTAGCTTTCGTCTCTCAGTACATCTCAAATATAAAATACATACATACACTCGAAGATGAAATCTGTTAACTTGTAAGTAAAAATGAAATCTGTATTTCAAGATATGATGCACCAATTATCTGTAATATCAAACCTTTTGTTGTACTAGAGTTATTTTCACACTGGTGTCGCCAAATGGAAGTTTATTGGATATGTCGATGGAGACGTATAGTCGGAACCAGTTTCATGAAAGAACAGAGTGCAACTATAATAATTGTAAAAACGCACAGAGTTTATCAAAAAACACAATATACCGGCCAGAAAATATTACAGGGTTAGCCAGTTGTTTGAGAAACACACATTTATCGGGCTTTTACATAAGACGCCCTGACGTAATGCCACGTATCATGCACAACTTTTAACACTACCATTTCTCTTCTTTTGAAGGGGGTGATGAAAATCTTTCTGTCAGAAAAAAAAAAAACATATCTCAAAATCTTACTTAATAGCCAAACACCAGAAATTGTTTTGGGCGGGAAGTGAACTTTTCAGTTATCTCGTGTACATTTAATTCACGTATAAGTATAAAAAATCATGGCTTTATGGTGAATGAAGTCTCACGATCTAACGAAAATGAAGAAATTTATATTTAAGATATTTCTCTTTGACCTAAGGCTAGAATCACTATGATTGAATACTTGGTTACTTTTTAGACCAAAGCCTATAATTTCGATAGAAGTTATATTTCTTTTCCTTGTCCAAGTCGCCCAAGCACTCACTGACGTGGAATTAACTTGTCAAAAGCCACTATTCTGTCTTCTTCTTTATCATGCTATCTAACCGCGGTGATTTTCTTGTTCTAGAATTTGGGAGACTTCATCCTCTTCTCTTAAGGCTCAGTAGATGAGACTTTATTCTAAGAAAAGTAAAAATGGTGCATATCTCATAGCATCTCCTTTAATTTCACTTAATATTATATATTACGAACACTTTTGTAAAAGAAATAATCATGTCCACTCACATAAAGGAGAAAGACATGAAATAATGTGCATGTTATATATTAAAACTGAAACTTCTATTAAATGTGATTTCAACGTTTTATTTTTACAACTTTACTACTTCATTACCATAATACTTATTACATTTACATATCCTCTCACCCCATATATATATATATATATATATATATATATATATATATATATATATATATATATATATATCATGCGTTACATGTAATAAGTACTATATCATAGAAATAATATGCCCTAATTCCATAACTACTAGAAGCAGAAAGCAATCTCTTACACGTCCATTTAAAGTTCTGAACAAGTTTGACCTAAACCAACAAATTCTCATAATTTTCACTTTTAATCGTTGGTGATAGTGAGATTCATATTTTAATCTTTACTTTTATGTCTCGACCGAAGTAAGACCGAACTTTTACTTTACTGCTTGTCGTTTAAAAATCTTTTTCTTTATTTAGTGCAGAATATTTCAGAGAGTTATTTCTTTTGTAAGTGCGACGGAATCTGATGCATAATCTGATGCATCAATCCAAAGAGATGCAAACGCTTTCAAGTAGCACACTGTTATGGAAAGCAAGATTAAGCGCAAGATTTTAGCTGTGACGTAATCGCAAACCCGTTAGTTGATGGTCTAGAATAGGAAATAAACTGCAATTAAAATTTCCTTTTACCCTTAAGAAATAATTACACATGTATAGAATATGCCAATAACAATCTAAAGGAAAAAGAGAAAATGAATTAAATTAAGTAAAATTATATTACATTTCTTACAAAATACTTGATATAATCGGTCTGATCGTTTCTGTGATGAGTTACCCTAAAATTTTGCATAATTTTCCATAATTAGATTCAGTGTCTTCCAGCTTTCACTTTGAGCAAATATTTTCTAAAGAAAGGCAGCTTTGGTACAAGGTTGGGGATTTAGCGTTTGGTAATGGTTACGTAATGCTTGTTAATCATTATCGTTGAGGAACTAGGGTGGCATATTTGTAGTTTTGTGCTGAAATTACGAAGTAGCACTTTTGTATAGAGTGCACCAACTGAAGTATCCCTAACAGTGATTTCTCTCTCAGGCGAATTTCTTTCTTGTTAAACAAATTTGACTATTAATGCAATCAAATCTTTATAATATTTTCCAGAGAAAGCTCGTTTTATTTAGTTTCTTCACGAAAATTTGAAAAACATTTGAAATGTAATATTTTTCTTTTAAAACTTTTGACAGATTGTTTGCCGAAGAAGAGTGATAGGCTTTAGCCACCAAATCCCGTACGATTTTGCTTTTATGCATTGAGCAAAATACTTTGATTTCTGAAATCTTCATATAATGTAACGACAATTCAACAGGCTAACTGCTAATGTTATTATTTGAATACACAGGATATCTTCGCATTCTAGGGAATACTAAAATTGTTTGTTTTTAGTAATTTATTTTATTTTATTTTTTATACAAACACTTCAAACGCTCTAGTGTGGAGTTTTAATTATTTGGAAGAAGAGGACAACAGTGGTGTATAGCGAGATGATTTTAAGAAGTCGAGAATTGATTCCCTTAACAAATGAAGAATAGAACTGAAGCAGCAGAAATGTGTTTTTTTTTACTGTTGAAAAAAGCATGGCTACGGAATTTAGCAAATGGAGTTTTAACGTGAAAAGGAACTAAAAAGAAACTGCTGCTAATAATCAGAAATAGATTAAAGTGTAGGGACCCATGATGATGAAAAAGGAGTTAGAGAATTTGATACTCACGAATTACAAACAATAAGGACAGGGTGAACAGAGATAAAGAAAGAGTAAATGAATTTCAAAACATACGCTACAACAAAAAAGAGAAATCCTAAATGAGCAGGAATTATTTAGAGCAACAAAAATAGAGATAGCTGTGGATATCCATGATCGCCATAATATATATATATATATATATATATATATATATATATATATATATATATATATATATATAGAGAGAGAGAGAGAGAGAGAGAGAGAGAGAAACAGACAGAGACCGTGAGGGGGGGGACGTGACACAGAAAATAAACATATACTTCCTTTGAACTAAGTTCAAATAAGAAAACAGCAACTAAAATGTCAGATTCACATTAATTTGTGGAGAATCCCATCCAGATTCATTGCCTTTCATTTTTTCCCGCCTTATAAAGGAAAAGAAAGTTTAACATTCATTTTTACTTTAAGAAATGAATTTCTGTGTTATTAAATTAATTGTAGATTAATACTGTAGTTCTTTTTTTTTTTTGTAATGAAATAGGATCAGTTTCTGTGAAGGAAAACAAAATGTATTGATTTTAAATTTATAATAAAAGAAATGGGAATAATTTAATACAAAACTATTTATTCACAGATCAAATTCATTTTAGATCTGATTTGTTTTCTTCAAGGGTTAAGAATCTTCGCGAATGTATCGTTCAAGAGAAAATATACAAGTTTTGAATCTTTCACTTGTAAACTAGGCAGTAATTTATGGAATTTAAAATGCAAATCTGTCCACGAAATAATATGAAGACCTCTGTGTATTATTGCCAAAGTCGAATATATTTCCATTGATAAAAAGTTGAAAATAATACACGCGAACTAAGATATTATTGGAAGAACGATCATCATATAAATCAATGACGAAGTTCAACGTCTGGCTTGAATGTCGAGACTAATGAGAGAGAGAGAGAGTGCTTCCGTCTGCTAAAAATCTACATAAATATCTTATGCAGTTATCGGAATATAAACGTGGGCATTTATTTGCATATAGAATCCGCGTATGCTACGAGGCAGCATTTTGAATAATGAATGCCATTGTTACAGAACTGATTGGTCTGATTTCTAAATACGAGCGACAGTGCTTCCCTACTTTTCGGTGAAATCTACTAGTATAATGCATATGAATAATGTTATGGAAGTGAAAATCACTATAGTTATATTAATTAAAACAATTCGCTTTGTTCAGCACCGCAATCTACCTATAAGGTTTAATTAATTAGTAGCAATGACTTAATAAGCATTGCAAGTAAATCTATACTGAATATAGGAATACAAAGTTGTATAAAAATATTTTGTCATAGTGAAGAAAAAGTTTGACCCAACTAATTTGAATAAGAATAACTTTTTATTGGTTTTAGAAGCAATATGCTATGTGATAAACATTTTGGTTGTTGATGACTATAGCTGTCACATTACTCGACTAACATAAATAAATCAGCAATCCTTTCAAAGACAACGTTTATTTGTGATCGTAAACAGAGGCTTCATTCAAGTGCCCTTTGCATATCAACCGTTAGAATTTTAAAACGGTCACCTGCTCTTTCCGCCTCTTGGGAGCATTGAAACCTACGCTCATGTTTGTAATGGTGGCTAAACTAAATGAACAACACCTGAGTCATTTGCTATATTTAGGGAAAATATTATAGTGCTAAATAAAACGAATTATTATTAAGAGTGTTCTAGACAGTATAAGAAATAGAAAACACCTCTTAAAAACAAGTTTCATCAACAATCTGGCAATTATGAGCGGGTGATACTAAGATATTAGATCAATCTATGTGAGAAAATCGGTTTTTAATGAAGAAACATTGAAATATTATTTTGGGGAAGTGGGAAAATATGTAATTTTCTTCTCAACCCCACCATTGTTACACTTACTTTTTTCTTTTGATTTTCTCTCAGCTTCTGAGATAGATTACATGACTTTACCTTCTATTGTGTTTCAGGAAAATAATATTATTTCCATATAGCGTGCATTCGTGCACAACGCCATCTACCTTGATACTTATAGATGTAATATAGGACAAAATATTTTCGTCGACATACACGCACATACACGAAATCACATATGATCTCTGTCACTATCAGTAGCTATTGTCAGTTAAATAATGAAAACGGCCTTTATCAAATGCTTCCAACACGAATGTAACTGAAATATTCTCTGTCTTTTCTTAGCAAACGCTTCCATCTCATCGCTCAATATTTTCTCTCGTCTCTTCTTGCTGCGTTTGCTATCCAATGGGCACTAATCAGACATACTTTTGTATTGTCTGTTTTTCTTTCTTATGTCACGCCCACTTCAATTTTTGTCACTTAATATCTTTTGCGGTTTCTATTAACTTTTTTTTCTCTCTGAGTCATGTTGTTCACTGTCCACTGTCCATCTCTTAAATATATCCATAACATTGCTTTTACCATTGACGTTCGTGCGTTTCTGTCTTTGTTTTACAGCGATTTTGTAAATTTCCAAGGATCCTATCCATATACCATACTATCATACATTCAATGTACAATCATTTTTTGACATATTCGAAAGATTTTTTTCTATTTCTGTTAGAAGCTTTTTAATCAATTGTTATGCGACGTTGTACTTTCTTTTCATGCATCTTCGTTAATATTTGTCTGCCCTGTGTAGATATATTCCTATAATTTTTCCAGATATTAATTCTCTGTTCACTTTATCTTTCTAGCTACGAACGTTTGCAATTACACAATACTTTTGTTTCTCTTAATTTTAAATTTTAAATCTATCCTTATTTAGCCACTTTAGATTTCTTGCAAATCATCTGATTATTCTGATATTCGGAAAACATCATCAGTAAATCATAGATTGTTCAAATATTATGGTCTTATTTTCCTTTCTTTCTTTTTTAATCCTATAAACCCAAGCAAGGTGATAAAGCTACTAAACATCAAGGAGTTGCTGAGAGTAAAAGAAACTGAGAAAGTTTTTATTGAGGAGAAACGACAATAAAAACACTGGTTTCAAAAAGACAGATGACGTTAATTATCATTGCATTTACATTCGAAATTCATCGTTTATAAGAAAGCCGGAATAATGTTTCAAAATCGAGTAATATGAAACTTTTAGCATCAACATTATGGTTATATTTCCAATTTCAACAGGAAAATGATGAGACCGAGATACTAATCTTTTACTTTGCTAAAATTCGTGAAGTCGATATACTAATGAGAAAAGCTCATCAAAATAATTACCATGGAAATATTTATAGAAACACAGATGGAAGCTACATTACGGATGCCAGGTCAGGACTAATAACCTTACGGATTCGTCTTGTTATTTTGTCAAGAATATCGTGATATATATCAGAAGCATCAAATCAGATTCAATGAAGGGACGAATGGTAGACTTATAAACACATGAGATAGATTCTGGTGAAAAAAATTGTCTATCATGACAGAATGAAACAAATTTCCTAACCGATTTAGCAGTTTATTCGATATAATCATTCCACTTCATATTCAGTGGAAGACAAGAGATTGAGAATGTGCAATGAATTATTCCCCTGGAGGTTAGCCGATGAAAGGAAAAAGTTTCTCTAAGACCATTAAAAAAAAATCCTTTTGAAAATTAGGAACAAAGTAATTCCAATTAGTTTATTTTACGATTTCATAAGAAAGATTGAATCAAATAAAACATTTGACAAGAAACAGCAAAAGATTTCCACTTGTGAAGAACACCATCTCTCCCTTCGAGATAACGACATAACATCTCGAGCTTTATCATTCTTATTAAAAGCTTGACAAACTCTTTCATAAATAACCATTCACACAACGAAACGAAAGTCATATTGTTTGTCTGAAGAAAAGCCCTATGAAGTGATGCAAAACCCAATTAGATTAGAACCTCTAGTGCTTTGCCAAAAAAAGGTAGACAACTAATAGGTGGTTATTTTGAAGGATCAGCTGGTTCGCACGATTTCTTTAAAGCCAGAACTACAGAAGAGGATTTCCAATAAGCTGGAAATCTATAAGACCGAGGAATTTATTGTAAAGCATAGAGAGAATGGAATTCAGTTCAGGAAAAATTTATTTGAGATAATTGTAGGAATAACATCAATTTCGCATGGTTTGTGGGAATCAACTTTAGGAGATGATATCAGAAATCATTGATGGAGTTATTTGCATAGCACGCAGTAGTCCTAAATTACCGTCAATTGCTGCCATATACCTTTACATAGATTAATATCATGCTACCAGAGTCTATTTAAAATCTACCAAGTTTTCTACTATAATAACTTTTCAAGTAAACAATAGGTAAATAGTTTATACATTTTTATAGTAATATGACATCGCGATAGATAGAAAAATTTTTATTATATACATTTATAATGTATAATCCCTATTCCGAGACTGAAGCTTTGAGGTACCTTTCTTTTTCCTTACAAACCTTCTAAATTTATGTACAGATCCTTTGTTGAATTATTCTAAAAGATTTTATTAATTGTTACTATACCATTTTATATGGGTGATGATCAGCGTTTCACATTTTGAAGCAAAAGAACCAGAGATATTTTAAACTTTGTAGACACCTAATATGGAAAGTTAGCTTGGATAATTTGAAACTCGCTGAATACACTGAAAGTAAGATGGTCAGAACGAAAACCTAAAAAGCTTTCATAAATTGATGATAAAAAGGGAGTGAGAATATTAAAAAGATAAACCTCGCTAACAAAGGATAGGAAGTTGTTGAAAGCCATAATCGTTAAGAAGAAAAATGATTTCAGCTTTTTTTTAAACAAATGAATATCACTAGTATCTGCTGAAATGACATGGTTGTTCTTTTATTTGGGAAGAAGGTTTTTCGAACTGTTATTGACTATTCTTAACATCTTGCCACTCATTCGCTAAAAATAAACATTTGTTCCTAATCTATGTGAACATTAACTCGATCATTTCTCGATCATTTCTCGATCATTTCTCGAATTCTCTTTTATGAAACTTTCTTATGCTCTTCCTTTTTTGTCTCATTCCATTGTTGATTTAATTCTGAATTTTTAGTTTTGTTTTTGCTTTTTAGATTTTTCATCTTTTACAACATTTTCTCCTTGGTTAAATTTCCCATTGCTATTTCCTTTTTGTTGTGCTTATTTTATTTTGTTGCCTTGTCCGGTTTTTGATTTATACTTTAAATTCATTTATGGACAATCTGATCTTTTTAGGGTATGCCTTCTATTCACACACACACCCCCTTTGTTAAAAATGTTCACCCATATATATATATATATATATATATATATATATATATATATTTAGTTCATGTAAAAATATAGGTAATCCGTATAATCCGTATGGGTAAACCTAAGAGCTGTGGTCAAATAATTTATTACATGGAACATTAAAGTGGTCTGTTTTTTATTTAATTTTATATATATATATATATATATATATATATATATATATATATATATATTTTAAAATATATATATATATATATATATATATGTGTGTGTGTGTTTGTGAGTGTGTGTGTGTTGCGTGTGTGTGTGTGTTTGTGAGTGTGTGTGTGTTGCGTGTGTGTGTGTGTGGTGTATGTGCATATGGTGTATGTGCATATGATTAAGTTAGCACCTTAAACGTGTTTCATTTGATAGATATTTTGAGAAAAAACCCTCTATTGAAGTTGTTCAGTAAATATCTTTGTGAAGGCATCCATGTCTATTCTAAAGTGAAAAAAAATATTACAAAATTATTTATCTTAACCCTACTTTTCTTTGTTCTTTATTACTTACTTTATTTAGTCCGTCATTTCTGCTTCGAATCTCATCTCTTCGATCGATTGAGGAAAAATCAGCTCGAGATCTCTACTTGGAAAACCGAATGTTTCAGAATTTCTAAAGAGTCTTGTTCTCCTTTCGAAATTTCAAGTTAATGCGACGTACTTGTAAGACAAGCTGTTCAGTTTAGGTCTTGTTGGAAGATGGTTGCATGGGTTGCATAACAGATATAGGCAAGGGAATTGAAATCGGAAATTAGAATCGGAAATTGGAATTCCTACTCTGTATGCTTTATTCCCTTAGGAAAGATATCTTTTCCGGTCCCGCCATCACGTAGATCACCAAACTTTGTGGAGGAAATCTCTAAATTCAAAATAATTGTAATTGCAAAGTAACAACCCTACGATTATCAAAATTCAACCTCTCACAATGGGCACAAATCCACTGTTAAAAATGTATGGAAATTGCTGTTTGTTGGTAGCTTCTGAAATTCGACATCTAGCTCTGTTTGCTCTAATGATCAAAGCGCTTAACGACAAAATAATTTGATGGTGAATAGCAGTGGCATAATGAAGTAATGTGAGTAAAACAGGAATATAATTGAACTAATTCACGTATAATATCTGAAAAGCAAAGACATTACTGGATTTATCATTATTTTTATGACATTATACAGAGTAAATAACAATATACATGATTGAATGTATTCCTCCTTAAATATTTTTGTTACTATATTTTCAATAAGCGCTTTCAAATAAGTAGTTGTGCGCCTATCTGTGTGGACATCGCATATATTAAGAAAGAATGACCACGAATAAATGAGATTATCTATGAACATTTCATTCGACCCACGAATATATGCAGCAGCTATTTTTTTAATTAGCATATATAGATTCGGATAAATCCCTTTTCTGCAAAAAAAAAACCCCAAAAAAAACGAATGTTTTATTTGAAAACAAACTATGGAAAAATGAAAGTCAATTTTCTACAACTCACTGAAAATGAAACCAATACTCATCCTGGGTAGGAAAACCTTTAGGAAACAAGCTTGATTTCCCTCAAATAATATCGGATTTTTCCATCCTTTACAGACCACCAAAATTTCCACTCGCCCACAATTTTCTGTTCAGTTGATAATCTCTCAGGCAGCAGTTGAAATCTCCCGTCAGTGGGCGATATCTTCCAGGTTTGGAAACCCTATTTTAGAAGCTTAATGTTACCTGATGTAAAACTCATAAAACGAAGTATGCAAAGACAAGAAGACATATTTGAATACTAAAGAAAATGCATAAATTACTAATTTACGTATAAAATTATTAATACCATTCAGGTGCATATTAAAGTGTATCAAACAGCACATATTTATTAACAGTATGGATGTTTCTTAGATTTTTTGT
>CAHIKZ030004884.1:1867500-1872500 GCA_903632075.3 Acanthosepion pharaonis
AAAGTTTAATCAGGTTTTGTTACGAGTGTAAAATGAACAAAAGATACAGATTATTATCCAGATTTGTTGAAAATATTTGACTGGTAGTTAATATCACAAGTAAATATTTAATATTTAATTAAATATCACAAAGGGATTGGTATAAAATTTAGCGGATGCCTAAATGGAAATAACCAACCAAGATGAAAGTGTGAATTTTGGTTTAGTATTGACGATAGTAAATACACAGAACACTTGTAAATTCTTTGAGAAGACAAGTTCGAGTGGCAGACATAACAGACAAGAAGCTTTAAGTTAAAGAGTTGACTCTTGCACATCTTGTCTGATAACATCAAAATAATATAATGGCGATCACCTAGAAATAATAATCCAATAGAAAACATTTGGTCCATTATTAAAGAGAAATATATGAGAACGGATGTAAGTAAAGAAGATCTCTTAGACGTGATAAAACCACTTCAATTAATGCTAAACTCAATGGTCGAAATACTGATGATTTTAAGGATGCCACAACTTCAGTAAAGATAGAACTTAAGCGTACATACTTTACAATAATTTGCATGTGTTTCTCATGGCAGTGATATTTGCGAGAGATTTAGTTCACACATCATTTTCTCTCAGCTAAAATATATATAAAAAATAAATTATATGTGAGAGCCATATCCTAGTTGTTCATTTTAAAATCTCTTATAACTGTATACAGTATATTAGATGATTAACAATTCTTGTAGAAAATACGAGCAAATAAACCATATTGATATAGAAAAGGAGTATAATTCTGTATGATTGTGTATTTATTTCTTTGAAAGTAGAATCTTGCCCTAAAGGAAGCTGAAAGAACAAATGGTTCCAATATGGGGTCCTCAACTTTTAAAAATCTCTTTATTCATATTCCCTCACCAAACTCGATTTCAAGATGATTATCTTTTCTTGTTTTTCCAGTAATTTCTTTTCAAGCATTCGTGCAGGCAAGCGTTCACACTTGCTCATCCAAAACGCACTAATGTCATTTGCGTGTAGCATTCGCATATTAAAAAAGAATAAGGTTGATCGTGTTTTTCTGAATATACCCGAAAATAGATTTTTATTCAATTCAAGGTTATTATAGATAAAGACAGAGATATAAACGCAAGCAGGTAGATATAAGCACAATTCACAATAAGCGAAATAATATATATATATATATATATATATATATATATATATATATATATAATACATAAATGGTTATTGGTCAAAGTTGAATCAAACCAGAACTCAGTGGTATTAGAACGTCCTCAATATACGTGTGAAAAAAATAAATAAAAGTAAAAATAATATGTAGATCTTTTAACTTTAAAAATCAGGAGATTAGTTGAATCTGCTCTTTGTTTCAACGTTACGGTATCCTCAGGCAAATGACCTCTCAACGCTTTATTTTTTAAAGAAATAATGAACGCTATATTATTAAAAGAAAACAAAACTTAATGTTAAGCACGATGTTGAGTATGATAAAACGGGAAGAGGAGAATGTGAAGAAGAAGAAGAAGAAGAAGAAGAAGAAGAAGAAGAAGAAGAAGAAGAAAGGGGAAGAGAAGAAAAGCAAGAGTATTATAAATGTATCGGTTGGATTTCTTTTATCCAACCATATATGTGTTTAAGAGGATTTATTTAATATGTATGCAAGGACTCAAGACTTCGGATTTCTGGTTCAAAAGGCTCTTTGGATCCAAAAATCTCATTATTGCTATTTTTCCCTGCTGAAAAAGGTTGCAAATATTGTTGTGGTTGTATTGTTATAAGTCTTCGCCTTTTTAAAAATTTTCAGATTACAATCGGATCCATGTTGTTTTTTCTTTTAAATTACACATATAGTTAGCAAGTTTCGTAGAATGCCTAAGACTTACTAGCTTGAATGACGACTAATGATTGTAGCATCTACGTTCGAAAGTACCTTTAGTACATCTTATGTATTTTGGCCATTATATTTTACTGCATGTTAGTTTTGAAATTTTTGGCGTTTTGTCTATTGTTGTTTCTAAATTACTAGTGCATCCGTAGCTTAATTTAACTGTGCTTTTATTGAATATCTTATATAATTCTGAATTCTTTGGGAAGTGTTTAATAAGTAACTTAAAAAATAATTTCCCTATTTTACATTTTACCTCTAAGTTAAAGGTGGGGTTAAACCAAATCATATTTTTTCTTTCCTTGAATTGTTCTTCATATGTTGTTTAATTTGAGGTTTAAATTCTAGTTTGGTTTTGTCTCTTACTACCCATATTCTTTCTTTTTATTCTCAAAAATTATTTTTCTAGAAGAGCTTCTAGATAACCTAAACTCTATTCCTTTAGAGGTGTTCTTTATTATGTTTGCAGGGTGGTTAGATCTAATATTCACGTATTTTAATTTTTCGTTAGTTTTCATGTATGAGGAGACACTGCCTGCTTGAAGATTTAATTCTAACCTCCAGATAATTGATAACTTTGTTTATTCATTTCGACTTCTATTTCAAAGAGTTTTGAAGAATTTGAGAAGCGCTTTTCTAATAGTGTCATTTGTTCTTATGTTGTTTGGAGCTATCACCAGACCGTCATCTCTATTCAGACCGTGGTTGTTTATATGTACAATTTTGTTAATTTCATATAAGTTATGTAGTCCTTTTAACTCAGAAACCTTAGCACCATCAAATAAACCTTGTGGTACATCGAAGCCGTCTTTTTTTTTATTTCTTAATCCAAATTACTTCCCTGTGGAATAAAACTGATTTGCATCAATGTAAAATTATTTCCGTTTAATCAGGTGTTATGTTTACAAAGACTGACGAAGTGCAACGCCTCCAGCAGACCTTTTTCAGATATAGATTGATAAAAGTTTACTGTATTTTATAAATAGATATTTGTTTTTATTTGTGATTTTGTGGAACAAAGAAATGCACTCATCTGTGTTCTTCCATTGATTGGCATGTGCGGCAATTCTTAATGAGCTGCATATTTGTTTCCATATTTCTAGTCTTATTTTACCCAGTTGGGTTTATTAGACGAAAAGAAGGATAATTGGGGAAATAATCTTTATTGTCCTTTATGGTTAGAAATGCTTACTTGCAGCGTGTATGGAACATGTCGTTTATCCTTAGTTTGGCTGTGATATTTTTTGCCTCCTCGATTATACTTGTAATCTACGAATCTGGTGCTTTCTTGTAAATTTTAGTGATTCCGTCGTTTATTTTTTCCCATAAGCCTCCGGTTCATGGTGTAAATGTTCTTTGTCTTTTCGCCTTTAATTAGAATATTTTAGCGCTTTTCATTGCTTTTACTTCAACAGTTAATGGCTTTTGTAAATTTCTTTTAACTCTTGTGAATTTGATGTTGTCAGTAATGCCAAGGATATCCTTCTCGAAGTTAGTTCTCCAACAGCAGGTGGACATTTGTTAGTTCTGAAATTGAGCTTTTGCGTCTTTTCTTTGTCTTATAACAACCGCAACCATATTTGAAACATCTGCCAACAGGAAAAATTAGCAATAATGGCATTTCCAGATCCAAAGAACCTTTTGAACAAGAACCATGAAGTCTCGAGTCCTTGCATACATATTAAAAATTTCTTTTAAGCACATGTGAAGTTGGATAAAAATGTACGTTTCAATTACCTCCAACCAATAGATTGATTTTCTTCTCTTCTCCCTTCTTCTTCTCCTTCTTCTTCACATCCCCCTCTTCCCTTTCTATCATATCCAACGTTGTGACTTTGTTTATTAAAAAAAATAATAAAACAGCATGCATTATTTTTAAAAAAAATAATGGGTTCGAGTCATTTGATAAAATTCGTATATTGAAACCAAGGTGGTGGATTCAACTGATCTCTGATTTTATATATATATATATATATATATATATATATATATATATATATATACGTCATGTTTAGTGAGTAGTTCATTAGACATCTTTGTTTCTTAAACATTTAAATTAATATCTACCGGCCTAGAAACTGAAAGTCATAAAGAAAAATTCCGATAGGATGTAAGGTAATTGTTCTGCTGTTATGTCTTGTGCCTTAGTTATGAAACGCGTTTGGCTTAAAAGCAGATTAACTGATGGAATACAGATTCATTTTTCGTCAATGGTTACATTCACCTTATTAAGAATGTCGATCTCACACATTAAAAAAATAGATTTGATGTTTAGTCAAACACGTGTATCCACTAAATATAACTTTTTTTCTAATAAGAAGTAATATAACTGTTACTATATATATATATATATATATATATATATATATATATTGGCCTCTCCCATCAGTTTCGACGTACGAGGATCTGACAGCTTAATTGATTCAGTTATGAAATTTTGTGCGTTAATCTCAAGTGGCACTTAAGACCCGCTAGTGATTTATAAAGAAGGCCACATATGAAGCAAGAGTGAGGATTGTGAGATGAGATCACTGTAAGATTGGCTGACCTTTTAGATATTGCTCTCGTTTCTTGAAGATGATTCAGGCAAGCAGATTGAACGATGCCGAGTCCACTTAAACACGTTGATCTCCATTCTACCCGCTCCAAGGCTAAGCGCTAGAGGGTGTTCTGTGGTATATTGACAGTTGACAATTTGCTTTTCAGCTTTTCTTTGTATCTTAGCCATAGGCGTCCTACACTCCTGTAGCCCTGATCTAACTGGCTGTACATTATGATCTTGGCTATCCTGTCATCAGGCATTCTCAAGACATGACCAGTCCACCGAGACACTGAGACTGTATGTGAAAAGTCACGATTCCTCCAATATTACACCTGTTAAACAGGTCTACGTTAGATGTCCTATCTTGAAGTTTAACTCCACAGTGTGCACGCAGACAACTTTTGTGGAAAACATCCATTCGGCGTATATGGTACCTGTATAGAGTCCACGACTCTGAGTCGTACAAAAGGATGGCAGTAACAACGAATTTTCGTATCCAGTCGAATACCCCGCTCATTCCACAAGCGATGGCGAAGTTTGCCGAAAGCACTGGTAGCCTTAGCAATTTCA
>CAHIKZ030004884.1:1877500-1890000 GCA_903632075.3 Acanthosepion pharaonis
TGTTCAAATTCCATCCGAGGGCACTGTGTTCGTCTTCACATAAATCACATTAGGATGCAAAGATTGCATTATTCTCCACCATCAACGGATTAATAGTAGCACAGACTAAGTTCTTTAATTTAGTTGGCAGCTAGTCTCGGAGAAGTTTAGCAGTGAGTTCAAAACCTGTTGACTAGCAGCTCCACCCTTTAAAACACACTTGCTACAGGAGTTAAAGCAGCAACACTACAGGAGAGTGTATACTTTTAAAATGTAGAAACTCTAAAAAATTGTCCACCTGAAGAGTAAGAAAGAAAATTCCGTGTTCTGGCTGAAAGCCAAATATTTTTGTAATTCTATTATAGAGACTTCTTTCAAGAAGAAAGAAAAAGTGAATTTTGTCTTTTTCTTTTTACTTTTCTTTGAATAATTATGTTTATATGTTTATATCAATGTCCTGTCATTAAAAAATAATGCTTTCTGTCTTTCTAGTTAATGGACAAATTTCAGTGTAACCTAACTATTTTTTTCAATCTTTATTCAGTAAATTAAGATATGAATATATGGGGAAAGAAATTCGTATCCTGCCAATCTTCCAAGTGAGGAGGACCTAGATTTCTCACTGAATATATTCGTTAATTAGTTAATAATTGTTCATGAATTACTTAATAACTAAACACAGCTTCCATAATTGTAATATATTGCAACAAAGTGAAAGGATGCAAATAATAGGTCCAGTCTTAATTGTTATATTATTTGTTCTATATTTGGAATGGCAGCAATGATGTCACAGTGACTAAATTCATCAGAAACATTCCGAATGCTGAATTGATCATTTCTGAACTTTACAGATACCTCGGTTATCGGAAACTTAGTTTTGTAGTTAAAGAATTTGAACACAGGAAATGTTGCGGTGTGAGTACTTTTGTCCAACACCAAAAAAAAAAAAAAACAACAAAAAACAAAAGGTTAAACCTAAATCATGTTTTTAAATAGCCACATCAGACTTCCACTTCACTCCTATGGATGCCTAGAACTCGCTCAGAAATGTCACAAATATCATCTGTATAGAACAGTTTTCTCAGATCAATTTCTTAAAAATGGCTTCAATTGAATGGATCTTTTAGGTTTGAAAGAAAATCAAACCCTATATTTGGCGTTCTTTCTTTTTATGTACCATGTCCTTTCAGGACGTGGGCGATCATGGCTCTCCAACGACCTCTATCCCTTGCAGCTCTCAACAAGTTCCTTCCCTCTGTTTCCTCCCCCAGATCACGTTCCATCATCCACTTACTTAAGTCCGCCAGGAGTGTCACTCGTTGTTTTTCCCTTGTCTCTCTTTTCCTCTTTTCGACGAGTGAGTGTCAGATTCTCTTGGCCCTCCTTCTTCCTTATGTGTCCGAGAAAATTCAGCTTCCTCTTCCTGATATTAAGTATAAGAACCACATCTTTTTCGCCTCAAGTCTCTTCTTCATCTTTGAGAAAATCCTCCGACATTCGTTGCGCGTTACAAAATAAAAAACAACACACTTGAAAAGATAGCATATCAATTGTATACTTCCAATAATACCAACAATGGGCATGATAAGCGAGAAATGATATAGAAGAAACTTTTTGCATACAACTTATAGTTACATCTAACCATTTCAACAGTAAAATGATGAGACATTGCCAACAATCTAATACTACGCTTTTAATTCATAAAGTCTATGTACCATCGAAGAAAATTCATCGGAAAAATTACAATGAAGTTATTTATTGGAAACGCACAGAAAATCTCCGTTACAGCAATGGGAAAGGGACTGAAGCCGAGATGCCAGTAACATTTCAGTTTCTACTTTGGATTTTATCAAGAATCTCTCGAAATATATCAGGAGCACCAGAACAGATATGGCAGCAATATTCAAAGCATGGACGAAGGGCTAGGCTTATAAATATGTAAGATAGATTCTGGTGAGGAAAAAATGATATATACAAGATATTAAAATTCCCTCAACCAAAAACAAAATTTTGGAAGCAAACTCATATCAAACATAGAAAGTAATGCTAATAGTTAGCAGACATGTGACATTTAATTAACTGAAAAACCGTTTTAAGAAAACAAATTAACTGTGCGTAACGCTGTTTGTTAAATGAATGCCGAATATTTGCTGTATGGAAACGATTAATTTCACCATTGCTCTTTGCCGCTTTATTCTAAAACAGAGCTGAATAATATAGAGAAAACTTAGAAGAGGATTTTGAAATATATGAGTAATATATATATGAGTGAATACAACTTATTTAGATTTAAAGTTGACTGCGAAGAAAGGAAAAAATATGAAAGTGTTCGAGATCATTATATATTTGCTTATTCAAATTCGAATTGTAACCAACAATTTCCTGGATTGATTCCCTGCAATCATCAAATGTTTTCGAAAGCTTTTTAAATTAATGAAAACAGTAATTTAATTGAACTAAAAAAACGAGTGTACTATATTTGGATTAATTTGAATAAAGTGCGTGTTATTTTTACTTTTGGAACAAATGTATTAAAGGTAATTTGCAGACAATAGAGGAAAAATACTATTTCACTGGATACATTTTGGTTATGTAAGTAAGATGTTGCTGACTGACATGTAGTCTGACTTGTGATTCTATCTTAATATACTTTAGAAAAGATTTTCTCCTGTCATAATGTAAAGCTTGTGTTACGTTCTAAAACATAATGTGTCTTGATGAGTCTTGTTCCTTTATGTAGGCAGATAATATTAATATCAACTTTTGAGGGAGACATGATGCAAACATAAGTTTACTGCGACAGTGTAGCTTTTCTATTTCTTTAACATCGAAATAATTATCTAGTTTTTAGATGTTTTCAATACTGAACTGAAAATAAAAATAATTTTGTTCTCAATATAAAAAAAATGAACACTGCATTTACAATGGATATTGAAATTCAAGGAAGTCATTATTTATTTGTTGAGCGAGAGTAAAAATAATTTCTATTCTTTCGACTCACTTACTGAAATCTGATTCACTTACAATCTGTGCACTTTTTCTTCTTCTTTCTATTTCTCTCCAGTTGTCTCGTGTCCGATAGCTGAATGTGATTAGCTAGCCTCGGAAATTATTAGGGACAGAATTGTTGCTAATAGTGGGACACGCACGAGAACCATACAAATTACATCATGGTGCAAAGCTATTCTTTTTATAGCACATACTTTACCAATATTTCCTCGTCAACTCCATACAGAATTGATCAAGCTATCAGTATATTTAACGTTCCACAGCATTCGATGCTTTGAATAATTTTAAAAATAATTTGGAATTAAATTTAGGAAAGGTTTTCTTCACTTATAAATTCTTTTCTGTTGTATAACAGGTAGATATTTAACGAGCGAAGGGAATAATTTAAATTAGCCAAAGATGCTTTAAGTTTGTCGTTAAAAGTTTTTAAAAAATCTGTAGTTCACATTCAGTTTGGAAAAGAACAATAACTGATTAATGTAGATAATTCAAAATACTCTCACAGTAAATTTTTCACTACTTGTAATTTGGATGTTATTCCAAGAAGCAGGGTAGTTCCGACTTAATTGTTATTCATTACGAAATTTCTTATCAAAATGAATAACCACGAGTTTGAATTATAGAGAATTTCAAATCTGCGATATTAATAGTTAATTAATGCTTTTATTTTGTGTACTAAAAGAAAAAAAATGATTGGTCAATATGTGTAGCGTAATCTGCTTGAACGATTCTGTGTACACTAAGAGGTCCATATTTTTTCATTTCCAAAATAAGGCTCACTGAGTTAACACGGTCGACCACACAAATGAATTGATTTAAATAACAATTGAAGTAGTTAATCGGCATCGAAAAGAATCTCAGATTATAGTTACCGAGGAAATATATCGATCTGAGTCATAGATGTTGGTCGAAATCAAACATATTTATATTTTTTCCAAACACAGAATTGGGTTCGTGAGAGCTTTCTCCAAGTATGCAAGGAAAACAATTTGATTTTTCAGAAAATAGAATACTTTTTTCAAAGAATTAATCTGGTAGGATAGCAAAGGGAGTAGACTTCATTTATATTAACCAGGCAGATTCCCAATGCAGTCATTAACATTTGATCAAGACGTAAAATGCAATCATTAGCAATAGATTAGTGAAGTCAATGGAAAAGATACGTCTGTGTGTGAAGAACTGAATAAAATGGTTGAGTATATTTTGTATATACATAGGGCTACTGAAAGTTTCTCGGTTCAACACACTTTCCAAAATCAGTCATTGAAATATTAATTTGCATTTGCGAATGTTCCCTGGGAAATTCTTAGTATTTATTTGCACATATGAGTATTATTTTGTAGACATGTGTGTGTGTGTGTCCCTCTCTCTCTCTGAGTGTATTCATAGAATCAGATGAGTTTATCGATATAATTTTTTGTGGCAGAAATAAACTTTGTTATTAATAATAAATGATGGATGTACATTCGATTAGAACATCTTAGTACGAAAGTAAGTATTTTTTAGTATATTACCGTAACAGTAGGTATTTTCAGCGTTTAATCTTCAAAGTGTCCAGGTGTTATTATATAGTATTTCAATTGTCTATTTATTCATCTCTCGTTTCTTTCTCTTTTTAAATATATATTTACATACGCAGACACACACACACACACACACACACACACACATATATATATATATATATATATATATATATATACATGTGAATGTGTGTGCATAATATATGTACATCTACATATGTGTATATATTATCTGGTATTATGCGTCAGGTGAGTATTATCAAGCTTATATTAAAACATAATTTGAAATAAAATAAAGAGTTAGTACTGAAAGTTCAGCAACCAACACTTCAAAGCATTCAGTAATTAAAATTGCTCATTGTAAACCAAAGTCAATCATAATAGCATTAAATTAGACCAATGATTGGGCATTATTCAGAATATAGAATATATATCACCGCCTGTGGAGCCAATATTGTAGCATGTGATCAAAATCCTTTTATATTTTATATTTAGTATGTTTTTTTACACACACACACACACACACACACACACACACATATATATATATATATATATATATATACGTGTGTGCGTGCGTTAATATATTGCATTGCACATAGAAAAGGCTGTAAGTTTCCACAAGTGTTTCGTTATTAAATTGTGTGTTCATATAATTATTAATATTTCTCTACACAGATGATTACCTTCTCTTAATTTCTTCACCAATATCTATGTAATAATGAAACTATGTTTCTTTATTTAATATGGCTGGAACTGTCTTGTGGAACTGTTGATAATTTAGCGTGTATCGACTGTGAAGACGAAACAATTTAAAATTCCGTCTTAGGGTAATTATGTGTTCTTTAATAATGCTATTGGGAAAGCGTAGGTTCAATTTTCATTCTGTTTTTATCCCGAATATATTTACAGATATCTCATCACAGGCATACTGCAATCGAGGAGAGAAAAGAAAATGAATAAACAAACATTTGTGAAAACGAATACATACTCAGTCAGTAGATACTAAAAGTTGTTATCCCTATAGACCACATTCACGAACTTCAGTCGAGACTGTTTTAAAATGAGTAATCATACCTTTATGAACACTTTTTTAGTACCATACATTTATGACAGTAAAGCACTTGAGCAATGACTTTCATAGATATTCATTTAAATTCATAATTTATGACTCAATTATTTTGATATATTTATTATATGTACGCAAAAAAATGACAATTGGAGGTTTTGCAACTAATAATCTATTCTCATGGAGAATACTTTAAGATGCATTTATGATATAGTATGGTTTCGCATTTCAATAATTTTATTAACTTTACACCTTAACAGCAATTGAATAACAACAGTTGAATACAGAACTAATTGGACTTATTTTATTAATGAATAAGTGTTGGCAATATACCTTGCATTGCAAAACTTTGCTTCATAACAACTGATAATTCAAATTCTTTCTCAATAGTATAATCATTTATTAATGAATCACGTTAATGGAAACTACAAATAAAAGTGCTGCTTTAATGGAATTCTGAACATGCACGTGAGGTTTGTGTCACTCAGCGGAATCTAATTTAAAAGAAAATCTACATTTTTGTATGAAAATTTACCACGGTCTATTTTTGATGATTGAATGAAATGAAATTGTTAGGAAAAGTAGTGATGGCGCCAAGAATGAAGAAATGACTATGGAGAGAAGCATGCAACTGGGAAACAATACAATTATTCAAAAATAAATCTATTTCTAGCCAAACACTGAGGCATTTAGAAGAAAAATACTGAAAACATAAACTGTAATTTCGAAGAGCTACACAATCTCAATGTAGGACATGTCTTTTTAGCTTGAAATCAGCCAAAATAAACCTGCCAAAGTACGCGAGAAGGAATCTGATGATTTTGCGATCGAATTAGAAGAATGCAGTTTAATTTGCATTATAATTAGAATAAATTAGATGCTAAAGAAATGTTATCTTGAGATTTTTATTTTTCGTATCACTTAAATATCAATATGTTAATTTCTAGAAATCCATTTCAATTATGATGGTATAAATATAGAATTATTAAATACTACGTTACCACCACTAGCACTGCTGACGTCATTCTTGGACGTCTCAATTAAATATATTTAAAAAGGAAGAACTATTTTAAAACGATGTATGTATTGTGTCAAATATGTAGAAAAACCCCGAAATCAAAAATTCATTAATAAGAAATACAATAATTGTCTGAAGGAGATACAATAGAATCAGAAAACATAGCTTCACTGCAAGGCATTAATTTTTACTGCCCTAATGTAAAACAGCTCTTCAAACAGAGCAGCTGCTGAGAGCGAAAGATGTAATAGTTGAACATCTAACAATTTTCAACAGCATAAATGTGCTAGCGACATACACAATGGCAACCAGGATTTGTCAGTATCATTAGTGACGTGATGCGAATTGTTATATTTGCTACTAAGGACTATTAAGTATTAGTAAGTACTATTAAATTTAAACTTCTCTTGAGTACTCAGAATATAGCATCAGAATTTTTTTGAAAGTGATATAAAATATTTTTCTTTGGAAACATCATGGCTGGTTCATTATACCAACATTTCAAAAAAATAGAGTGTCAAATATAATTTAATTAAAATGGACTCACCTAGATGATCCATAAAAAATGAAAAATAAAAAAAAAAATGTATATATTATATTAATATGTAACAACATATTTTGAACAAAATGCTTACATATACGTTTAAACAAATCAAGAAATTGTCAATTTTACAATTTACCACATTTAAGATGCTCGTGAATTTTTCAGTTAAATCTGAGAAATATCAAATGACGATTGTCAATAACAATTGCTTCAACTGTGATTGAAACATCATTTTTTTGTATCATAGATTCCCTAGATTGAAATTCAAAAAAGAAATAAAAAGAACTGTTTTTGATTCAGTTTCCAAAATTCTTTATTAATGTTTTTCATTGCTTGACGTTATGGGATTTCAAATATTCTAAGACATTTTCACCTCCAAAATATCAATCTACTTAATTAGAAACTTTTAAAGACATTTTTCTTTCGATTGACATTAACAATTTAGAAAATTATTTTCCAGAATATCATCGCATTGCTTTGATCATGAACAGGCTGTTTTAAAAATTTCTCAAATCTTTTGAAATTCAATGGAACCCTATTGTTATTATTCCCCGTATTAAAACAAAATAAGAATAGGGAGTACAGTCCCTTTCGTTTCGTTTAAACTCTACGAAACGAAGGAAGTTTAAATCACAGATGTAGGTATATAAATAATTCCAATGCCTACAGTTGAAAACACATTTATTGCATATAACAAATATTACTTTTAAAAATTAATCTCGTTCATTGGCAATGCACACAAATTAGCGTTCCTCCATATATAAATTATTACACATCGAAATATAGCAAGCTATTAAACTATGGGCTTATTGGTCTTCCCTCTTACGTGTTCATGCAAAATTGCATAACAATTTATCTTTAAATTTTCTGTTGTTTCAAATCAAACAAACTTTACAATCACGTTTTCTTATTATCATGTGATTAATTAATGATTTTTCGCGACCCATGAACCTCCGATATGCTTTATACTTTAAAAGGAGAAGAATAAAAACAAAAAATGTTTTTCTGAAAACGATCAGCATTTATGGAATGCTTGAAAATTTAAGTTGATACTTTTTCCTTAAGTGTTTTTAAATTCATTAATTGATTATCCTCCCATAGGACATCTGATCCCATGGGCAATTGTCTCCATAGGACAACTGCCCTCGGACAATGGAATGGCAATTTAAAAAAAAAGTTTTGTGAAACAGAACATGAAAATAAGACCCTAATTAGTTTTATTAGCATTTATCCCTCCATCCAAAATTGTGCACTCTATTAATTTTCTCTTAATGGCAGCAATTTATGCTCAACATTTTACTTTATAAGATATGCCTTCCAATTTTCATTGATCTTAGAGAATGAAGACATTACAGAAATATTCAAGATATGAAATTATATTTAATGATAGAGAACTGCGTGTTATTCTCGGCAAAAAATTTTCTAGCCTCGTTTTGGTATCAGGTTCCCATCTTTCCCTCGAGCAATACCTGATGCGCATTTTGTTTTAATTCCTCTTAAACACTACTGATATTTCGGAGTCATGTAAACTAATTATGGAAAAGTGGTTTACTCAAACATTCAGTTACTTTCACTATTTTTTCCAGTTGTAAAATATATTGCTAAAATATCTGGCCAATAAAAATATTTTGACTGGTAACATTAAGTTATATATTTCCTGTTAGATAAATAAATGTGTTACTTTGTTTGTAAAAAAAAGTTCTGTTTTAAATAAACGATATTTCTGAGTAGCAAATAACATAAACTTATTGCAGGATGACTACCGAAGAAAAAGAAGAAAAAAGAAGATATTTCCATTTTGTTTTGCGTGTTGAGATTTTAGCATAATGAACAGAATCTAGTGGCGCGAAAGATAACAGAATGAACCGTGTAGTCATCTTGTAACTGTTCAGATAATGACATTCATTCTGATAACTGTGATTAAACTTAACATCTGTTTTTACAATTTTCCTGTAGAGCTGGATATCAAGTTCTGTTATTATTGTTGAAGGGTAAATGGAAGACTTCAGCATTCAAATTACTTTCTGTAATTTCCAGCGACACTCCGATAAAAAGATGGCTGAATGTGCACAAAGGCTTGTAAATATGCAGTAAGGCACACACACACACACACACACACACACACACACACACACACACACACACACACATGCATTTAGTTATAAGTGTTTATCTACGTAGTTTCAAAATGAATGCAATGTTCTTACGCCATTGTAATTATTTCTAATATAATTTATATGAATATATATTAACATACGTATACATAAGCAAATGAGAATGTAAGCAGGAGCACGTGGGAAGAAAGAGGGAAGAAAATAAATATAGGGAAGTGATAGATAGATTTTTTTATTCAGATGCCTATGATTATATTTTAGTAAAATAAGCTAGTGACCTCTACTTGAAAAATGATAGCAAAACTGACAAAACCATCTGTATATTTTATTTTGTCTTCTACTTGATATTATTCGTAATCAAAAGCTATTCATTTATCAATAGCAAATATTTACGCTTAGTAAATCGTTCAGATGGAGAAGGCAAACATTTTATTTTAAACAGTATTTACAGGTTTGATCGCTAGAAATGAAATATCAGAGGGTGATTTAAATAAAACACAAAATATGAAAAGTAATATATATTTATAAATTAAATCAAAATTCAATATATATATATATATATATATATATATATATATATATATATATATATATATATGAAATATTGTAAAAACTTGACAAGTGCATGATGATGTTAAACATGAAGAATTAAAAGAGCAGAACATTAAGATCATGTTAATTTTTGTGTGAATACACACACACACACACACACATATATATATATATATATATATATATATATATATATATTATATATATATATGTGTGTGTGTGTGTGTGAAGAGAGAGGGGAGAGAGAGAGTGCTAGGGGAGTCCTAAGGAGGAGGAGTGGGAATGGAGAACGACCTAGAAACCAAAATAAGTATGGAAGAGCAATATCCATAAAAATCAAAATGGGCAAAAAATTTGTCTTTAATGAATATATATTCTATTCCTATTTGAAATAGAAAAAGAATCCAAATATAACGAGCAAAAGAAACTAATACAGAAAACAAGTTTTGCAAACAAAATAAATCTATTCACAGCCTGTGAAAGATTTTTAAACCTTTAATAAATTGCACCATTCTCAAAGGCCTGGTGACTCTAGCTTTAAACGTCAGTTTATATTTGGTTGATTTATTTCAAATGCTGCATCTTGCCAATAAATCAGCTTTTCATTTCTCCATGAATGATTTCATTTATAGAATAATGCAAATATTGCATTAGTCTAACAAAAATCACAAGCCACAATCTATTCTTTATAACGTCTAAAAGGATACCATGATTAAGATGGTTGGCTGCAATCTCCATTAGGATTTGGCCTTTTCAAGTATTCATTATTTTTCATTAATTATTGAAGAGTATTCGCCATTTCTTCTGTCATAATTTACCTCTTCATCGGAAATGGTGTGTTTAATCGCCATCTATTTGTTTACACAAATGGTCTTGTGATAATAGTGACATAATTTTTTTCACGTTATTTTCGTGGAAGATAACGTTTTTTAGTACTTAATGAGAACCAAATACGATTTCAGAAAATATTTCCTCAATCATTTAATGTGAATAACTTGCTTGTTAATTCTGACAAGAGTTTTTCCTGTTTTCTTTCTCATAGTTGGTTCAAATTTTGCCATATTTTACAGCCAACCTATCGTAAGTTTAATTTTAAAAAAGAACTTTCAAGTACACATCTGAATTGATGAGAAAATAGAGATGGTTGTTAGGATATTTGATATCGCTATTTAAAATGTTCCATACCACCATTTTCATACATCACTACAGATATACATCAGTGTTTGATATATGAAATATATCAAAACATTTCTAAGTAACCTGACATTCCAACACAGTAGATATATTAAAAAGCATTTTCATGATTATTATTTGTAAATACAAAACCATATTTCATGAATTTAGAACGTATTGGAATAGCATTTGTTCAGAAAAAAATCATCAGGAATTTAATGATCTAGTTTGCAGCTTCGTGCTCTTGTGAATGTAATCTAATAATTCATTCCTGACATGTTAGGTTTAAAATGGTTTTCATGAATGGAAATTTTCTACAGCGGCTAATGCTGATCCTCACAAAATCGATTTTTGCTAGCTTTTTGTAATAATCCATTCATCATGCTTTTCGAAGACTTTTGGTCTCCCAAAATGTTTTGTCCTCAAACACGCAACTGACAAACATACCTTAGTTTCACAGGTACGAAGGCTGTCAAAAAATGTTGATATTAATGGAGACCACTTTTAGAAGCGCCATTTATACTGTAAAATTGGCATCATTACAATTAGTCGATCCAAGTTTATACACATGCATGGCACAAGCTTGTCGCTTAATTTCCTTGATAGAGAAGAAAATAACTTTTGGAGATTAAGTGGATAAATCCAGAGTTTATTGCGTCATCAATTTCATTTCCATTGCTTCCTCTGACTAATATGCTGATATTTCAAAGTTGTCCTGTCTCTGTCTCTTGCTGAGATTCAAATTAGATATCAGCGGAAGAAGGGTTTATTTTCATATTTTTATAACAGTACAACACATATAACCATAACTGATTGTTTTTATGTCCCTTAATACGGAAATTATGCCAACTACTTTTCAGTGAAGGAGTGAGAGAAAATGAACAAAAGAAACTTCCAATTTTATTTTTGCATGCTCATATGTTTACTTATGTGTAACACTAAACCTAAAAAAAAGAAGTCCCGAGTCTGTTTCTTTCTGATACTCGGTGTAATTGACTTCAACCCTCTAGGTCTGTTAGTTTATCTTTCTTCCAGTTAGGGATTCCGCACGGCTGTGAATATTCTGAACGCTAAGGATATTTATTTAGATACATATATATCCTATTTCAGAAATAGACCATATATCTCTAACAAAACTTGTGGACCGTTTGTTAATAGTTTTTTTTCTTTTCAAATAAATCATAATATAGAATCCTATAAGATTTTTGAATTTCGAACGGATCATTCAATCCAGAAAATGAGATAAAATCATAATAAAAAAAAAGAAAAAATTATCATTTAACGGGTGTTGGCCTCCCAACAAAAGATATTTGAAAGCGTGAGAAAAGTTTGCAATAGCTTAGGGCATTAGTAGAGAAGAAATTGTTAAGCATAAAGATAAGAACTGTACCCTCATCAGTGGCTCTACTTGAATAGCTCTGAAGAAAAGTGAAAATCGTTTAAAGAACGAAAACTATCCACACGACAACACATCTAAAAACTGCTGAGGCGAGTATTGAATGGGAACTGATGTCAATAG
>CAHIKZ030004884.1:1892500-2027500 GCA_903632075.3 Acanthosepion pharaonis
TGACCATTCTTCTAATCTGAACTCTTTGAAACCCTTTTTAGGCAATAGTTAGCTTTGCAGAATGTGAAGGAACATTGTCTTGAAAGAATATATTATTTAGTTTAGATCTTAGTTGTGAATCGTAACACTCAAAAAAATATTGCCCAATAAATTAAAATAGTTATGTGCATCTATCTTAAACCATTATCAAGGTTGAAAGGACCTACAACTTTAGTGCCTTGAATACAATTATAAAACGTTACTCCAGCTTCCCCATGTTTCTTGCTGACTATTTCTAAAAAAAGGAACTAACCACTAGCCCATACGCATATAGCTCTATATCCATCACTAAAATGACTTGGGCCATTAGTATTCACATAGACTTTGATCAAATTAAACGTTGCTATTTGCGATGTTTAACTAAAGATGGTAATTTGGTTGCCTTAGTCCCACTAATTAATATTCTACATCTTTTCTCTCTGTTTACATTCGCAAAATCACTTTCTTCAAATATCTTCTTGCTGATCAGTCTACTTTTATTTCATATTACAGATTTAATTTTATCAAATCTTAATTTATATCAATCTTAAAGCATTTCATTCCATTTTTAAAATCTTTATTTTTGTTGTTATATTTTTTACAAATTCATGAACTTTACAATATCTTGTTCTACTTTTGATCTTATATCATTTTACAGCCCATTTTATATATTTTAAATTAATATATATATATATATATATATATTAATATCTATATATATATATATATCTATATATATATATATATATATATATATATATATATATATATATATATATATTAATATCTATATTATTTTATATATTCATTTCATATACAGCGTGAGGACGGACGTTTTTGAAATGGCTCATACTCAGCCCCAAGGAGACAGACATATTTTCGACATATACCATTCAGCCCATGATGTCTAAGCATTTTTTTTTAATTTCCAGTTGAAGCCATGGCGCTGTGGACAATTGGGCACCACGTGTTCCCCTACGATAGTGTTTTGAAGAATAACGAAATCAGGCTGTTCCCACTCGTAACATAATCTGACGTTGGGCTCATGCACTTCGTACACGAGGTACGCTAATGGATAGCAGACCGCTATGGACCACACGAACGGTACGAACCCCAGAAAATGGTTAGACAAGCTTTGTCGTGTAGTCCGAATCGTTCTGCTCAAAGGTATGCTACAGAACTTGGCATAATCGTTCGGTAAGGCGTATTTTGCATGAAGAACTGCATTTCCACCCCTATAAATTTGCCATTGGGCAACATTTGAGACCAGGAAACTACGCACTGCGGCTTAACTTTTCATACCAGATAGAAGCAATGTTTTAGGCAAATGACAACCCCATTTTGTTACTGAGTGATGATTCTCATTTTCATCTCCGTTGGAAAAGCTGGCGTCATTGGTCCTTATTTTTTTGAAGACCATAATGGAAATTTCGTTACTGTGAACTCAGAGCGTTACATCGAGATGATAAACAACTTCTATGTGCCTGAATTACGTTGAAAATGTATTCCTAACCAACGTGTGTGATTTCAGTGGGATAGGACGACGGCCCGCACAGCCAGACCAGCAATGGACGTTCTTTGCCCTCTCTTCGGTGACCGCCTCATTTCCAGGTTTGCTGATAAACTTGCCCACCTCTTTCCGATGATTTTTCCATGTGTGATTATTTCTTGTGGGACAACCTCACGGTACGTGTGTATGAGCATAAGTCTCGTACATTGGACGATTTCAAGGTAGCTATTCGCCTGGAAGACGCTCAGATAAACAGTGCAATGCTGGAACGAGTAGAGGTCAACTTCTATGAACTCTTTCAGAAAAGCATCAATGAAAACGGACACAAAATGAGGGATGTTTTTCTCACTTGATTTTGTCAAATGCTAATTCAATATGAACATATTAATACCAATAAAATTTTTGAAACTAAAATTAATGATGTGAATTTTTTAAAAACGTCCGTCCTCGCAGACCCACTCTGTAATAATTTTATAAAATCTCATACTTAGAAATAAGTAATCGGAAATATATATAATAAACAAACATACAGAATGTAGCAACTTTACCAGCAGCATATAACTTCCAGAAATACCTCTCATATAAATCTAAGACATTAACTAGATGAAAACACCATTGCTACTAATGCCTTACAATGCTTTTCTGGGAGGTAAATGTAGAAGTTATTTCTGCCGCAATTTATATTTTAAATTAAAACTTCACACGATCTACCTTTTGCTAATATCGGTTAAATAATGCATAATAAAATCAGATATGGGGTAATTTTAAATAAGGCTTATCAAATATTCCAAAATGTTTTTATGTATAAACGCATTCACTCATAAAATTGTGAAATAACATAAAGTAATTATTTTAAATTTTAGTTATTAACAATTTTTTGTTTGGAAATAAATGTTTTTAGTTACAGCTAGAGTTTTTGGAGTATTCTTTTTCATATTTTCGGACAGAGTTTTCTATTGCTAAAATTAATTATGAAATATTTTGAAGAAATTAAGTTCTTTCTTGAAATGTTTACCTATAACTAATTTTTAGAAGTATACTTGAATGTTTCTCTTAATAATATTAGCAATATAAATATTAGTTATATTAGCATCATAAATCCTTATTCTTTTTAAACATTAAACGATCAGTCATACTTTTTATTAATTGGATTTTAATCAGAATGTAAATTTACTTGTTTCTTAGGAAATTAGATGAAGCAAAATATTTAAATGCTCTAGATTTTTATGTAAAAATAAAAATAAAACTTACATTGAATGTCGTTTTCCTACATGAACGATTTTACAAGTCTGCAACTAACATACTCATATTTCAGCGTAATTTTCGTGAACAATAATCGCGAAATATTTATAACAATTTTAATGACAATTTTTTCCCACAAAACAACTTCTTTGCTTGAAGAGTCATGAATATTTCAACTGAGGCGAAATAAGTCGTTTTGTAAATAAATTTTATTTTATCAATAAAATTGTAATTTGATTTATGTACATCGTGTGATAGGAAGAATTTGATATAAGAGAAAGTAAGACAAGGCAATGATGTTATGGATTCAAAAGGAGATCAGAATTGTCTGGATGAAATGTTGTGTACTGTGATTTTTTTTTTCGTTCATAAACACAAAAATCCAACATAAAGACGAATGTGGAATTGTATATGGAAGAATCTCTTTAGTGGTCACCAATCGATTTCAGTCTGCTCGTCAGTCTCTCTCTCTCTCTTTCTTTTTTTCTCTCTCTCTCTCTCTCTCTCTCTCTCTCTCTCTCTCTCTCTATATATATATATATATATATATATATATATATATATATATATATATATATGTGAGAGCGTTTTGTGCGTAATAGAAAGATGATATAAGTATAAACGAAATTGATTAATTGCAATTCATTTTCTGTTGACAAGTGCGAATTTCCATCTTGTATTACTGCCGAAGAGGAATGCTTAAAAATCCCAAATATGAAAGCGTTTATAGATAGATTTATAATAATAGAGCATATCACCGCTCACCAATCAAAATTGGCGAGGTGTTACTTTGAAAATGCACAGGAAAATGATTTAGTTTAATTTTAATTATCAATTTTGTAGAAAAAGTGCACGCAGGCTATACACAGATAATTATTCAGTTATATATGTATACAAATATCTCTTTCTCGTCTCCATACACACACACACACACACACACACACACACACACACATATATATATATATATATATATATATATATATATATATATGGCGGATGGGGAGTGAAATGAGATGCAGTGTAAAAAATTTTTAATGAACGCCTGTCTTACCCCTATAAAGTATTTCATTTTTTGTCTCATTTGTCTACATTTTGTTCGAGTACTATATATATATATATATATATATATATATATATATATATATATATATATATATATATATATATATATATATATATATATATATATATATATATATATATATATATATATATATATATATATATATATATATATATATATATATATATATATATATATTTCTGAGATGAGGTATTATGTACACTATTTACATTATTCGGATTATTGTCCTCATCTTTGAAGCAATATTTATCTCAACATTTCGACCGTTGTACGCTCCGGCCTTCTTGAGGTGGTTGAAATGTCGAACTGAACCCTTTATTTCGCTCACTGGGGTAGACTGTTCTAGTTCCACGTTATTGAACTTTCACCCTTTGGAGAAAGAGAGTAACGACACACTCCCATTTCTGGATGTTCTAATATCTCGATCAGAGGATCGGTTCAAGACATCCGTATACCGTAAACCGTTATGATAAGGTTTGTAATCAGTGTATTTGCCAACAAATAGTAATAGTTTTAAGGAGCGCATTGATTGTAACTTTGTTTAATAGAATAAATCAGAAACGTAGGAAGCCCAAATTCCCAATTGTCATGGCAAAGATTGTATGACTTTTTTGTTATTTTTTTTGCAATAGACAATGTTATGCTGGAGATTTATTTTAATGGTCTAATCAGTCAATAATCTATGTATTATTTTGGCGTTGTTTATACATCAGACAAAAACAACGATGCATACATAAAAATAATTACCGTTTCCAACCTACCATTCTCCATTGCCTTTAATAACAAAAATCACGTCACAACACACGTTCTACTCATATTGCTAGAGATTGTTATTTCCTGCGTTTTTATTTTATTCTATTAAATTTAAATATAACGTTACACCAAATAATCTAATTACTGTTTTCCCCGTAATACACTAATTACACAACCCTGAGCATGAGCAAACACAATACCAATGAACTAATGAGGAGGATGAACAAGTACAAAATGTCTATATAATTTATATATATATATATATATATATATATATATATATATATATATATATATATATATATATATATATATATATGCAAATTCTGAATTTGAACTCTCTTCACTGATTCAGTTTTCCATATTGAACTCTGCTTGTTAATACAGTTTTCCATATTGTTTACTATTAGGTCATGAAGCCTTCATATATTTGGTGTATTGAATGCTGTGCAACTGCTAATTTTAGTCTGAATTAATCAGACTTTTGTCTTTTTTTATATCTTATTTTCACATTTGGAAATTCACATTGCAAATTTCTTTTTTATGTGCAGTGTCAATTCAGGACATAGGCGGTCATGGCTCCTCACAACTTCCTGTCTTTTATGGCTCTTAATAAATCTCGTCTTTCTGTTATTTCTCCTAAACTCTCTTCTGCCATCCATTTACTCAAACTCACTAAGTATGTTATACATTGTTTTTCGCTGTCTCTCTGGCCTTCAGTCTGTCCTGTGAGTATGAGATTTTCCAAGAAAAAAAGATATCACAAGAAAAAACAAAATGTATATTAATTTCATGCTTGTTAGTTAAAAATTTATGCATACAAATGCAAACAGGACAGGTCATCATATCTTTTTATACATGAATGAAATATAATCTTCATTCATATATATATATATATATATGTGTGTGTGTGTGTGTGTGTGTATAAGTTATAATTTCAACCTTTTAGCCTGAAATTATAACTTATGCGACTTGTGTTTAGTATCCTACATGTATACGAATATATATGACATTTTTTTGTATAATTTTATATAGATTTATATAACCCTGTCGTCATTTGTGTACATTTACGTTGTTGTGACTTCGATTTTTGTTCTGATATTCCCCTTATAATTAATAAGCTTTCTTGGCACACTTCCTAAACTTTCCCTCAGATGGAAATTATGTTATATTTGTATTCAGTTGGATACACTCATATCTTTAAAGTCATAATTTTTACTGGCACAATGTCATGTATATTCTGCACGTTAATTGCCGAAAATGAAACATGTTTTCGGTTTTCTAAATTTAACTCTTAGAAGTTTTAAAAGGACCACTTAAGAAGACACTTTCTTTTTTTGAATCTATAAAAGTATTAAAACTTATCAAATTATTCAGAAAGCCATTTTCTGTTTTCTGAATGTATTTACTGAGAAAACAAATTCAGTTGAAGCCAAAAAAGAGAAAAGAGATCTAGACTTAGCCAGATTTCACCCAATGCACATAAATGCCTATAGTATACACATGGTCACATATACATTAGAAATAATCTTAACTATAAATACATGTACACATATGAATACATTGTCTTATATACTCGTGTATGTATTTGACAGCTTACAACGGAAACAGCATTTAATCCTCAGCAGTAAGTACAAAATTCTGGAGAATATAAAGTAAAAGAAAGTTCTTAACAAATTCAAATGTTTCTTTGTTAATAGACTCAAGCCGATAAATTGGAATATAACGGTACACAGGTGCAAGACGCAATGACCCGGGAGACAGTGGCATTTTTACGCCAACTTGTTTTACCAATAGGACACTACAGAAGACACAAACAGATTTAAACTGCAGAGAGTTTCGATGGGATTGGATAGCTCTAGTATTCTTTCGGTTTAGAAACACTAAAGAAAATGTTAATCAATGCAAACACACACACACACACACACACACACACACACACACACACACACACACACACACACACACACACACACACACATATATATATATATATATATATATATATATATATATATATATATATATATATATATATATATATATGTGTGTAAATAGAGTTAAGAAAGGTGAAATCCATCTGACGAGAAAAAATAAATCAATTGACTTTATTTTCGAAAGAGTCTAGGGCTTTGTCGGGAGTGCCCTACAGTAACAACGACTCATTGAATCCCCATCGTGAATAATATGAATGAGTACCGCTTCATCAAGACATGTAGTCAGTTTCAAAACAGCAACAAAGCATTCCTTGATGCTGATAGAAAATATAACTGAATTTCATTTCTATTTAATATGGATTTACATTATGTATAATATGTTTTTAAATGTCTAGTATGTATATAAGTGATGTGTCCGTATGTGAATAGAAATTTGAAATGGCTACCTTATATCTACAGAAATAATTTTAATACAGCTTCAATCATTTTTTTTTAGAAATACCTA
The DNA here is from genome assembly GCA_903632075.3 of Acanthosepion pharaonis. Classification (NCBI taxonomy): domain Eukaryota; kingdom Metazoa; phylum Mollusca; class Cephalopoda; order Sepiida; family Sepiidae; genus Acanthosepion; species Acanthosepion pharaonis. The sequence goes on from CAHIKZ030004884.1 coordinate 1,899,553, forward strand.
ATTTTCTTAGTCAAATGAATATTTACACATGCAATACCATATTTTGCCCTAGGTGTAAAGCATCACTTACTTAATATTGATTCAAATATTGAATATATATTCAAATATTGAATATATATTCAATATAGATCACTCAAATATTGATTCAAATTGCACACACGCCATACTGAAATAGACTAATATCCTCATCTTTCTTGTTTCTTTTACTTTTCAGTAATTTCTTAAGAAATTTAGCCGCGTCAGTACGGCCCAGTTTTCGTTTTGAAATACTTCAGTTTCGAGTTAATCTATTTTAGAGAAAGAGACAGATAAGCTTCTTAAATCTAGCCGTCCGGTTTTAACATAGGTTTAAAGTCGTCCGGTTTCAATATAGGTTTAAAATTCTAACGTATTAAGGCTAAACAAATTATCACTTAATTATTATGCATCACTAACTTTGAATGGATTAAATTTAATGGTTCATGTCCTTTTATTCCTGGCTCTTCTGACATTTTGATTCTTCAAAAATGATGGTTGGACTTATAAAATACACCATTCCTAAGATTGTGATAATTTTACGTTTTAAAAACTTGTTTAGAGATATTCATGGTATTATATATTAAGTTAACGCAAAGTGATTAAAAATATTTTCAGGCGATATATAATACATAAGAATATACAGCCAAATTCCTCAAACTATGTATCCGGCCTGTTTTTTTTACACAATCTTTACGTTTTAAATCTTTTAAATATCTTAAAACATTTAGAAGCACTGAGCAGACAAAGACTGGAGGTAAATGAGTCTGTATGTAAGAAATCAGTAGAATTTTCATTTTAGGATCAGAATTCTTTTTATTTTTGCAGATTGAAAAAGACATGAGTTATCTACCTTGCCTCCACCTAACTAATGTATTTTCTATAAGGAAGCATCAATCAAGCAAACGACGAGCACTGTGTTTTAACTCTCCATCCTGATTCCTGTTGAGAATTTTCTCTGATAAGATTCAGTTTGAAATTCCCTGTAGGTTACCCGGGTCAGCATACACCTGGTGAAAGCCGTTGTAGAGCGGGGACATAACGGCCGAAAGGTTGTGTTAAAATCAATAAAGATGAGGACAATAGTCCGCATATAAATAATGATATTTCTGGATTAAAATGACAAGCATGCGATAACTCACAATGAAAATAATATTTTTATTGTAATGAAATCTTCTTTAATCTAAGGAAATATTTATTTGCATCACTCACATTCAGATTAATACCTTCATTTTTGTTATTACCACAACAATTTAAGAATCCCGCCACAATAGCGTAAAAGTTAAAGAGTCGGTTCATAAATTTGCAAGTTCAATACCTGGGTCATGTAGTATAAACTCACACAGTGGAAACGGGGTCAGCAATAATAGTGCAGTACTAACCTAGATATTGATGGCGGGATGAAATTAAATAATACATGAATGTTACGGGGATCGACAAACGGTCGAAACGTTGTAATAACAACAACAAAGATGGGGACATTAGTCGGAATGTAAAGAATGATAATTCTTCATCCAGAAATGAATACAGAAAACAGAACGATCATTTTAGCAACCAATAGTTCTGATTTGCTACCCCGATTTAGAAACTAAAATTAATTTGGTAAAATTGTAACTTGAGTGCTTAATACAAAGAAAATATCTTTGCAAAGCGATCTTGCAAATTGTCTTATCAACCATTTATTCATTCATCGATATTCTATGGGCACAGATTCTCAAATAATTGGTGCCAGGCATAATCAAAATTGGTATCAAACATGACCAAAATTAAATGACACTAATCTTTGGGAATAACGAAATCCTCTCAATGAGATAGGTTGGGAAAAGCTCACAACTAATTCATCAAACTTGTGATTTCTTAATAAAAGGAAATCAGTACAGCAAATGAAAACTGGTTTTATACTGTCAGAAAATGTTATCGTTGACAAACCAGCCAACTTCTATTACACGCAACGAAACGACGCCATTCCACATCGGGATTGTCCAGAATACCATGAATTTTACGTATGAGGTGGGAATGAATGATTATTTAGCCTGAAATATTTTATTATCTGAATTTGATCTAAACGTTTTATTCTATAATATGATAAGTAGAGAAGCGTTGTCTGAAATGCATTGAGAAGGGAGGTGTTTGTATTGAAAAATAGTGTAAAAATTCTCCGGGTGTATTAACAGGTATTAACGAAATAGTTTTATCATTGTATCAGAAATAAAAAAAAAGTACTTTTTTGTAAAATTGATTAAGTAATCTTGCTTTATTTTCTTTGTAACATATTGATTTTTTGTTGGGGGAAATAATTGTGTCGCTTCTCCAAAATAATTTCAAAATTTTTAATAATTCTTGCGCGGGAAATGTGACATAAATTTGTATTACACACATCATAAAATTTCTGATGGATCGAGATAATACTGTCTGCAAAATCTATTAGTAAAAATATAGAGAAGGTTTAACTTACTAATGAAAAAATAACAACAGCAAGGAGAACAGGAAAACTCCCATGACACTTTTATTACCATAAATAAAACAGTTTTATAAACTGAACATTTTTTTAAAATATTTTAACTCTCGCTCATACACACAAAAATATAAACAGGTAATCACATCCATATTATATTACGCAATAAACACACAGAGAGAGAGAGAGAGAGAGAGAGAGTGAGAGAAGAGAGAGAGAGAAGACAGGTGATCAAAAAAACCAAACCCTGATATGTAGTTATCAGTGAATATATGATATGAATTTTCTCTGTATAGTATTTGAACTGATATTCACCACTGATTTAGTTGTATTGAAAATGTATGTTGCTCTTTTGAAAAATATTGTCTGAAACATACTTTTTCATCTATGGACTGAAATTATCTATGTACATATGTACGTGATATATATCGCATTTTCTTTTTACAAAAAAATACGCTAATATTCTAGTCGAAGACGATAAATTCTGTTATTGAATCAGACATTTTTCTTCTGATATCTTTATGCAGAATTAACTTTAAGGGAAATCATAAAGTACAATGTCAGAGATAAAGTCATGCATTTTTGTTTAGCAATGTAGTTGTTTCGGTTAGCATTATTGATTAAAATCTGAATTTTTTCTCATTCATTTTCAGTTTCTTGTGTTTTAAGACATAATTTTAAGAGAATTTTAAATAAAACACAGAAACAAATTGGAATGATGTGCCCGTAATAATATCAAATATATCTACTCCATCGTATTATAGGGTAGATAGATAGATAGATAGATAGATAGATAGATAGATAGATAGATAGATAGATAGATAGATAGATAGATATGGATAGAATGAAATAGATAGATGCAGAGATATAAATAGAATGAGATAGATACATAAATATGAGTAGAATGAGATAAATATGAACAGAATGAGATAATGACTAGAATAAGATATATTCATAGATATAAATAGAAAGAGATAGATACATAGATATGAATAGAATGAGATAGATAGATAGATAGATAGATAGATAGATAGATAGATAGATAGATAGATAGATAGATAGATAGATAGATAGATATGAGAGTCCTGAAACGAGATAAAACTATAGAGAAGTTGAAATATAAGTAGTGGCTATTATGAATTCATTGCAAATAAGGACAGCAGCATCTCCCGAATGCCGATTTATTTCATTAATAAAATTCTGAGGATGGAAATAAAAATGATACAAACAGGGGTGGGGAGATGACAAATAATGTTTGCAAAGTAAGAAAAGTAAGTAGAAGTAATACTGAGAAGAAGCGAGTGATCCCAACAAGTATGAGAAGTGGAAATAAAAGCCAAGAATATTAAAAATGGTTGGCAGCGTTGCTCACCAAGCTGGAAAGTGGTGATAAGCATACAGAATGAAAGTATTTCCATAATGGTTATATGAACTTATAGAAGTATTTCATTGATGGCCTGTGTTACAGAGAAAACGGAAAATAATGTAAGAAGAAAAATAAGTAAATCTAGAGGAGATGTTCCCGAAATGGAAAGTAAAACGTAGAAAAAGAAAGAAGAAAAGAAATGAAAGCATAACGAAATTACTCGGAAAATTAGGAGCAATAAAGAGAGAGAGAGAGAGAGAGAGAGAGAGGGAAGGAGAGAGAAAGAGGTGACAACGAACCGAGAAAAAAGAAAAGTGGTGTTGAGGAAAAAAATGATAATAATAAAATAGAAAGAAGATGCGTAATTAATCTGGAATGGACAAGCAAGGAACGTTTTGAAGGCTTTTCAAATCGAAAAGAAAAAAATCCAAGTGAAACATAAGCCATTAATTTCTGAAGCAATTTTTTCTCTTCAAAAGGAAAATGCAAACATTATTTCCTCCCCAAGTGTATTGTAAGCAATTTACTCCTTTATTAAAGGAAGCAACAAAGAAGCTGAATTTCTTTGAAAGACTCGACAGTTTTCAGACAAACTGGTGCCAACGCTATCTCAGGGGACTCAAACAGCAAGTTCCTTCAGATTGTCTTAAATGTTATTAAGTGAAGATTACAAAAGCAAAGACGAAAGAATTTCTCATAGAGATTCTCAGTAGCCGTCCTACTTGGAATAAACTAAACCAGAGAGGGAAACAGCATTCTTTATTGACGAAATTAAGATCTGGTAAGATACGTAGACAAGATCCCAGATTTTATAATACAAGCCAATGTTTTCACTGCATAATTGATATTAAAAAACCGATATTGGTAACATTTTGAACATATTTTTATTGGATAAGTATACCAAATTTTTTCCAGCTTATAATATTTGATTTAATTTAAAATATTTACGATAACTATTTCAGAGGGTAAAACTTTATTATGCAACTGAAGGGTTGTTTATCATATTGTAAATAAATGTATGAGTAAGTGAATGATCAAATAGAAAAAATATTAGTGACGCGTTTCGGTTCAAGAAAGAACTTCTTCAGACTAATAACGATTTTGGTGATAGGATAAATCTTATATATAAGAAAGGAGGAAGTTGACTAGGATAAATATAACAAATGTCACTTACAGTTTACATTGACAGCTTAAAGGAACAAACACGCTCAGCCTTTAATTTTTCGAACCCGAATAAGCATATAAATTATGTTATAGAAATTCGGACATCCTGAAAGAACTCAGTCGATTCATTTAAAAGGTAAGTGAGGTTGAGGGACATCAAGACTTTTTACGACTAGTCTCTCAAATAGGTTGATCCTTTCCTGTAAGGTGCAGAGTGATAATGAAAAACCTGCACTTCACACGATCATACAGTAAGTGAACGGGGAAGTCGTTCAGTTAAATTTCTAAGAGTTCAAGGAGTTCGATAGAATCGACACCCTTTTTTTCTCTTATACGCAGTCAGATTTCAGCCACAGTTTGGCGTTTGAATTCAATTCTTGAATGCGATTTAAATAGTTCTTCTGTGTGCCGTGTACCTTCACAACGTTTGGTGATCCTATCTTTCTTTAATTTCCTTTCATTTCCATCCCTGATTAAATTTTGTCCTTTCAATACCTCTCCTAATCTCTGTTCTGTCAACCATTTATATAAGCTCGTTAGGTAGGGTAGGTTATTCGCTGTTTTCCTCTACGCCTCTTGCATTCAATATGTCTTGTCAATGACAAATTCTCCAAAACCCTCTTTCTCATGTTAAGTATAACTGTCTTTCCTGTTTTCATTTTCTTTAAAACTTCATCGTTGTTCACTTATTCGGTCCATGGTATTCTCATCGTCCTTCTGTAGAACCACATTTCTGCTGCCTCAAGTCTCTTTATCATCTGTGTTCAGCATTCACTAGCAGTTAAATACACTTTTACACAGAGTTATACTAGAAGATTGGTTTTTAATGTTTTCAAATCAATTCGTCAAATTTGTCGGATTTTACACATGCTTTTCGTCATTGCAGTTGAACCATTTCTGCGCAAGTTGAGGGCCAATTCGGTCCTTATCTGGATGCCAGGATCTCAGCCAGGTACTCAGAACTAAAGATGACGATAACGGCATCTTTTGGAAGATGCAAAGAAAGCGTTTCCGGTACTTTTGTTCAAACCGATAAATAATATTTTACCGCGAATGCCAACATTCTGCGCGGGTCTTTTCTCGGAGGAAATCTGTCCCACTGAAACCCGACCGTTTTCTCTAAATGTATACCAAATATTAATAAGGCAGCCATACGTAACGAATTGTTTGGATTAACGAAAGTGGGATATCAATCCTTATAACATCAATCCCCAGAAGAGTTCATTGGCTTGGAAAGCTATTCCATTTGTAGCAACGTATTTAACATGAAGAAATACCATATAATTCTGTGAGTTGAATGGTGATTTGCGTGATGCGAGAGAATATAAAACCACTAAGATATGCCTTTTTACCCTCATCATCTGGTTACTTAGAGCATCGGTTTATAGTTAAGTTCAGAGTGGAAAGAGAAAGAAGAATCCCGCTACGGACTTTAGCGTATGGTGGGTAAAAGTGAAATGGTTAGGCATTTTGTACTGCTCTGAAGGACTTGTCAATTCAATCCGTTTAATGTAGAGACAGATTTTCTTTTCGTTAAATTTAGTTCGGAATATATTCTCATCTTTAGAAATATTTATTTCATTTCTTTTTTTTAATTTCTTTATTTTTAGTTCTCTGCATTTCTATTTTTCAATTCTCCTGTTTTTGTTAGATTCTTGTTGGGTTCTCTGACGTTGTGGGATATTTTGATACATTTTCCCACATAATCTTTTGATCGGTTAACTTGCAATTTTTTTTTAATTGTGTAAAGTGTCACATAAAACTCATCTGCTTTAAGTATTTTATGTATATATAATTTCGAATCATCTTAGTTCACTTTTAAATTATAAAATTTGTTTTATTCCGCTCCTCACGGGATATTATAAATATTGTTATTAGACTTTCCCTAAAGATAAAGTAAATATGTGTTTGTTGCATGAAAGTATAAATATGTTGTTATTGAGAATTCAAACATTGGGTCAATAAATGCGTTCAGATAAGTTAATGTCTATATAGCGAAGTCCAGCATCGAATTTTCGGGCTTGAGTCATATTTCTGATATATTAATATTAAAATACTCTTTTTGTGAGATGTTAGCTCTGTATCGTGTAGTTACACGAGTCAGCAATTCGAAAGACTGAAAGCTAGTGAATGCCATTAAAAGTTACAAGCCCCTTCGGATAAAAAAATGGTGAACAACAAATTAAACCCACTGTTTGACACCTCAGCATATTCTCTATCCATAATTGAATGGGTCAACAAAATAAAACTGTATGCATCCTGTGCTGGATAAAAAATATTGAGCAGGTTCACTTTCTGTGTCAATTGAATAGGTGAGAATTAGAGGTCGACAAGCAACTGGGGATAGATCCGGTATAAATCAGATAAAGAATGTGTTATATACTACCTTTGCAACGGATTCTAATGTGGTGCCTGTGTCTTGGTGGTTCTATCACTGTATTATGTGCTGTTTGCATGCTTCCCGGACCACGTAATTTTATTCTTCATACCTTCTAGAGGATAGGCACGTTAACCATGGATCAGTTGTGAGTGATGAAGAATGAATTAGCATGGGAGGGACAATTTGTAGTAAATACACAACCAATATGAGATGACACAGAGACGGCTGTCACAGAGGATCTACGTGATTTTATGCAATGGTATTTGTGTCAACAAGGTAGAGGACAAAGAACTTGCATATGCTGCTACCAATGTAGCAGAAACCGTTCTTGACACGCTTCGTTTCTGATTGATCCCACGCAAGCTGAGGAAACAACTTGGCTTCGATCTGATACTTGGCATCAACGCCATAAAAGCGCTAGGTGGCTTTCTCATGAAACAAACAGGAACCGTACAGTTTGATGGAGCAGGGACAGCTTTCTGTGTAGATTTCCGTATTTATGAACCGGACTTCTGCGCAAAATTCTGTCAGTGGTAGTCATGTGGACTGTATCATGTAAGGGTGGGCGAAGAAAGTTCCAGTACAAAACTGTACGCATTGCGTATACAAACCAGAGCACCGAATAAAGATTGAGAACAGTTGGTTGATCCCATCATCCGAACAAAACTTTGTTCTACTAGAATTCCATTGCGCTTTTCGTCATGACACAGCCTGAACAAGGATAAAAATGGGCCCAATAATTAACCATAGAGAGCTAAAAAGCTATGTTAACTTATTCTCAAACGATATAGATATGTAGATGGGCAAGATAACATTGGCAAGTTTCTAATTTGTTTTGCAGAATTTCAGATGCTCCTTCAGGCTTGACTTCCTAGATCCCTATTGCAATATCAAAAGTTTATGTCCAAAGATACCAAAGAACATAATTTGGGCTTTGGACTGAATGTTCACCCCAAACAATGAAGAGTAGTTATAAGGTGTGTGGTATACTATTATAGGTGTGGAAGCATTCAAGAAAGATCTCATGTTGACAACTCGAATCATTTTGGTCTGACATGTAAAGCGCAGAATGCCTCGAGGTCACCTGTTTGTTAGTGGAGTAAAGTGGAGGGCACGGAAAATTGATGTTGAAATGAGGAAATAACGTTCCGGAGGTGCCTGTAATCATTATGCAAAGGAACATTTTTTTTCTGTTCACAAATCATATAAGGGACCTGTGAGTGTATATATAGCTCCACGGTATAATGAAGCGAAGACAATATGCAAATCACATAAGTTGGGGTGATAAGGAGATCGCCTTTCCCTCCAACAAATGATGCTGTAGACTATGGCAAGAGTGAAACAAAAACTTTCCTGAGAAGAGTGATTAGGTTTGGTGGTAAATTGACGTATGGCCCAAAGCAAACATCCTGGCAGTGAGTATTATATTGGAGAAATAAGAGAATGTGCTGGTAACGAATAATGAATGACGCCAGACCTCAACTTGGGATATCACGCTGATGGGCATCAACCTGATCTTCCAGTGGTAAACCAAAATGTTTCATTTGAAAACTGACTCCTTGTGAATGTTCCAGTGGCTTTACACCCACTGATCGGCAAAGTGCGGAAACACACAGGCTGATGAATATACGGAAGAGGTTCCGTACAGTTAAGAACCTAGTCCAAAAATATTAAAAGAAATTAGACTCATATACTGAAACGCCCCAGTTGGCAAAGAAGTACATGAAAATTAATTTCGCAACAGCAATTTTCTTTGAAAATGTAGAACTACATTAGATGGCGGAAGTGGCTGGCCGACAACAACGTGGGTGAGGTAATATTTTAGGCTAGGATTTTAAACAGTAAAACTATAGGTCCTTTCAGAGTTGATGATAGTATGAAGGTTTATGCAGAGAATTGTTAATTATTGGACAATATGGTTTTAGAAAGAAACAAGTAAAAAACAAGAAGCTTTAAGCTCAAGTGTATATTGACGTAAGGCAAGGATTTTCTAAAATGACATTTTTCACATTCAACAAGAAAACAAAGTAATGCATTGTCAAAAGCCCCTTCAGATAACAATCCAATTTAAATGTTATAGTTCAAAGGCATGAGCATGAAAATATTCAGGCAAGGAAATATGTAGGAATCATAAGACAATACTGATACATATATTAAAATCGAATCAATAGAAAAATATTAAAATTATTATTTATGAATAAGACCGCAACGAGCATATATTAATATACAAAATAAAATGATAATATATGCAAGTACTTTTGGCATTGTGCTAATGAAATATATTTATATGATTTAAAATTATTAATAAATAAAAAAATATGCAGCACATATTTTGTGTAATAAAACATGAAAGTCTCATAACAAATAATTTAACATCTAATATATTATAATTATTACTATCATCAGCCGTAATATACAAATAAATATATCCACAAATATCGATTTGTAATATCAAAATTTTGTTCCAACATTGACTTTCATAATAAAATATAACATAGGGTATAAATCAATAGAAAATAATAACAGAGAAAATAAAATTCATGCCGAATAAGTCAAAGAAAGAAAGGAAAGTAAGGGAAGAATATCAATGAGTGATAACAAAAAAACAGAAAGAGTGTCTATTGTTTTCTTTTATCTTCTCAGAAGCAACATTATCGAATTTATGAAAGAAGTAAAGCAGTCGTAAGCCCGACAATTGCTCTTTTGATTCATAATCAGTGTAGTAATTAATAAAATTGATTAATACACTATCAAGAGAGGAGAACTTGTTAACCTTAAAGGAACTGTACTTAGTTGTTCTTGCAGTAAATTACATCTTTATCTGGCACATCAACACAATGTCTTTGGATTTGTACGACAGTACTTCCTTTTATAGTTTATCTATTGCATTCTTTCAAAAGTCTGGTGTAAATACTTTTACGACGCCGCGTTCTCAGAACGCCTTTGCAGAGATTTTATTTCTTATTTACTTTTATTTAATATTTAAAAATAAGTTACTAATATCTGTTTGTATTTCTAGGATGCAGAATTATTATTTACACTATTTTCATGATGACGATTGCCCTAATCTTTGTTGTTGTTTATCATAAAGTTTCGGCCGTTGTGCAAACTGACCTTCTATTTTCATGATGACGATTGCCCTAATCTTTGTTGTTGTTTATCATAAAGTTTCGGCCGTTGTGCAAACTGACCTTCATCCGGCTAATTATAAAAGGTCTTCTCCGATAAGGCAGGCAGACCGTGACAATTTTCTGTTTCCTCTCCTCCTCTAAAAAAAAGAATAATAGCCCAATGGATTTAAATTTTGTGACGTAGAAAACAGGACGAGCAATAACTGAGCCTTACTAAAATAAAAAAATAAAAAAAATATACGGGGTATCCCTAGACATGACCAGTGGAACAAGGACAATATACCTCCGTAGATTAAATAAAGGGTTCAGTTAGAAATTTATTATGTTACTCAGATCCACATACATCTGATGAAGATCGGGTGTGTTGTGGGGGAGGTGCGTTACAACCGCCGAAACGATCCAAATATAATTCACGGTTGGAATTTACTTTTAAGTAAGGTTTTCTTTTAGGTTTGTCCACTGTTGTTTCATAAACAATTCAAACGGAGGAAATCGATTTTCAATTATTTATTTCAAAGGAAACATCATATTAGCCCGATTCATCGATGATAATAAACAGATGAGAAATCTTCGCATTTTGTATATCGTGTTTTACTCTTTCCTATCTATTGATATGAAAAGCGAAAAGAAAAAATGAACTAATTAAACTTATTTGGAAAGGTTAAGCAGCGCACAAAGTTGGATTTTAATAATAATAACAAGAACAACAACAATAATAATACACACACGCACATAGCCTACACGCACATTCATATATATATATATATATATATATATATATATATATATTTCATTTGAGTGTATTTGGATAGCAATTTTTCATTTTTTTTTGGATAGAAATTTCTTTATTAATGATATTTATTTTTATACTTCCGACCATTTTCTTGTGCTTTTAATATAAATTAACCGATTACATACATACAGTACATACATATAGGAAGAACATTATCAACCAAATTTTTGATAAATAAATAACAAAAACTACATCCCTAGAGGATTTTCTACAACAGTAGCAACTAAAATGGATAGCACATGAAGAGAAAATAATGGCATACTCAAAACACTGACGTTCGACACTATTTCAAACAAAAGTTTAGGAAGGAAGTCCTCAAGAACACTTGGCATAGTGGATAAAGGCATTAGTTAGATCCAGTGACAGGACCCAAAGAGTGTGAGTTCAATACCTGGTTAAGGCAGTGGAGAACTTTCAGAGGGAAATTAACAGGAGATGACTGATAACAGTCTACCCCAGTGAGGGAAATAAAGGGTTCAGTTCGACATTCTAACCACATGAAGAAGGTCGCAGCGTATAACGGCCGAAACGTTGTAATAAATATAGCGACAAAGATCAGAACAATAGTCCGAAGAATGTAAATAATGAACGAAGGAAGTCCTCATCAATAGTGGATAGAGCGATAACAGTGAATGAACATGAAAGCCTATTCCTTGAAGAAGTATTTTAAGGGAAAGATTTTATACGTTTCAACCGAAAGTAGTAGTGGCTGATTAATCAATGAATGTTGAATATTTCCTTATAAGGAAACGGCTAATATTACAGTTACCATCGCTATTTCCAAGGAAATGTTCAGGCAGGTTCTATTCTTTGGTAACTCAATTTCAGACCTTTAGAACAGAACCCCGCCTTACTTCATCCACAGCTTCCCCGAGCATTACAATCTTACTCTTCAAATTTAGGGTCAGTTATTATCTATCCTCCATATCCTCAATCTACACTTTCTACTCCCTCCTATTATGTTTCTATCCCGTCCCTCATTCAGTAACCTTATACCTTTAGTGGCACTCTAGTATTTTATTGGATGAACATTACTACAAAAATGTTTAATGTGTTCTATATATATGAGAGAAGAGATAAAGTTTTGTATCTTGCTTTTCTAAACTTAAAAAAATTTAATTCCTCGAGAAATATCCCAGGTGGAGAATGAAAGTAATTTAGCAGACTCTTTATTACTATTATTTTCATTTGAATAACTTAGCGTTTTTGTGTGTGCGAGAATAAGGAATGAAAAAGTCATCTTCTCTCATTTTTATTTCAAGTGACGAAGCCTTGAGTATTAAAAAAACATGGCCATACATAAATTTGAATAATAAAAAATATTTTTTTCCTCTTGAACATACATGAGAATTATTTTTGAATAATATTCATATTTTGATATCCAATTATTCACTTCTTTCTTCTCCTACATTTGGTTTTAGTTTCAGACACAAAACTCACCAACTTTACGAGAGTCAGTTGAAAAGTTCATACACTGACCGAGATAATCTCATGGAATCTGATCAAAGGAGGTTTATTTTTCAACAAAGTTACTCTTGCCATAATTCTTCCATTGCTGTTGCGGTGCTTGGATTGTAGTAGTGAAGAAGCTTTTTATCCATTTGGTCAAAAAATATCAACAGCATCAATTTGTAGCAAGGTCTTTCGTAATGGAGCATTGTCATGATGACCATTTTCATCAGTTTTCTTCGACTTTGATCTCTCGATAAATTTTCATAAAAACCTCAGTAAATTGATATGGTACTCTCTATGATTTAGATTTTTGAAGATCGTCAATAAAACCAACACCTTTTACATCCCCAAAAATTGAGTCCATCAGCTTCCTTGCAGATAAAACGACCTTGAACTTTTTTGGAGCTTTTTGTGGAGGAGTGTTTCCACTGCATGACTTCTCACTCAGTGGGATGAACCCAGCACTCACCCTAAGTCAGGAAACGTTCAAGAGAACCAGCTGGATTTGCCTCAAACTTCATCATAGCAAGTTCATTGTGCAGAATATTCTCAACTCTCTACAGAGTATACTAATAATATTGGCTATTCAATCGCATGCCACCCATGTGGTGAACACGATCAATGTTTTCCTTGGCAGATACAGGACATACAAGCCTTGGATTATCATCAAGTTTTTCACTTTCCCTTTTAAATTCAACTGCCAACTTTTGCTAAAGCTGGTGCGTCATCTCCTAATGTAGCAAACATGTCAGCATGAATGCCCTTTTGTGGGTTAAGCACTTTTTCTGCAGGTACATGATAACATCACCATGCCAAATTTTGTCCATTTTCAAGATAAGTCGCTACTAGTTACTTTTGAAGCCTTCTTTGAACAGTCAGATGCCAATTCACCTGGAATGAAACAATGCAGTTATTAATAAGATGAGCTGATATTAATACATACAAAGTTTCATAGATCTAGCATGACTCCTTCATAGTTAGTCCACCCACGTATTTCCAAAGAATTATGCTTCAATCAAATAAAATTAAAATTTGAAGAGAGATTAATAAAAGGAAGAAAGGAATATAAATATATACCGTGCGTTAAGAAGACAAGATTTGGGAGTGATAAAGTGGATCTAGTACTTTTTTTGGTGGTGGTGGTGGGGGGGTCGATTATGTATATTTTATCTAAAATGCAAGAATTTTAAATGGGTGATAAGTAATTTTAGAACATTTTTAAGTTTGAGTTAAAATTGAATTCATAATCATTAAAATCTATCTAATTTTTGGAAAAAAATATCTCGATTACATTGACTTAATGAGAGTTTTTAAAAAGTATCTTGATGGCTATTCTTCAATATTCTCAAACTTTATAATACCAAACATATTTGGAACCAGTGCCTGTAATTTATATTATTTATATAAGTACCTTCAATAAAACTTCTCTGTACTGAACTCTGACATTTGAAAATCATCCATCTTTGAGAATCCACTACGAAATGTTCATCGACTGAAGGTTCAAAGTGTTCATATAACTAGCAATAAATATCTCTGAGACCCTGAGGCTGAAAGCAAGTAAAACATAGTGCATATGCACAAACTCAGCAATAAACATACATATATGTGAAGAGACAAGCGTTGTCAAGTTGTATGACATATATGGGAATATCAATTTGAAATCTTTGTTCATATCCTTATTCTCAATAATCCACAGAAGCGAGCACACCGCGATATATTTGGCCGTTTCTACACGAGTCTGATACACCAAATTCGGTGTTGAAAATGCGTTTGAAAATTATCACCTGCCGCTACGTTAATCTTCTGTTCCTTTTTTTCTTTCCTGGCGCATAGACTGTCCACCACATTTTGTTGAGACAACCTGTACAGCAAAATTCGTTCGTAAAGCGTGACAGGTTCTAAACGATTAATAGAATAATAAGCGCTGTTTTATTGATAAGTTTACGTTAGAATGAAACTTACAATTCTCTTTGTTGCAACTTATCCAAAAGGTTATTACGAGTTGGCCTAAAACAGAAAACATCAATTCAAAGAAAATGCTTAACACATTACTTAAAACTAGAAAAAATAAATTAAATCTTTGGGTTTTATTATTTATAGTTCACTGAATTAAAACAATTTTAAACAAGTAACTCGTAGACTCATTCACTGGAAGTATTACTTGGTGGTTGCTGTAGCCACAACTTTTAAGCGTTATATACCTAGCCTTCTTCAGCTGTTTGTCATATTCGGCAACTTTCTCTCACGTGGGTAGGCTGTTCTTATTATGTTACTCCCGACAGGGGAAGATAATTCGTATTAATTACTTTCTCCTTGTGATGTCATGTCTGTTCATTATACGGAAGTAGAATAGATTCCACTGCCTGATCGAAGGATTAAGCAACTACCAAACTTGTCGGGAAGAGTCCAAAAGAGCAACGGTTCATACAGGATCAGGATAGTATGCAAACGCAGTTCCACTCATCGGAGATACTTGACCAGATCTAACCTCCATATAAAAACATGAAGAACTGTATATAAAGCATTCCATTTAGCTGTGACAGTACACTATTAATGATCTACAATGATCTAAAATCAAGGACAGATGAAAGGACATAGGTTGTTAACTAGGAGACCATAAACTCAAGTATAGCAGATCATGAGTGATGGAAAAAAGGGGGTCATGATCTATGGGATCAAATTATAATAATACATAGCTATATTGGAAAATAAGGCAAGTGACAAACTCAGCACACATTATTGCCACTGATAACTTTCTCAGTAGATCTAGTATACAAATGAGCCAAAGAAGGCCTTCAGGTGCAAAGTTCTTAAATAGCGCCACCTTATTGTGCTAGAGGAAAATAGCTAAGTTATTATAAATATTTGGTCAATGGATAATTCCTTGTCTCAGAAATTCAGACAGAAAACAAATATATATCACTTAATGCCGGATGTAACCGCTCTCAAAATAAAATTTTGCATGAAATATTTTTGTGAAAAAAACAAATGAAAGTAGTTGCAGGGATCAAATAATATTGGTAATTGCGTCCGACAGCGTCAAAATGATTAACTTCGATCCCTTTGGAAATCAAAGAGTATAATTAAACTAGCCATGTATAGGGCGTTATGTTTTGCGATGAAACAAAATCAATTTCATACTTGGCTAAATAGCCTGTAATTGAATGGCAGAAACCAGCGACTGTTTTTCCATCTTGACTCTCTTCATTATAAATAAATTGTATATTACCTATCATGATAAAACGAGTTAATTTAGCACGTTATGAGAGCCCTTAACGTTGTCATGTCCTTATACACGTTCTGTTCGTTTGATTGTCATTAAACTTTCAGTTAATCTAAATTTGGCTCTTGACAGGGAATTAGTAATTTGTATGAAACCACTTCCAGTCATCTAATAAGCATTTTCATTGACATTGTAACTATTGTTTCATTCATTAATGTTTTCTTTTATTAACGTATTTATTTATATGCTAGTTTTTATTTACTAATTAGAGGCACCTAGTACGTGACCATTAGTCAACTTTATTGATAATTATACCAATATGAAGCGCCATCATTTATTTAAGTATGGGGAAACGTGGTATTAGGTAATCGGTTTTATGCTCTTGTTCCTAACTACCTGTTGAATGCAAAAAATAAGTAGATTGATAATATGCATATATAACATCATTTGATGCTCAATGACAACATTATAAATCATAGACATCAAGTCCGTCGTTAAAACTCAAATCAGTCGTTAATTGTTTGTCAATTTTAATTCCTCTCTAACTAAACTTCTTTCCATTAATGATATGAGAAACCGACGCTTCCTTCCATCAGCATGGCTGATGCTATCCTGTACGAAAGTAAATTGTTGCGCCTTCCCTCGTTAACATTCTCAGCTGACATGAAGTGAAAAGACTATATTGAATCCATTACAAGGTCAGTTGCTAAGAAAATTGGTTCTCTGTGTCATGCGAGACAATTTTTCTCCAGAATCTTTGTAGCCGTAAGTTCTATGTTAACAGTTTCTTTTCTCGCACATCTCGCTTGTGGAACTCCTGGTTCCATACTTTCCAGCCAACTTTAATCTACAAAAATATAAATGCAATGTCAATCGCTATCTCCACCTGATTACTCTTTTCTCTTTCTTTCATTATTAATGTTTCTGTTCCAAATTCTTCCAATCGTTTGTGTTTTAGTGGCTTTACTGACTTGCATGGGGTGATACCGAATAAAAAAAAAAAGATACGGTTAAGGCTCTCTCTATTGACACTGCAGGATTACGACCACGTCACATTGAAATACCGGTTATCGTATGATCCCAGAAGTTAAGCAACGTTGAGCCTGGTCGGTACTTAGATGGGTAACAGTTTGGAAATACTAGATGCTGTAAGCTTTGATGTGCTGGTGGTGTAATGGATAACGGCTAGGAATTGGAATTCGGATCTCTGACTTCCAATTCGGTTAGCGTTCATTATATTCACTTAAGCACAAATACCCTTAGAAAAGGTATGAATCCACATCTTCTTCTTCAGCTATGGGGTGGATTAATTAGTAGGATTTCTATCATTAAGCCATTATTATCTATAAAATATTTCTTATAATCTAAAAATAGTTCTGATTTCAAATACCATGCAAACGGTTGATAAGCCGTAAAAATTAAATTAATCATAATCTATTGATATTGTCGCTGATTATATATATATATATATATATATATATATATATATATATATATATAATCATGGATCAATGCTTCAGTTCCAAATGAACAACACTCGTTTTGTACTTTCTCAAATTTTGCAAATATTCTCTAATTGGTTTGTTTAAAAGATAACTTCTATATCTTTCTATATTTCTGAGATGAGGTATTATAATTATTTACATTATTTACAACGACCGAAACGTCGTGAATATGACAATAAAGATGAGGACAACGGTCCGAACATTTAAATACTATAAATAAGATAACTTCTGCCTGAATGTTTTTCTGGAAACAAAGCTTTTCTGTTCTTTTCCTAATATTCGTCGCTTAGGATTCATGCTTTCATGTTTTTACCAAATTATTATTACGCAAATGTCATATTTCGCAATAAAAGTTCAAGACGAATCGTTGCCGCAGTTTTGTTAAATTTTGCTTATTACTTTCCTTTCAGTGGCTCGTTGATTCTCTTTCTTTTTCTATTTTGGCAAAAAGGTATATGCTCCAATGAATTTACTGTTAATTAATCTAAAATCTTAAATATATTTGGCTTCATTGATATTGTATAATTATTACAGAAACTTTCAGTTTGTATAAAACCTATACAGATTTCACGTATTCGGTTTGTTGACAATGTCACTATATAAAGTTATGATTTTCAGAGAATACGGTTTTATATTTGTCATCTCAATGATATATAACCTCATAAATCCTTTTAAGATTGCGAATGCAATTGAAATGGAACTTACCAATTTTTAAAAAAACTTTTTTTATAATTTTCATCATACTTTATTAAAAATGGAAGATGACATTTATTTAATTTTTTAATACTCTGCATTATACAATATTTTCCTTTACACTGCATTGTTTTTCAAGACTCCTCAGCAGGATTCGAACATGGTCGAGGTGGTCTAAGGCACTTCACATTTAATGACATTTTTCCCTAGGGCGCGCGGGTTCGAATACTTTTTTTTTTTAATAAGAATTCTTGAATATTCAAGCCGATAGATGTAAATAAATAAACATACTGTTTAATAAATAAATAAATAAAAACAGAGCCTCTACTCAAATATGAGTATCCTTTTAAAAATAATATTTAAATTAAACAAATAAATTAAAAATCCATTATATATATATATATATATATATATATATATATATATATATATATATATATAATGTTTATCTAGATCGATTAACGGTTATTATGAAGCGGTATTTATATGTCCTAGCAAGATATTTATTCACTAAATTTTGGCCGTAGGAATTCATTATATAATATTGGATATAATTGATTAATATTCATCATATAATTCAGTACATTGTCAAATAAGAAAATTATATTGAAAAGTAAATATTTTTGTAAAATAAATGCTTTTTCCTCTTTAGGATATGGGATTATGGATTCCTTCTACTTCTGGTATATACCATCTACTTTCAGGAATTGCATGATCACAACTGAGTAAAATACAAGTGTTTTGTTGCTGCAAATAACGAATGCGCTTCTAATATCAAATCTTGGTTGTTGCTTTGCCATTTGCTTAAAGTCCGTTTATCTTTGAAGAGCTTGTCCTGCATTCATTGTCATCTACAATATTTTATATGTAATTCAATACACTTTTCTTTGCTTATTTTCTAAAAGGTATATTGCTTTTTATCAGTATACATCGTCTGTTTGCTGCTCAATTTTCTGTCGCCACATTCTAGACTGCCCCGAATTTGAATTTATTTTAAACTTCTTGATACATCTTGATATACATATGTGTAAATCGTAAACATTTTAAAGTATTACTCACCTGTATAAGACTAAATTAAAATAATTTAGAATAGAAGGTTATTGATATTGTACCTCTAATCAATTTTATTAATATATTCTAAAGTGATTTTTATTATATAAGAACAACTCAGTCAAGGAAAATAATAGGACACCTATATCAGCTACTTTGAAGAATTTCCACTTTTAAAAATCACTTCAAGGATGGAATAAATATATTGGAAACCTTTCACGACGAAAGAGGAAAACTTACAATACAAAAAAAATAATGGAAGGGCCAGAAATCAAATCAGTAATGGCCAAATTGAAGAGAAACAAGGTAGTAAGACCAGATGGAATTATAATATAGATGCTGAAAGTTTTTGATGATCTCGGCATTGACAAAATTACAAACATTTTACATGATATATCCACACAATGGTGATATACCAGAAGATTTCTCTAGATTCATTTTCATAACGCTGACCAAGAACCCAGTTGCAAACGAATAAATGAACTTTGATGAATAAATCACATTAACTGAATTAAACAGACAAAATCAATGCACGGTTTGATTAAAGACAATGGAACAAGGAATGCAATATTTATGATCAGAATGATATCTGGAAGAGCAATACAAAGGCAAGCAGAAGTATGCATGTTTCATAGATTATGCTAAAACGTTTGATAAAGTACATCGCAAATAGCTGTTTGAGCTTCTAGGTAGATTTGATTTATTTGGGAAGGATATTAAAACAATCCACAATTTGTACTGTAAGCACACAACTTGTATAAAGACAGATGAATCCAGTAAATACACAAAAATAGAATGCAGCGTTAGAAAGGATATGTTTTCTCACCGGGCATATTCAACCTTATACAGTAAGGCGTTCTGACAGAATTACAAATCCTACCAATATTCATTATTGACAGTCACAGCATTAACCATATCAGATAGGCAATTAACACATTGTTTATAGCAGACATAGGAAGTAAACTACAGGCACCCTGACAGAAGATAAGCGAATAAAAGCGAGAAAAAGGACTAATTATCAATTGTAAGAAGACATAATGTATAGTTGTCAGCAAAGGGAATATCCGAAGATGCGAATTACGAAATGGAGACACCAAAATCAACCAAGTAAGAAATTGTAAATATCTGAAAAGTATTTTAACAGAAGATGAAAAATGTGTCACTATATTGGAGTAGCACAAGATGTCTTTCAAAAGTTATTCAAAATATTAAGGAACAGGAAAATTTGCTTAGAGACAAAGAAAAGAGTGTTGGGCTGTTTTGTAATATTGGTCCTCCAATATGGAAGCGAATCCTGAACAATCCCCTCACAGATTAAGAAGATATTTGAAAGAACCAAAAAATGTGTTTCTACAGAAGGATATTCATAATACCATGGACTGAATATGTAAGAAACAGCGAAGTTTTAGAGAAAATGGCAACAAAAAGGGCACTTACACTTGAAATCAAAATGAGAAAATTGGAATTTCTAGTACACGTAAGGAAGATAGAGGGCTTGTAAAATTTAACACTCACAGGATATGTTGAATGCAAGAATGGAAGAGGAAATCAAAGAATAATTTAAATAACGGAGCATAGCAGAAAAAAACATTTCTATGAACTACAAAGGACAATAAGTTTAGAAAAAAATATGATCGCCCAAGTCCTAAAGGGACACGGCACGGAAAGAGAAGCTGATATCTTCTTCTCTTTCCCGGTTCAGTACAGAAAAATGTTGAGTTGGAACAAAATTAAGCGTCGTTTTTAAGTAAATTTCAAAGTTAATATTTAAATATTTGTACACAGATTTATACAACCGTATATGTGCCATAACGGAATAATACTTGTCTGAATATGAGATATGTGAAATATCTCTTCTATGACTCGTGTTGTGAGATCTGGATTATTTAAAGATTACCGTTTGTTCAGTAAGAGTTTCGGAACGTTCTCGGCCTTCCAGATCAAAATTTCCACTTTTGAACCTAACGAAGCACATACCGCTCCATAAATGGCACATATCTTTGTTGTATTTTGTACAATGTTCCTTACTTTCTGGAAATAAAAGGGCATCAAACAACAAAAATGAATCTCATTTTCTTATATTTTCACTTTTAACATAAAAACAGTTAAAATCCACAATCCGCACACGAATTCCATAGAAAGACGCATTTAAATATCAACTTCCAGAATATGCAGGTGTGTTATAAATTTCAGTCACATGTGAAACGAAAGCAAAGAGGAATAAGATATCATTTGCACAACGTATCAGTAGCTCATTTCAGCAAAAGGAAATAGTATATATAAAAGTTCTTGTTATATTCGGTGCAAAATTTGCTTCTTTAAAATGTCTGATGTATGTTAAACGAAGCCAAAGAAATATTTCTTGAAAGAGGGAAAAATAATGCTCCATCATATTAACGCTGCTTCGGTCGTAACATTCTTATCTATAGAGCCGTTTATATTAACCTTCCATTCGTACAATAGACTTAATTATTCATAATGTTGGATTGGCTGTGGGTATCATAAACTCTTCTTTGTTAATCGAATATTGTGACCGGTTCCATCTGCTGATGACATACACTTCACCTTCTAGTTCTCAAAGACATCATTCTTTAAGAATTACATTGTGTTAAATTTAAAAAAATACACGAAAGAAATTCGTTGAGGACATCATAATTAAGGCGCTATTGATGTCTTTGAATACCTGCTGGCAAAACAGCAGATGAAGAACTGTGTGGAGACTTTCTGAGGAAAGAAGTCTTACATTTTTTTTTATTTCTTGTCAAAAGTGTATTTTATTTTTCATGGAGATTCTGAGATAACTCAGTTGGAAAACCGCTTGCTTATTGTCCGATAACGACTTTCAATGAACCAAAGCTTTATACTTTTTCTGGTTTTATTTATCTACATTTGATTTTGAAAGAAAATCTTTTGGTTCGTTAATCCATGTCGAACTTACATAACAAAAAGAAACATCTGTTTTTGATTTTTTTTTTCTGAAAAAGGTGAAGTATTTTTTTTATTATTTTAGCACGAAATCTCATATGGAAGATATTACGAAATGAAAATATGCGTTGAAAATATTCAATTGATATGAAATTGAAATGAGTGCCTATTATAGTATAACATTTAACTCGTCTCGCAGAACATTTAAAATGCGTAGCGAGTTCGATCCTCACTAAGTGTCCTATTATTTCAGTCTAGTGATATACTAAATTAAAATTAGCAATTAACTGTCACAGCATGAATACTATAAACCGAACTTCAAAAACTCAACGATAAAGTAAAGAAGCGAAAAACTTTGTGATTTAAAAATGAAATAGAAAACGCTACAATTGCTGAGATTAAAGGAACACGTCTCCTGATTCGAAAATGATTCTATGCAAGAGACTGTAAAGTTAAGGTTTTGAGAATTTTACACAACAGGCAAAAGGAAGTATGAATTAAATCAGAAGCTAAAGACAAATGTCAAGAACGAAAAACTATCCTTCTGAAATAAGGGAAGATGAAGAATATACCTTGAATTGTGTGATATTTAATTTGTCGTTGTGTATGAGTATGTGCATAGCTATGACGAAAGTGAACGCACGATTGATTCTATGTGAGAATATATATACACAAAAAGAGAAATGTTCAAGTCTTTTAGTAATTAGTTATTAAAAGACTTGAACATTTCTCTGTTTATTTGTCAATATAAAAAATGGCCTCTGACCTACTGCAATCTGAAAATTTCAGATTTATAGAAATGTATTGCAACTGGAAAAAATTAAATACTATATTTCGATTTGTAAGAGAAACTGCTTAAACCAAGATCACAGCATTGAAACACTCAACCTAAAAGGAGATAGATAGATAGATATGAACATACTGATATATATATATAGATAGATAGATAGATAGATAGATAGATAGATAGATAGATTACGAACGGACTGGCATAAATAGATAGATACCGAAATTGACGGAGTGAAAAGAGAGAAGAGAATATAGCGTAGAAAGAGAACTGAAATGAAAGATAGAAATATAGAGTGACACGCATAAGTATTGGATACATGTTATTTTCTGTTATAACTCTAGTTTATGTTCGCCATTTTGCCTGATATTTGGTAAGTAATATCTTGTAATGTTGTTTTAGTTGTATGTGGAAGGAAAATTAAAAACTCATGGTTGGATCCATTTTTTTTATCAAAATGGCGAATATAAACTAGAGTTATAACAGAAAATAACATGTATCCAATACTTATGCGTGTCACTGTATATATTTTTAATATTTTTCTATCTTTCATTTAATTTTCTCCTTCCGCACCATATTCTCTTTTCTTGAAAGAATTAGTTAGAAGAAAGCAAAATAAAAAAGAAGAAAGATGAGTCAATGAGAACGATAGAGAAAGGAAATCGAGGCAGAAAGGAAACTAAAGAAGGAGGACAAAAGGCGGAAACGTTTGAAAGAAAAAAGGTGAAGCGGCAGATGGAGGAGGAGTGAAGAGGATGAGATATTAAATTAAATGGCAAGATGAAAGAAAAAAAAACTAGTAATAAATTAATAAAAATCATCAAAGATTTTCTAGTATATTCGAGAAATATAACTCGTACTTCTAGAATATGGACATATAGAAGATAGCGACTCGTACGTTATTGGGGAAATAAAATAATAATAAAGGCTAGATGTCTAAATGTCTACACTTAGTTTACTGTAGTAGTCTAATCGGCCCGGCAGCAGATCACAAAAGATTCGAGTCGAAACTTGCCGAAATATATTAGGTCCACTCTGTAAGAAGACAATGAGGTGAAATTGGCAATGGAGAATTTGAACTGTAATACATATTTAGGGAAGTAATGAATTGTAATGGAAATCGCAGTGTATACCGATGAGACACATGAATAAAAATGAAATAGTCTTTGACCTGAGTGAGGAAGACTACGTAAATAATGGAAAGGAAGATACATTTGAAGAGAAGAAAGAAGAACATTTTAAAATTGTTAAAGCAATAAGTAAGAATTTTTTGGAAAAGAGAATGCGTGAAAAGAGGATAAAAAGGAAGGAGAACTGATAGATAAAACGAAACAAAAAATAAACAGCGAAAAAAATCAATTATGTATTTTAAAAGAAAGAAAGGAAAAATAAAGAAACATGTAATATACTGAATAGTAACGAAATGAAATTAAAATACAAAAGAGGAGGTGTAGAAACGCACAGATTGAAATTTGAAGGATCATTTAGGGTGTGTGCTGATGAAAAGAAAAGAAACTAGAAAGGAAAGAACAAAAAATGAAGGAAACTAAAAATGAATTTAGTAAAAGAATAAAAGAAAATTGCTTTTAAGAGGTTAAGAAAAAAATAAAGGATAAAGAATCCGCTGGCGTGAATAGATTCAAAAGAAATGATGAATACAAAAGATAGAATCAAGGAAATGGTTAACTGAAGATTTCGGCAAATCACTATTTTACGGAACATACTGAGTTGTAATAAAGAAAAGAAATGAAGTAAGGAAACTGATAATAAAATGATAAAAAAAAGAAAAGTCAACGAAAAGTGAAATGTTGAGTGTATGATATTTTGCGCTGATGAACATTGTGCAAGGCGGGAAAAAGCCGATGTAATGAAGCCGAAAATGAAAGAGTTGGACTATTAAAGCGGAGAGATTACATGTAAAAGAAAGACAAATGAAATTAATCATGCAGTAATTTGCAAAAACAAATTAGTGAAACAGTGAGATTAAATTTGGCTGGTATTAATATTTTTTTATTTGATTTTTTTCTTATTGGCAGCACATTTAACATGTTTTAAGTTGATGATTACTTGAAGGCATTCATATCGGAATAAACTAAATTTAAAGTAGTTGAGAAAATTCATGTGAAACTGTAGTGATCTTATAATAGTAGAAAAATCTAAAAAAAAAAGTCTGTGAGAAAGAAAAGAATGAGTTGAGCAAAAAGGAATTATCGTAAAGAGATTCGCTGAATGGAATAAAAAAAGGACAAAAAGATTATTTTCAAATTCAAAGAGTTAGAACCGGGTAAAATGTAATAAGACACCCACAGATGAAAAGTAAACAAAAGGAAACAGAAAAAAGAACACGTTAACAAAAATTAGAGAAGCTTTTCAAAATTCAAAATTAGAGAAGCTTTTTCAACTTACAGCGTATATCGTCAGATTTTATTAAGGAAGACTATATTTTTCCAGTAAGATTAACATTAATCATCCATTGATCATACAGAACTTATATTTAGATAACAGTTAATTTCAGTTTATTTGTTTTTCTCTATATTTCTGAGATAAAGTATTGTAATTATTTACACTATTTACATTGTTCTCATCTTTCTTGCCATATTTACGACGTTTCACCCGTTGTATGCACTGGCCTTCTTCGGGTGATTGGAATTTCGAACCTAACCCTTTGTTTACTGAATGGCACATAGCCCAGTGGATGAAAGCGTTGGTTGAAGTAAATCCAGTGACTTAACACAAAGAGTGCTGAGTTCAATACCTGGCTACAGCGGAGGTCAACAAAACTTGGAGAGTTGAGTTAAATGGAAATAACTGATACTGGGACATCCGGAAGAGGCATGACACATGGAACTAGAACAATTAATTTGTTTTTATTAGAAATATATAAAATAATATATTTTATGAGAGATGATCGCCTAAGTGTGTATCACGTGCGGTACTTAACTGATTTATTTCCGATGTACATTGATAAGTAGACGACGTTGAATGACAATCTTGATGCTGTAATAAAGAAATCTATAATAATTAACGTTCAGTAAACTTTGCCAGTAGTTCGAAAATTTTCTTTCAGTTGTCTTTTCGTTCTTTTCACTTTTTACCCTTGTGTTGTTCCTTTGTCTGAATTTAATACGACAATTTTCAATTACATTTTCAAGCATTTAAATGTGAATGGAAATATAAGCAGGTGACCATACCGATTGATTATCCACCTTTTGAATCAGTCGCTATTATTAGTTATTTTATTAACCATTTCCCCCTTTTTTTTTTTAATCAATATATAACGTGACCCTAGGTCGGTCAACTTGAATGCTCATCGGTGAACATTTAAATCTTCTCGCATAGTATGTGAAGCGTTCTTGCCCACATTTCTAATTGAAATGATTTCTCTTTAAATGACGACAACCAGATTCACATACATGATATTGATTTTAGAGGAGACAATTTAGAACAGATGTAATCTGTTATGAATAAACACCAGTCTCACCAGTTGATGTCTATCAGGCAAACATATAAATATAGGCCCTATCAGGTGGAAAATAAGTAGTTACCATGGGAAGCAGGTTGCTTAAAATACAAGGGACTTGGTAGATAATATCTATTCATTGAGAAAAATAGACATATTCAATGAGGACGAGTGGATTCAGCAAGTGTGTCGAATGAAAAACGACATAAATCAGAATAATGAACGCGTAGAGACAGCAGAAAAAAGAGAAAAACAAAAGAGAGTAAGATTGAATTTCGATACGATATTGAGAATCAAAAAGCGGTTGGGGGGGGATTATTAAAAATATCAAAAAAAATCAGTATATATTATGAGTCAAGACAGGAATATTCCGTGGAAAAGATGACAAGTTTACAAGAAGAAAAATGTCATTTATAAGAAGGAAAATTACATATGCGACATAAAAAGACACTTAATTCATCACAGAAAAGTTTAAAGGAATAATGCAATAGAAAAGGCATATGAATAATAATAAGGAATTGTGGGTGAAGTGAAATGAATGTGAAACAGTAAAACTATGGATAGAAATGATTCACATGTGAAATAAACAAACTAACCGAATTCCACTGATGCAAGTATCAAAAATGTATATAAATGGGTTTAACGACATGAAAAAAATAAAAAAGTTCAAAATAAAATTAAAGTCTACTTTTATCCAGCCGGTTTTAGGTACATGGTCACATTGGTGAAGTCCACACAAACTTAACTTAGCTTCAGTTGTTTATGAGATTCATGTGAACCAGAGCCAAGCAAAATTATTTGCTGCTACTTCTTTTATGTGCAAATTCCTTTTCAGTGACTAGGTATTAAAAAGCAGTTCAGAACTATTTTTTCTTCCTAACCATATTTATTAACTCTTACTATTTTCATTAGTTTCTTTCTCTGCCCTTTGGAGTTCCTTTATCGAATTTTAGTCATCCGTTGCTAAACTGCCTAAATAGTTATATTCCTGTACATGTTTGATTTTAAAATCACCAATTAGTATCTTATACATTAGATTGTCTTTTTTGTTGAAAGCCATGCATTTTGTCTAATGTGTTATTAACAAAATTGATAAATAAAAAGAAGATTATGAACAATAAGATGCAAGGGTAGATTAATATAAAAATATTAACAAGGATTAAAGTGCCAAATTTTCAAAACTGAAAAGTACATGACGAGATATCCTGTGATATATGTTTATGAAAGTAGTACACATAAAAACAATATCCAATCGAAAGCGAAAGAAGTGATGACAGTACAGATGCTTAGCTCACTAAACGTTAAACAAATCAACGAGTACAATGAATGGTCATCGTTAGAAGCTCTAGTGGTTAGCGACAACTAGTCAGACATTTTGACGTAACAATTGCTTCAAGTCGCTTGAAGGTGGGAATTCCAGACAAACAGATGCGTGCCTAAAGAGAAAGATAGTCAAGGATAATTTCATAGTAAAGACGAGGACCGAGAGTTTGTTTCAATTTTCTTTACCTACAGGAGTGTTGGGATCCGTCTACCCATGTTTTTGTTGGTATCTGAATATCGAGATGACAAATATTTAACAACAACAACAACACAGCTTTTAAATGAAACATAAAAAGGAAGAGTAGAAGCAGAAAGTCAGTTGAAGTAACATTTATAGATTCTTTTCGGAGATATACAATGAAAATAAAATGTTCATTTTTTTCCTTTCATTGAAGTTTGTTTTATAAAATAATTAAGCGTTCGTAGTCCCGTTTGAGATATGTGGACAGACTTACTCTATGACCTAATGTCAGCCTAATGTGTTCATGTGTGCATAAACAAAGGTTTAGTCGATATCTGCTGGTTAATCTCTTCTATTGTGTGCGTGTACAAGACTTGATTCGGTGTCGCCTGTTCTATTTTGTGCGTGTATGAGTTCATATCGGTGCCCACACGTGTAGATCAAACTGGTCTCTGAAATTGTTTTGAACCCCGAGAAGAGGTAGGCTTCTATTTTTATATCCGTAAGGGGATTCAAAACCTAATTTTTACATAGAAGAGTGAACTTATTGAATACAACATTTTTATTAGTTAAAAATAATTTCACTCTGGCTCACGAAAATCTTTTTTTCGCGAATTTACGGGAGTGGTGAAAAGAGTTAAAATTATTTTTTATATGGTCCAAAGATAAATAACGCGTGATAAGTCTACAACTATGCCTGCCAAATATTTGGTAGTATTTGTCCTAGTAATTATTGTTTATACAACAAGCCTTTTTATGGGATTTTATTGGTTGAAATATATAGGATTTAATTCCTATAAAAGCATAGGACGAATTTAAAGACAAGCAGATGTGTGGACGTTTTGTTTTCTAGGATAGCACTGAATAGGAAAGATCGTGTAAGTGTGAATAAAAGGACATCTGCAACAGGAAGTTGTAAACGACAGATTTGAAAAAAATGAAAAAAGGTCATTTTACCCATAAAATGTAAGTAGCAATCATTCGTCTAAATTTGGCTTGAATAAAATATAGTTTCCTTCTCTTGCTTCAGTGCTGTGACGTTTTCAGCACACACACACGCATATATATATATATATATATATATATTTCTTATTAACCATTATATATTAGTAAAGGCCTGTCTGTATTTCTGAGATGAGGTATTTACTCTATTTACAAATGTCCTCATTTTTATTGTTATATTCACAATGTTTTGGTTGCTGTAAGCCCGGCTACCTTCATGTGATATACGTTGGGATGTCTCCAATGACACATGGGCCGAGGGATAAAAGTATTAGTTGAAATAATCCAGTGATTTGACCCAAAGAGTTGAAAGTTTAATAGCTGGCTACAGCAGAGGTGAACAAAAACTCGACATTTTAGTTACTAAACGGAAATGACTGAAACATAGATTTCCAGAAAGGGCATAAGACTAGAATAATCTACCTAGTGGACAAAATAAATGATTCGGTTTGAAATTCCGACGTATATCCCCTGAAGAAGGCCGGAGTGTACAACGGCCGAAACGTCGTGGATATGAAAAGAAAGAAGAGGACAATAGCCAGAAGAATAAAAATAGTGTAATTAGTAAAGGCCCTGTGTTTTTAAAAGGTGTTAATTCCTTAGAAGTGATTCATTCCGGTTTACATATATATGTACATGGAATTTGTTCTATTATCATTGTTCTTTCCTTCATACAAATACACATCATATTATTTCAGGGTATTTGTTGAGCTGGTTTCTTCAACTTAACGCTGTAGCACACGAAAGACGTATGTCTTTGTAGTATTAAGAAGGTAGACGCTGAGACAAGTGGATAAGGTAGTCTCATGTGAGATAATTAAAAATCGAACCACATATATTTGCTCGACAAAGCCAATTTCGGCACAAAGCCATATCCTAAGAGTGGTCACTGAAGAGTATTTGTACTGAACGTTGCGCTTCGACAGGTACTATCACGATATTTGTGAGACAAGTGGGGGCTTCGAGGATAAAGAGTGAAGAAGAGAATAAATGATGATCTAATTAAATAGGTTAATTTGGCAAGGAAATGAGGGAATTGGCTGAGTGTTTGCAATAGAGAGAACATAAATAAGTCGCTAAACATAAATGATGGAGAAGGTTGCTGGAAACTGTCAACCTTTGCAACAGCCGGTGTGTATTTTAAAAGTACACCGATGATTGTCAAAATACAATGAATTGAGAGGCAGGCAAATTAAGTAGTATTAAATGTTTTCAACGAATATGAAAGAATAGACAACGTGTACCGTAATCGATTTTGAATGTTAGTCACAAATCGAAATAATTGTATTAGTTGTATCTGTTGAAATACGAACATGATAATTTCAGGTAAAAGCTGACTAACTATAGAAAAGCAAAGAATGCCCATGCAGCCGATTATGAGTCTTTCTATTGTATTCAAAAAATATTGTGGCAGATAAAGTGGAGATGCTAGAATAAATGAAGAGAAAAATATTTTGTCCAAATACGGTTGGCTTATTTGTTAAATTAATAGATTTAAATTGTTATCTAATATTCGGATTATTTTTTTAATATTTTTTATTTGGCTGTTTATTTCGGTTGGTATCCCAGGATAAATCTTAGAAAAGCGAATATGACAAAAATATTTAAAAACGCTATAGTCTAATGATGTAAAAAGTATTTAATTTGATTTAAAATTTGCCAATGCACTTAATTCAGTCATGAATATCAATTACATAATATGAACATTATGAAACTATTATGAATGAAATTTTTATTATCTCCATTTGAATTTTCATTATTTCATAGTGTCCAGTTGTTTCTCTCCCTGCTTCACCCGAGTTACAATTAAACACAGGAATTGAACTCACAATTACTATTAAAATTTTGGTTTATGAATTTGGCGCCATGGTAATTCTGATTACACTCCCTGGGTCAGGTAGTGCCAACTTGAACTCAATGGAAACAGGGGGAGAAAAAACCGAAAAGAAAAAGACGACATATCCCTAGATATGGACAACGGAACGAGAAACATATTTTCCCGTAGATAGAATTCACTGTACAACAACAATGATGAAGACATTATTTTGAATGCAAATAACTCCTTGTTACTAGAATTCAGACAAAAGTGAAATTTGTAGATGAAAATTCAGCTGTTATATTCCTGTCTGCGAATCTATATTGTTCTAAAATTTGTATTTAAATAAAAAAAGAATGGTTGGAATAATATTGAAAATACTTCAGCAAAGAATTTTAAAAACAACTTGAAGTATATATTACTTGAAATTGTAAGAGTCCGTTGAGAAACTAGAGCGTGATATAAATTCCATAGACGACTAGTTATTTTGGCTGCATGCAAATATACAATAGCAGCTCATTAAAGAGTGACTATATTCAAAACTGCTAGTCTTCGCTATTAACCGAGTGAGAAATTTGATTACAATTCTTAGTCAAGTCTACAAAGAAAAAAGCTAAGAGCCTATTCATAGATTCTGCTTTAGAATAAAAATATTTGAAAAAATTCTCATTTTTGGCTACATTCGCTCTATTATTATAATATGGTGAATTCTTCTGTTTTTCCAATTCTGATTAAAGAAAATGAATAAAATAGTCAACGGCCATTTTCAATATAATTAACTTACTGAGTAAAATAAAATATATTTCATGCTTTTGTTCGGTAAAAACGTGAGTAACTTTTACTGATTCGATACAAAATATGCTTGTTTATCGTGTAGCATTATGTCTGAAATATTTACTAGAAACAAATCTTTTTAGTCAATATGCCAGCGTAAATTGACAATTTGAATATGGTGTCCAAGATTAAATAATGAGACAATTACTGCTTTATTTGTTTCGAAACATGTTTTAACCCAATAGCATCTCTAATGTTTTTAGCTTAGCTTTCATATTAATTGAAAATCAATGAAATACCAATGCTTCATGTTTCCTGTTTATAAATGGAAGTTTATTTAATTTCATTATGTGACAAATCCTGAAAAGCATTATACTCCATACAGTCCATATTATTTATGCTTTTCAAAGTATGAATAAAATATAATTATTTAAATACCATAACATTTTATTTAGTTTTTTTCTTTTAGAACAGGAAATTACTTATTCACATGTATTGAAAATTCAGGAAATTGTAATATTATAAAAAACACACCAAGCCTATGGAAAATTTTGAAATCGAGAAAATAGAAACAATTCTGTTCAACCGAAAAAATATTTTCAGCCTACATCAGCTAATTTAAAAAAAAACCCACAACAATAGAAATTGTCTGAACAATCAGGAAATTCAATTTACGCAATAAATTCATAATTCAATGGTTTCCAACATTTCTTTAACGTTTCAATTATTGATTTTCTTCCTTTTTTCATTTAGCACAAAAGATTTTTAGTAATTCTTTCCAAACTTACGAAATAAAATAGTTGTGAAAAATCAATTTTCCCTGATTATTTTTAATTGAAATTCTATGGAGAAATATCGATTTCAAGACACCCAACAGTAAAAAATAAATCACAAAAAAATCTCCATTTTCTTTCCAGCCAAGCGCGTGTTACGAACTACAAATTTGTTACCTTAAATCCCTTAAGATTCAGAATGAAAATATTTGACAAGAAAATAACAACGGGTAAATGACATGTCAACGTATTGAAACTACTACAAATGTGAATTTAAGACGAACATCCTAAAAGAGTATATGTAAATAGTAATCCTAATTTTAATACTTCAATGCCTGACCTAACTCGACAGTATGGCAAATGAATGAGCTGCATAGAATGAAGCTGTTAGTATAAAATATACGAAGGAATTTTTAAATGACAAATCCCTTTGGAGAGAAAATGAATAGGCACATACTGATGTGAGAAAATCCAAACAGAATGTTCTCACATAAAGAGAGAGACGAATATACATTAAATTTAATACTTGCACTAATGATTATGATTGGCTAACCAAAGAGATAGAGAGACAAACAGATAGTCTTACAGATGAATGTATACATTCGATTAGATAACTGTTTTGTATTTGTTTAATTATTTTCTTACTGCTTCTGTAATTTCGTGAAGATTTCTCGTAAATGTATATTTTCCATTATAGCGCAAATGTATTTGGATTTCAACGTATGATAGCCAGCTGCTGTGAAGATTATGAATTATAAATTTCCTTTTGTTCATCTGCTAAATTTCCCCTGTCACTTGTCTAGACCTCAAAAACTTGCTTTACTGGTTCAATATGAAGGAAGAAGGAAATAAAATTTCTTTCTCAACAAGAGTTGGACAAGTAGAATTCAGTTTAAAGCAGTGCTTCTTCATCGAACATTATGAGTTTATAGTTCTACGTGTGTTCTCGTAATAAACACGTCGTTTATGATCTAAAATAACAGAAATATCGAGAGACATCTGTTATGACTCTCATTGTATGCGCGTTGTTGCTCAGAATATCTTCATATTTAACATAACTTCCAATAATAGCTACTATACTGTTACAGTCAGTCATAATGTTAATTAGTTAATAATTGTATATTTTGCGTGAGCGGTCGATACGTGTGTTTAGGGAAAATTTAAAACACGCTGGAGGCAGTCATACACACAAAATGAGATGCGATGTGTAATAAAAAGTTTGCCTTTATTTTTTAAATCAGAAAAATCAGCACCAAATATAGAATTGCTGATATTGTTAATTCAGATAATTAAAATCCTGATGAACAACTGTTGAAATATAGAGAGTGGGGAGTAAGCTAATAAAACGGAAAAATGGCAGACTTCTTAGAAAGCAAAAAATATATTTTTGATCGGTATTTATGTCCATTTCAGCCACTCATATCCAAGCAAAGTTCAGAGCCCAAGTGGAAGAATAGCTGAAGAGGGTCATATTCTTTTTGTAAATGGAGCCTACATGACATGTACAAGTGCAGAAATTTAAAAATCTGTGAAGTATTTTAACAGATGACGGAAAGTGTGACACTGAAATCCGAAGACGTGTTAGGCTAGCCAAGACGCATTCCAAAAACTAATTACAGTTCTAAGAAATAGAAAAAAAACTTCGCTAGAAACAAGGTAAAAGTACTAAACCGTTATGTGATATCTATTCTGCTGTATGGTAGTCCGCCCTGGACAATCTCCTCAAAGATGAAGAAGAGACTTGAAATGTGGTTCTACAGAAGGATGTTAAATATACCACAGTCCGAACATGTGAGCTACGACAAGATTTTAGAGAACATGGAAACAAAAAGGAAACTTATAACCAGGAAAAGTCAGTTGAGATTTCTAGAAAAAAGGTCTTGGAAAATCTAGTACTCACAAGACATATTGAAGGAATGAGAGACAGAGCAAAACAACACATAACGTACTTAGTGAGTTTTAATAAAGAGATGACGAAACAGGGTTTAGGAAAAATAACATAAAGACGAAATTTATTAAGATTTATAAAGGGTAGGAAGTTATGGGGAGCCATGATCGACTACGTCCTGAGGGGATATGTTATATAAAGAAGAAGATATTAGAATAGATTAAATCGAGCTTTCTGAAATAAAATATATTAAATATAAATTAACCTAAATGAAAAATGTCTTCTTTTGAAATATTGGGCATATTGCATCAGGATTCATTCGTTTTTTACACACTGGCATTCCTTAAGATTTTCCAACTAAATGTTCAACATGTTATCCGTTTTGTATCGAAAGAAAATCATATATGTGTGTGTGTGTGTGTGTGTGTGTGTGTGTGTGTGTGTGTGTGTGTGTGTGTGTGTGTTAAATTAATAAGAAAGAACAGTAAGATTTATAATCCGGTGATCTTAGCAAATAATTTTATTAAAAAAAAAAAAAAAATAGTGCTCGATACAAACGGTAAAGCACAATATTATAATTATTTTCTTTTTTTAAAATATGATTCCATCGCAATGCAGAACAAGACTGGGTTTTAACATAGAAATTTTCTTTGTCGCAATGGAAACATATTTTTAAAAAGAAAACAGGTGGTTTGCTAACATCATCTATCTTTTTTGTGCTCAATATATGCACCGTGAGTGTTAAGTTTTACTAACCTTCCTTCCTCATTTATGTCAAATAACTTTCAACTATTTTCTTACTGATTCTGAGTATGGGTGTTCATTTTGTTGCCATTTTCTTTAAGACTTCGTTGCTTACAGGTTCCGTCCATGGAATTCTCAGTATCCTTCTGTAGAATCAAATTTTTGTTGCCTTCAGTTTTATATTCATTTATAGGAAGATTGTCCTACTTTCAGTGACATATAAGAGGATGGATATAACAATCCACTACTATTTTCTTTGTTTCTAACGATTTTTTTCTTCTGTTTCTTTCTTTACCTTTCGGAATGTATCTTTCGCTAATCTAATGCGTGTTCGGATTTCGGTTTTGCCTTTCCTATCCTCCATTAAGACAATTCCTAGATATTTAAACTCCACTTTACTCTTCTGTCTATGGTCTCTTGTAGTTTTTTTTCTGTGTCAGCCATCAGCACATTGCTATTTACATATCTTATATTGTTCAGATTGTGTTCACCGATAATAAATCATTGTTGGGTCCCAAACACCGTTAATATAGTTACGATTTAGTTATATAAATATCCTTGTTTTATACCCCTGTCTATTTTTGCGTAGTCACTCAATTTATTTTCTATGCGTATGCAGGCGGTTTACCTCCCAGTATGAGATCTGGATTATTCTAACATCCTTTCCAAATAAATTGAGTTTTCTTAATAGTTCAAATAGATCTTTGTGTCGTAACTTTCCATATTCTTTTGCGTAATCGCTAAAACGGAAGTGTATATCATGCATTTGTATTGCTCTCTCTGATATCATTATAATAATAAATATCGCATTTCTTGTTCCAGTGTCCTTGACCTAACCGCACTGACAGAGTAGGAGAAACAAAATTATAAACAAACATATACTACAGTGGCTAGTTTTAAATTCTCTGTAACTATATAAAACGTTACTACTATGTGAGCGCTCGGCATTTAAAAGAATCGAAACAAGTCCACTACTTATCTGTTACTGGCAGTCAGCCAGAATACAACATCGCTCATACTTTCCACCGTTCAACTCAGTAAGGCCCCATTTATTCCAATCGAAATTCCCTACACAAAACATTCCATTATTTACACTATGTTGTCTAAACGATCAACTTACACAAACGGTGAAAAATTAAAGACAATCTTATATACTGAGAAAAAAAGTTTCAGGTTTGCTGATCGTCAGTTTGGACATTCTGGGCTTAGGATTCGACTTTGGCACAAAAATACCCAATTCCTGCTGAAGTCGAAAAGTGCAAACAGAAAAAAATCGGCAGCATTTCTGAAGCTAGAAGACGTGTTGATCGCGTGGATGAAAGAATGCAAAATATTCGGCATTCGAATTATCACAATTGCATGCATCTCAAGCCACAAGAATTCAAGAACAATGTCCAACAATTCACTGGCCAGTGTCTCAGCACTGTATGGAGAAATAATTTAACAGTTTGTTGCTGGACTCACATAGTACTGAAAGTACACACATTTTTCAAAGAAAACTTACAAAAGACGACAACAACACAGATAAAACTGTCATAACGTCTATCGTTGAGAAATTTTCATCAGTGTAGCAAATTACATTGTACTTAATATAATATGAATATTTATGTAGATATTGTGACAGTGAATTAAACACTTTGTTACATATTAGTTACTTTGAACGAAAGATGTTACTTTTAGTCATACCATCCCGAATATGACAACACATAATCGGATAAAAACTTAAATTTTACGCTTAAAGATATGGAATTTACGTGGTGTATAAGAACAATGACTGTAAATTAGACGGCCGTACATCTTAGGATGAGATTTACAAATTATTTTGACTTCAAATCCATCTGACTCCATTCCTGCATAATTCTCGCGCACTGTCAATGCTGGCAAAGATATAAGAAAACTTGTATTAATTCTTACAGTCAGAAAGGAAAGTCTTTCGGTTAATCCAGCAAAGTTTCCGAATAAATTTTCTTACCCTCAGTTGATTATTTACCATTTAGAAATCCGAGAATTTGAGAAAGGAATTTGTCAAAATTCCTCTAAATTAAGGCTGTTTTTAAATGCTTGTCGATGGTTTGTTTTAGAAAAAAAAGAAAACATCTAATGAAGCTGAAAATATCTATATATCAGAAGAAATACTCACTGGAATAAAATGTCTATTTACTGTGCTCTGAACACCTAAATCAATTTTGTATGCAAGCATTATTAAGACATATATAAGCCAAGTAATCTGGCGTTACCTCAGTGGAAATAACTTCATTTCTGTTGAAGACGGTAACAATCTTCAATCTTCCAAATAGAACAGTACATTATAGAGTCCCAAAAGAACAGAGATGAACAAAATATTTGGCCTTGTACCAAAGTTACAAGGCATAGCAATAATGGCTCAGCAACCATTTAGACTTATTCTATAGGTTCAAGAAACCCAGACGAAATGCATAAATATGTCGGTCAAACAATATTTACTGCATCTAAGGCGATTATATTTTCATGGTAGCTTTTTGATTCTCAGTAGTATATTACTGAACTGATTGCATAACCATTCACTGAAACTAATGTAAATTGTGATATAAAAATTAGAAGCATTTCCCATATCCCCTGTTTCAAACATTTATTAACATGTATAATAATAGTTAAAATCAAATATTTCCTAGAGCAACGACAAATCTATTTATTGAAAATGAACCATGAATTCAATTAGAAGCAAAGACTAGAGGACATATATACAAACCAATGTGTCGTTCTCATGATCGATATATAAAATACACTCTGTAATTTGTTGTCAGTTGTAATATCACCAAACCTATATTAAACTAATCGCTTCATGGAATATGTCAATGTAATTTTTGGCTGGAAAAGTATAAACTTTTCTTCATCAAAAACAAATATTTAAATAATCTTCCTCGTAATACAAGATGAGTTACAGGTCCATTGTTAAGTGGCATATTTAAAATGAAGGGATATTTTGGAAGTGTTGTGTAATGTTTGGTATTGTTAATGAGGCGAGAAACTCCTGTAACATAATCACAAGAATAATAAGTTTATCGAATGGCAACAGTAAGTTTTTTCTTAAATATATTCAACTGTTTCAAAATATATGATTAAAAATCTATAAATATTGGAAATATATAATCATAAGCTTTATTTCACTTTTTATTTGATTCAAAATTTAATCAGCATGTATAAGCATTTTCCATTATAATGTTTAATTAATAAATAATAAAGCAACAGCAGATAAATACAAAAAGAGAATAGAGTAATTATATGACCCAAGATACGGGTAAACATTGATGCAGAATTCATAAATTTCAAAACGAATTTTGGATTCACATGTTTTCATTACTGCAATTGTTTTCGGATTAAAACAATTAAAGAGACACAACTCTCTAACTTTCATGTTCAATAGATCATGTTCTCAAATTACAGTGTTTCAATATAAAATTGTCCGTGTTTCCAACTTTACTCCTAGAGGCAATAGCCTAACATATTATAGCATTTTGGAATCAGGACAACTCCGTGTGCAAATCAAAATCATTCCGTGCCAGACCCGCAATCCTGATTTTGGATTCCCAACTTTTAATTACTGCGATTGATTTTGGCGAATTTTTATGTGATTTTTTGCGACGGATTTTTTTTCTTTTCTTTTTTTTTGTGTGATAACAATTTTTATAACTTGGAAATAAATTTGGGAATAATCGAAATTAATTGGGAAATCCAACGAAAGTCATCCATAAAATAAAAAATAATTGAAGGGACCTACGTACAACACATTGTTTTTAAATTAAGTGGCAGCAGAAGAATTATCGTTGAACTTTTAAAAGATAAGCATACATATTAATGCAATACTTAAATGCAGCGATCAATTTTGAGTTCTGCAGTTTGTTGCTTATCGTATCTACCCCTCCCTACTTTTGGGATGAAAACCGAATCAAGACAAGTCCTAAGGAGCTAGCTTAAATGCCGCCCGATAGGCGGCTTTTAAACTTTCCATATATATATATATATATATATATATATATATATATATATATATATATATAGGATAAAATTAAAATTGACACTTCTGTATGTATATGTGTTTCAACTGACCCAAGATTAAAAAGTGCATGTAATATAGCTGTATTACAATAAATCATCCTATGTCAAGATCAATAAAAGCACAGTTTTTAAAATAAGATGGGTATGAACAGTGCTTGGAATCAATATTAATATACTTTATATCCTTAGAGGTTTATTTTTAATCTTACTATATTCTTCGATTAAATTGTGCATTTTTGTTTATATTTGCTGTTTTCTACACTAGCTTAGTGTTTCTATGTTTGGAAACTGTACTTTATAACCAACTGATACCGAAGTACTAGAAAATTAAATTCGAAAAGATAATATGGTATTGTCCTAAAAGTTAGGAATGAAAGGAAAATAATTTCTAAGCAAACTTAAAGCATGTTTTGCACATCTGAATATGTTATAATCAGAACATTTTTGGAATTTTGTAGATTCTATTTTGCCCTGCATAAATGGAAGACCAACGTTTCAAAGAATTACGAAACAAAAAGCGAAGAAACGAACAAATTTTCTATATTAAAATATTTCATAGGAACACTCAAAAGTTACACTTACACACACACACACACACACACACACACACACACACACATATATATATATATATATATATATATATATATATATATATAAGTGTGTGTATATGCGTGTATAATATATGTACCTTAACATTACGGGAATTTCAGGTCGATTGTTTGACTTAACACAATCATTCCTGTCAAATCGTGTATTGAAGGTCATTCTCAACGGATTCTCTTCCAGCTCCTATCCCACGAACGCAGGTGTTTCCCAAGGCTCTTATCTTAGGTCCTACTCTGTTCCTTATCTTCATTAACGATCTACCTGATGTCATAGGTTCCCAAATAGGCATCTACGCGGACGACACTACTATTTACCTCAATAGCAAATCTAGTGTTGCTGACAAAACTAACTTGGCCGTTTGTCTCGAAAATGACCTCCAATCGGTTGTAGACTTCGGCAGGAATGTGCTGGTTAACTTTAATGCCTCAAAAAAAAAAAAAAAAAATGTTCTCTATTACTCACCACAGAGAACCATCCCTGCCCCCCATTACAATGTCTGACGCTCGACTCCACGAGATCACCTCTTTGCGACTGCTCGGCCTCACATTGACTGCTGACCAGAGACGGAACAAATACATTGAGTCAATAGCTTCGTCTACCGCGGGGAAAGTTGGCTCTCTGTGCCGCGCCAGGAAATTTTTTTCGCCGGAGTCGATCCTTCAAATCTACAAATCAAACATTCGTCCTTGCATGGAGTATTGCTGCCATATATGGTCTGGAGCCTCTTCTGTTTGTCTCAAGGTCCTCAAAATTCCAGAGACGGATATGCAATGTACCTGGCCCTGATCTGGCATCTCGTCTGCAGTCGCTCTCTCACAGACGTGCCGTCACCTCCCTCTGTCTTTTTTACAAATACTTTCATGGTAACTGCTCCGAGGAGCTGCTTTCGCTGGTTCCCAGACTTCATGAATTTAAGCGTTCAACTAGGCTGGCATCTCACTCCCACCCTTTCACTATCGAAACTGTTAAATGTAGCCGTCTCTTCTACTGCAATATATTCATGTCTCGCACTTCTCGCCTGTTGAACTTCCTTGCCTTTTCCTGTTTCCCTGATAGCTATAATCTTCAACTACTCAAATGTAATGTCAATCGACGTCTCCAGGTGCCTTGATCTATCTCCTATCCTTCTCTTCATCCTTTCCTCTATCACTCCTCTGTAACCCCTTACATACTAGTGGCTTCCCGCCTTGTTTGGGGTGAACCGCTTAAAAAAATTAAAGAAGATGCATAATGATTTGAAAAATATAATTAATTTCAGTGTCTTTTCGCCAGGTATTTTCATATCCTTATAAATCTCTTTTGACAACCTACAATTTATAATATTTTAAATACTTTTAATTTTAAATACTTAACTACTATAAAAAAACACAAGAAAATTCAAAATTATATTCAAGCTTCCCAAATCTTCTCAATCAACAACAAATCTCAAGAACCAGTAGTTGTCGATTTACGGTTTGTTGTTGATATTATCAAATATCAGATAATCAATTGCGTGACTACACAATTTTCTGTACTTGTCTT
Source organism: Acanthosepion pharaonis (assembly GCA_903632075.3). Lineage (NCBI taxonomy): Eukaryota > Metazoa > Mollusca > Cephalopoda > Sepiida > Sepiidae > Acanthosepion > Acanthosepion pharaonis. The sequence continues at coordinate 1,940,618 of CAHIKZ030004884.1, forward strand.
CAAGTTTATTTACAATTATCTTTCGTGAATATTAATGAAATATGACTTTTCAAACTGATTTCGACCGACTAAATATATAAGAAGCTGAATGTAACTGTTAATATAAAAATAAAGTAGAATTTCATAGTTAATCTCTTGCTTAATGTTTAAATTTTTAATAAAAGTTTTGTTTTCAATTACCTTGTCTTTAAGTTTACAAGACGAATAGAACTTTGCCCACGTAAGTAGATTTAAATAATATGATATTTTATTACAACAGTAGTATAACATGGAAGCATGATTTCATTAATGACATTCATAATCTTTACTGTCTGTAAATGAGAGTGACAGTCGACATAAGTGCAAAAGGAACGCGTGGCAGAAAAATCTAATGACTTTTAATAAAAACATTATGAGATAAACCATGTATAAATGTGAAGTCTGCTAATATAAGAAGCTGCTCACTGTAATGTTAGACTTAGTCTCTTTCTTATTAAAAGAATTTGAAAATATCTAACAAAATGGAATTTCCTTCTTATTAGGTATATAAAAAGCGAAATATGCATAAAACTAATATTATTTAGTAAAATGTCATGATTGTATATTTTTGATTCCATGATATTCATGATTTTTCTTATTTAACAAATAGTTGAAAAGAGACAAAAAACATGGAATTAATCCAAACGAGACAGATATTTTATCTCGGTTCGCCGATTACATTTTCTGCGATGCGTTAGTTAATCCGCACATTCCAATGTTGGAATACTTTGATAAAAACTGCAGATCAAAAATAAATGAGTATAAATAAATGTGCAAATGGTTTCTTCAAAGTTACAATGACTACTTTTCCGTCTGGTCAGTTATTCAGTAATCGATAATATCAGTTTGAACATAAGAAACACATACGAAAATGTGTTACTTTAATAAAAAGCCAAAAGTATAATTAATTTGTGGACCTCTAACAAAATGTATAATGAAATTATGTTCCTTTTATAATGAGATTACGGACCACTGATAATGAAATGACAGTCGTCTAACATTAAGGTAAATATTAACTGTTATGTCGTCAACAGCAGCAACATCTAAAAAAGACAAAACAATTGTTTTCAATGATGGCAACAAATGGTTCTAATGATTTTATGAAACAATGAAAAAAGGATGGTGAGTATACTTTTAGGTGTTAGTCAATTCTCATGAAGCAGAAATAAAGAAAAAAAAACACTTTTGCTACAAGGTCAGAAGAACGTGTCATATGAAACTGTCTGTGAATCATTTCAGTACTAACAAAACTTACATTTATAGTGACTACTATTCAATGAAAGAGTAAAAAATATTTTATTTTCCTTGAAAGAAGATATATTAAAACCGAAATAAGCAAATATTTATTTTCTAACAAAACAAAATTTCAACAACAGACACAACCAATGGTTTCTCCCAGGAGGACAAAACCTATCCTAGAATTTGATATAATTTACTAATGGGCGTATATATAAATTTTATGTCGGAAACGAACTCAATCTCGAAGATAGAGCTTTCAGACGGGACATAGAACTATTTCGTAAATCTTCTTCTTTCCACCTCTCTCATATATATATATATATATATATATATATATATATAACGTCATCCATAGACAGACTGTTTCGCAGCTCATCAGTGTGGCTAGACAGATAGATAGGATCGAAACCTAACTGAATTGGTGTCAGTCAGAGATTCTAACCGTCGGTAGAGATGAAAGTGAATTTTTTAGCGTATTTATTTTTAGAAAGACGCCCAGTGACCGACAGTGACTCAATTCGCATCTGCGAAGAGTCTCGCTATATAGCTATATTAGTCACTGTTTACCAACCCACACCTGTGTCCCCAGAGAGCTCAACTGAAATTGATATTTCAGGAGTTCAATACCTGGTTAAGGCGGTGGAGAACTTGGAGAGGGGAATTAACAGGGGATAACTGATAATTGACATCCATTAGACATGGCACGTGGAACTAGAACAGTCTATCCCAGTGAGCCAAATAAAGGGTCATTTATCGACATTTCAACCACCTGAAGCAGGTGACCCGGCGTCATCACAAACATACTTTTATTTTACAAGAACCACATCACCATGAGTAAGACAGAAGCAGATTCATTTTAAGCGTATGGACGCTTGAGTTTTACTTTAACTTTATCGTTCCAGAAATAAGCTTTTAACCAATTTCAACCACCTGTTATTTTCATGCTTTACGTATCCAATACGCTTTCAATGTTAAATTAGTAGGGAAAGACCATATGTTGCAATTTTTGATAGTCTATCTCGTTTTGTCTTGCTAATATATTTATTCTGACACAAATAATTTCGCAGCTTCATGTGACAGGTTTCTGTATCTATGCGTTCCTTAAAATTTATTCCTATTTCTAGACTTTTCATGAACTGAATATTCTTTAGTTGCAAATTGTTGGTAACATTAGGAAGACCACCTATTGAGATTTATTTTGTTTTTTCCATTGGCATGCCTGATATAGTTAAAGTTTGTTTTGTTGATAATGAGAATATTTACTCTCGTGTAAATCTGGTAATACTGTTTTTAAGAGATCTATTCCTAAGACTAAGGCATCTCCCTATTTAAGAACAACATTTGTGTCGAAGATTCTCTTGGTAAAGAAAAAGGAACATAATCATTAAAATTCATTTTTACTTGAAATTACTTGGCTGTAAATAGAAAAATAGAATCACAAAGAAATTTCGATTCTTTCTGTGGTGACTGAACAATTTTGCGCTCTAATGCTCTCCAGGGAAACATGAACTACACCAAGTGCAATTCACCTGGACTATTGATTTTTAACTCGAACTTTCTCCATAATTCTGCATACAGTAAAGCAAATAGACACGCTAGAACAAATGGCAGGTAATACCAAGTGATGTCATCCATCAAATTTCCACATCAATACACTGTTCGGAACAATTGATAATTATTTAGGCTTTCTTTGTTTTCAATTATCTATTTTTACTGACCAGTACATTATGCCTGTCAATTTTTGTTTCTCGTTTCCTAGTTATTCACATATCGTTATTTTAACTAGCGATCTGCAATTTTTAGCCTTTGCTTAGAACCCAAAAGAAGTGTTTCATACTGACATACATGTTTCCACTGTGCATTGATTTTCAGTTCCTATAGAGTAAAAAAGATTAGTTAAGTTAGATTAAGTTAGATGCTGGTTTCTATTAGAAGGCAGTAAAATAATGGTATAAAAAACATAAGTACATTCACAGGTTATAATTAAGATTACGTCTATTCAGCTAATCGTTTTGTTGTTTGCGATTACATAAACAATTAATATAAACTTATATGTTGCTATATTCCTAAACTTATAGCAACATGTAGAGAGGAAGCTGACTACAATAAAAATTTAAATCTTAGTGAGTGTAGCAAATTTTTAAAAACATAAATATTTTAAGTTTTGATGATCATACCTCACGAACATTTAACAAGTTAGAAAAAATTTAAAAATACGTAATAGTCAATAAAACTATCTACTAACCAGAAGGAGTGCTAATTGTGTTCTCTCATAGAGCATCTCTCTCTCTCTCTCTCTCTCTCTCTCTCTCTCTCTCTCTCTCACACACACACACACACACACACACACACACTTATATGTGGCGTTTCGTTCAGGACGTTGAGGATCATGGCTCTCCACAATGTTATATCCTTAGTAGCTCTTAATAATTTCTTATCTTTCCTAAACCCTGTTCCGCCATTTATTTACTTAAGCCTGCTAGGTAAGTTAACTCCAATCTGTCCTGTGAGTATCAAATTTTCTAAGTCGTATTTCTCATTATGTGCTCTCGAAATTTCAACCGTATATTTCTTGTGTTAAGCATAAGCATCCTTTTTGTTTTCATTTTCTCTGAAACTACGTCGTTGTTCGGTCCTTAGTATTCTCAGTATCCTTCTGTAGAACCACATTTCTGTTATTTCAAGTGTCTTCTTCATCTGTGAGGAGATTTTCCAGTATTCGCTGCCATATAGGACGTAACAGTTCAGTACTATTTTTCTTTGTTTCTAATGATTGTTTTTACCTATTCCAACGCACCGTCGAACTTCAATTTCACGCTTTTCCGTCATTTGTTAAAACACTTGCCAGATATTCAAATTGTTACACTTGTTTGATTTCGATTTCTGTCATTTGTAATTTGCATTTTCAGCTGCTCCTTAATGATTAGAAAACTAAATGTAGACGTTAATCTCGTTTAGTAACATGAATACAGCTAAAAATATGCGGTGCACAACCTGAGAGATACAAATGTTAACAGAAAATTAGCAGATGGCATTTTCGTTAGATTATATATAAATATATATTTATACTTTTGAGTAGTATTTAACATATATAGGATGTATATCAACATATACGCTTATACATACATGTATACATGTACTCATACCTACATGAACTGTAGCTGCAGATTAACGATTAAATACACTCGCAGGCCATTTAAATCCACTTTTGCAAATGTTCTTATATACAAATTTATAATCAAACAAGAATCAAATGGATATAAATATTTCAACCTGCTGAATTTCATTTCATAGTTCAGTGTGGAAAGGATAGCTTTTAAGTGACTTTCAATGCAACATGGTGCATGATGTGGTGTATGAAAATTTCAAAGACTGTTGATCTATTGGGATTTTCCCGGATGGTTTCTAATTTTCCGAGAATGGTCAGATAAGAAAATTCCATTGAGGGGAAATCCTGTCGCCGGATATCTCTTGTTTATTGAAGAGATCGGTGTAGCGTGGCTGTTTCAGCCCTATAGAACTGTAGAATCCCTGTGGGGAATGGGCTATACCTAGTCATTGCTCCTGTGGTTTCATTAGCAAGTCGTTGGTATTTATTTTTATATTTTACTATATGGAGTTGTAAGCCACATGCGCAAGTGGTTTTAACTGAGTTATTATTAGACTGCTTACCAGCCACGGCAAAAAATCTCAGTCTGCCTTACTATTTAATCCTTATCTGAGGGAGAAGAGATGAATCAATATCTTTGCCAAATGTATTTTCGCGTAAGTGAACGCAATTAACTTAATTGTCTTCACATTACAAGACATTACTATCCATTGCACCACTCCCTCACCCATATAGAATGCCAGCAGAAGATCAAATAAAACCACAACGGAGGTATACAGAAGATAATAGCGTAACACACAACAGGTCTAATCTTAAAGTAAATTGGCAATGACAGCTAAAGACCACGCCACGTGCTACTATTGTCAGATAAGAGCAACGAACGAAGGCGATAGTTCTCTACAGATAAGAAAATTAGACAATGGCAAAATCATTTCATGTTCTATAAAGTCTTGATTTCTACTGGGATGTTCAAATGCTAAATTAGAATAAATCGTAAATAACTTGAAAGTGTAGATTCATCCTGCATTTTACCAAAAGTTGAGGCTTCTGGTAATGTAATGGTAGCCGGGGATATATCTTGGTATGCATTAGTATATTTGGTAAGATTAAATATCGCGTACTAACAAGGTATTGCGGCTGATAATGTGCTTCAATTTATAACTACAGTGTACCAGTCCTCTTGTAAACATTTTGAGCAGGACAACGCACCGTATACCAAATCAAATATGATAATAAATGAACCAAGCAATATAATTTCTGTGTTAAATTGGCCTCCACGCGACACTCTTAACGAGTAAGTTTTGGATATACTAGAAAGTAGATTCGGATACTGAATCTGTCAATCAATCTAGAAGAATTTCCTGATGCTATGTTATAAGCATGTGTCCAAATTTCTAAAGAGTGTTTCCAAAACATACTTGAATCAATGTCAAGAAGCATTGAGACAGTTCTAAAGTTAAAAGGTACGATAAACGTTTATCTATACAAAGTATATGTATGTATATCTATTAGGGTAGCGTACTAACCTCTGTTCCAGATGTCTACTCTTGTACATTTGTCTTTGATGAACAGCCATAGACAAACCTGTGGTTTATAATGAAACTATGCTGAGCGAATCTTAGTTAAATTTCTAGGGGCTTGGAAAGTCCCACGTTAAACCTGCCTCGTGCCACATCCCGCTTTGTGAAGATCTTAGGTAAATACCAAGTATATCAAAGCTCTGAGTTTAAGATACACTGCTTGTCGAACTTTCTGCTTTCGGGCAGGGAGGAACCCAATATAAAATACAAAAACAGCTCTTATCTCTCCAAATATTTTTGACAATTAAAGAATTTATGGCATCTCGTCATGAATCAACTGGGAAATTATATCTAGTGTTAAATCTTATAACGGAAAAGGAAATAAATGTAACTATTATCTTTTTGAAAAATTAGTTATGTTAAAACACTTAGATATCGTTACCTTATTAAAGAAGAGAAAGCAATTGTAGGCATACAAATAAATATCTGTTTAAATGCATTGATCCAGATTCATTTTTAATTTTAATGTAAATCGTGGTTTACTTTTAATGTAAATTGCTATTTATTTTGAACATAACAAGTAACCCCCTTTTAATTAAATCAAACTAAAAACATCACCAGTCAAAAGAAATTATTTATTTATTTTAAGATTTTTGTTGTTCTTTTTTATTGCATACATATATAAACACCGCTTACTTTAATTGCTAAATATATTATTGAATTAAAAAACTGTCATCCCAGCATAATATATAACTACGCCAACATTATGACAACCAGGTATATTGAAATTCAAATTGAGTAACGGTTAATCTATGCTCAACACATGCAGATTGCGTTATGTATGAAACTCCGATTCGTGCTAGCGGTGACAGATATATATATAAATATATATATATATATATATATATATATATATATATATATATATATATATATATATATATATATATATGTGTGTGTGTGTGTGTATGTGTGTGTATAATAATAATGCTGATTACTAATCCCAAATTTAAAAATACTAATCTCACGTAATTGCACGAAGAACTTTACACAGGGAACTCTCTTCACGCACAGATATTCTTGCATACACGTTTATGTTATTTTAAAGCACTTTATATTCAATAAGGGCAAAATATCACAAGCAAATTTATTTGCCATGAAATTCTCTCAGTGTAAAATACAAACAATAGCGTTTACAATCCAATGCAAAATTATCATTGCTTGCTAAGAGTTACAAAGGAGAAAAAGTTGTCGAGAAACGTGATTGCCTACATAATGAAAGAACGCGGCATATAAAGAAAAACGTTAAAATGCAATACTAAAATTTTCACAGAGGCCTGTCATTGAAAATGGAATTAATCCAAATTTGCCTTAAATCCATTCCGCAGAGATAGAAGCTGAGATCTGTTTCTAAACAAGAATAAATTAATTGAGGTGACATCAAAAAGAAAGACTCCTATTTGATGACAAAGAATCTGCCTAAAACTGTAAAGTAAATCATTATTCAGAGCACAAGAACGGACCATGAAATATCACCAATCACGATGAATGGCTGTCCCCTCAGGGAGGCCACGTGCGTTGAGTCCTATTGGACCTTACACTCAACCCAGAACACGTGGAATTCGTACATACAATATATCGCAAAAGATGCAGGCAAATTGATCATTTACCTGTACCACACCAGTAAATGCCTTACACGTCGTGCTACCCTCTACAGGCCGAAAATAGAGTACTGTTGCCATATATGGGAAGGGGCTGCTCAGTTTTCACATTCCATTTTCAATAGTTCAAATGCGTCTCTGTGTCCTATAACGCTATTTCCTTGGAAAGACGAACTATATTCCTTAGTACTACCAGTTCTAACATTCACGGCTAAGACCGGCCATGTTACGCACACTGCAGTGAACCATCCTCATTCCCTTCGTATTTCATTGATGAGATGTAAGTTCTACTTGAGCAGCTTCTTCCTGCGAATCGCGATGCTGTGAAACCGACTCCCAATGTAATCACTACAATCTTTAATCGTTGTCTTCCCCACATATGCACAAAAGCTATGCCACTTACTCTGTAATTTTATCTCGAGTACCTACCGAACCTTGTACATCACTGTAAACCCCCCCCCAAAAAAAAACGAGTAGTTGTCAAGAAACATATGTTAGAGTTGATTAAATGTCGATATTTTTATTTATGAATTCACATCTAAGATAGACCAACATCGTTATTAGCCTAACCTCTTTTAAAGGTTAGATTAATTAGAGTGCAGATTGCAGATTATGGGTTTTCTTAATAAGTTGGACTTGTAAACATTCATTAAAAATGTATACAGTGCATAAATCCAATGAATAATTTGCTTTATTTCTATTTATATCTTATTATATTTCAATTATACCTCTTTTGGCAAAAACTAGAGACTTTAATCCTGTCTGAATTGCTTAAGCATCTCATTTCGCCCGACCTTCTTTAGCCTCTCTAGCTCACTTGACGATGTGATGAAGGCTTTTACTGAATTTGTCTATCAAGTTTTAGAAAAGAATGGTGAGGCTCAGTCTGTGGCTTTAGATATCTAGAAGGCATTTGACAGAGTATGGCACGGTGACCTTCTTCACAAACTCAAAGGCCATGATGTCTCTGATTGAATATTTAACCCGATCCAATTTCTAATGAAAGCGTGTTAAACTGCCACTCCTCTAGTTCCTTTCACATTAATGTGAGTTCGACGAAATCTATCCTTGAACTTAGGTTGTCGTTTATTTCCATCAACGAAATTCACGGTGTCATCAGTTCTTAACCCGATATGCTGATGACACAACTATTTACTCCTGATTTAATAGTAAGTCCGAAATGTCCGATAAAGTAAACCTGGCAGCTGATCTGTTGAATGACCTCCAACCAATTGTTAACTGGGGCAAGGAATGGCTTATAAGTTTTAAATAGCTTGAAAACGAAACTGCTATGTTTTAGTCATCTCAGGGAAACATTTTTGCCTTCCAGATGAGCAACTGGGTTTCACGTTTTCCCCTGACATGAAGTAGAGTGATTATATTGAATCAATTGATAGGTTTGCTAACATAATACTTTTTTCACGACATAATCCGTCTTGTACGTTTATAAATCTACTCTTCGTCCGTTCATTAAATATTACTGCCATATCTGGTTTGTTGTTCCTGCTATATATTCTGAGATTCTCGACAAAGAAATCTGTGTAATGTTATCAGCCAAGGTATCTTGGTATCTTCCGTCACATTCTTACAACCGGGACATAAATTCCATGTCATTTTTCTTTGCATGGCATTTGTTCTTATGAGCTTTCCTCCTTGGTACCTCGACAGCATAAATTTACGCGTACTGCTAGATTAGCAACTAGCTTTCATCGTTTTACTGGTGAAATAGCTAGATGCAACCGTTCGTTCAATTCTTTATTTATTTCTTTTCTCGCTCTTATCGCCCTTGGAACTATCTTTCGTTTTCTTGCTTCCTTGTCACCCACGATCTTTTTTCCTCACTAACATGATCTCATTTTCTCCCTCTCTCAGTAACTCATTGCATCTTAGTGCATTATTTCCTTGCCTGAAGTGAAATGATTAAAATAAGATTCATTTGTATCTAAATTTACTGAGTAAAAAAGAAAGACCATCGGTATAAACATATCTAATTGTCTTTAGTGTTATCACGAATAAGAATAAAATGCAAACAAATTTATAGTGAGATTGAACCTACGCAGTCAACTTTGAATTAATCAAGCACCACAAAGACGACATGTAACTCATGTTAATAGTTTAGGGATAGGTAATCAACTATTAGTAAAAGCGCTAAAAAAGTCCAAAAATAAAAAGTGTAACAACATATATTTAAAAGAAAAACCTGGTGATTTTACGAAAAAAACGTGTATTGATTGTTATGTAGACAGTTTCTATATTCCCAATTTGAGTTTGTTTAGCGGCATATCAACTTCTTATATGTCATTTAATGCCGAAATTTAATTTTCTTGGGAACATTAGCAATTTCTTTTATAAAAATGTATTGTTAGAAATATTCTACTTTTTAAAAAATATGTATTGCTGGTATTATTCTTTTATGTATTGCTGGTAATATGTTTGTTTTACAAAATTATATTGTTGGGGATATATTTATTTAATGTATTGCTGTTAATTTTTTTACTATGAAAATTTATTGCTCGTATTTTTACTATAAAAAGTATTTTGATACTTTTATAGTGTTTTGACACCAGTTTGGTAGTTAAGTATTTGCCCATAGTTGGATCTCTAACAGATGCTACCACCTCGGGCCAGGGTGGAGCTAGGGAAAAACAGCAATTAAGAGGTGGTTCTACGCTCCTCAAAACTTCACGAACAGAGTCCTTCCCAATTTATGTTTAAAAATTCATACTGATCTGTACATACAGTTTATAGCTAACCATGTTTCGTTACCTGTCTTATACATTTGCCTTCTATATGCCGTGTACTTCCAGCATGTGGGCGATCATATCTTTCGGCAAATTATTACCATTTGCAGCACTAAGTAATAATTGTCCTTTTACTATCGCCTGCAGTCTATGTTCTGCCGTTCATTTACATAACTTCCTTAGGCATATTACACAATGTTTTCATCTATCCCTTTTACTTTTAGTATGTCTTGTGAGTTTCAAATTTTACAAGTTCTCTTTCCTCGTTATGTGTCCCAGGAATTTTAACTCTCTCTTTCTGATCCACAACAAAAATCTTTTTTTTTTTTCGTTTCCATTTTTTGTAAAATTTCCTCGTTGCTCTATTCTTAACATCTGAGAATGGAACAACAGGGAAATTTTAAGTAGAATCACATTTCTGTTATCTCAAGTCTTCTCTATAAGTTTGAGGAAATTGTCCAGCATCCATGCCGTCATATAGGAGGAGGATTGATATCACATAGAAGTTGGGCGCACTTTTCTTTCAAACAAAATTTTCCCTTTTTTAAATGTTGTTGTTTAAATTTTGGAAGGCATATTTCACTATTCCAGTGCATCTTCGGATTTCTGTGTCACATTTTTTTTATTATCACTTAGAAAACTTTCCAGCCGACGTAAGAATACCTTCGTAATAATTGTAAATCTATTTAAGAATTATTATTTCTAGATGTTGTTACTATGTAACTTCATGTTAATTTGACTTCAGGCTCACCTGACAGTACCGACCTCCTTGATTGGTACGGCACTGCCGAGAGAAATGAAATTAGAAACCCCCGCACTCAAGATAATAGAATAATTTGAATTTTGCATGCATGTGCGTGTGTGCATTTATGAATTTTGGCACGAATTTTGGCATAGTATAGATCGAAATGTGTTCAAATAATAATATTAAAATTTATTTTAATAAAATTTAAAAATTACACAATTAGTTTTAATTTACTTACAAACAATGTATTTTTTTTATTAATTAGTACAAATATAAGGAAACCAATGAGTATCAAAGTATTTAAAATAATTCCTTTGTTGTTTTGGGTCAGACAAAAATTAAAACAAAATTTAGTAAATAATGCTACTTTGCTTTTCAAATAGACAGTTAAACTATTTTATTCGTCGATTAGGTATAAAGATTAGTATGGTTTATATACCGAAGGAAAGGTATATTTTAAAATAGATATGAAATTTATATTTATGATAACCGAGTATTATGCCACTTTTATGTTTTATATAAATATTAATATAAATAAACATAATTTCGGAATTCAACAGATTTCAAGATCGTGTCTTTTTTAATCGGGGATATAATGCTAAAAACAATGGTTATTTTTACCTGTTTTAAGTAGTGGAAATCTACTTTTTGATGGTAGCGATTTTTTTCAAAAAATAAATTGATCTGTCGAAATTTATAAATGAAACAATATTTTGAGGCGTATTAAATTTGAGAAAGAATTGAAACATTTTGTCAGAGCAAGCATTGTGAAATTGATTTTATCGCTAAGAAGTTAAACATGCTTTTATTTAATTAGTGGAATCTTGTTTCAAGTTGCATAAAAATAGATTTTTGTGCAATATTTTATGTTTTTCTATCATATGTTCTGTTGGGCTAAAACATTAAGATTGAAAAGCGAATGATATATTGAAATATTTTGTACTGTCATAATGATTTGGCCCAGCAATATATATGCGCCCATAAAAACATCAATTAAGCATGGAGCCTACAAGACAAGTTATGTAAAGGACATGTTGCAAAGAGTAAATTACTATCGATAAATTGTGAATTGAATGAGATTGCATTGTCTTTCGGAAAACACCAGTGATGTTTAATGAATTGGTGCACCACAAAAAGTGATCCAAACAAATAAACATTTTTTCCGGTAGATCAGTACCCCAAAAATGAAACAGCCTCAGACGAGCGTTTTTTTTTTCACAGTGCACATGGGTACCGTCGAATCTGCTATATATTGCTCAGTTCGAGAGAAAACTAGACTCGTTGGACCAGGTGACAGTCTCCCAGGGATATAAGGTCTAGCTGGAAGAAATAGACATCGGTTAACATGGATAACCCGACTAGCCGGAAGCTCCATATGAAATATGAATCAATGAAATATATATTGGGACGCATTACTTTCTTCACATTGATTAAACCTTTTTTGCAATTTATGCCCAAGTAGATCTGCTTTTGAATTATACTACGTTGATTGTTTCTTTTATAAATCCTAATTCCCAAATATTTGGTGCAGAGCACAGACGAGCGGTACTGAATACGACTGTATGTAAACAGTGCTAGAATATTGCCATGATCACACTCAAATCTTTCAACAGATCAAAATGAAATGCCCAAATCTGGCTTACATGATTCTAAAGACTTAGCGCAGATAACATTAGATATAGTAATTGAGATATATGCTACATAGCGCTACTTGTAATATTTTGTTGTGTATGTATATATATATATATATATATATATATATATATATATATATATATATAAAGTAATACCTGAAGGTCCGTTTAGGGGAAAACTAGGTAGGTTTTTCTGGCTCTTTAGGATATATATATATATATATATATATATATATATATATATATATATATATATATATATATATATATATATAAGTGGACATTGAAGTCAACACTCAGTCTCTTTCATGCTTATACTCTAATCGTCCAGCAAGATAATTGTGTATAAGCATCAGACTGTTGTCGCTGCGTGTTTATTTCAATGTCAGTTTTATATTTACATACGCTGTATCCTTGATATTGAACACTTTAAACCATAAATATAGTATACTTTAAAATATATATATATATATATATATATATATATATATATATATATATATGTGTGTGTGTGTGTGTGTGTGTTAACACATATACCTACGTTCGAAGTGCAACTTAAAGTTTCGTCGTTCTACCAAATCATCAGTGACGAATTATGATTATTTTTTTTTAAAAACTGGGTCTTATGGGAAGATCGCTAAATTAAACGCAAATTCAAAGTACAAAGTTAATTTAAACTTAATATATTATTTTGGTTTAAATACAAAATATCGAGTGTACGTAGTTGAAAAAAAAGGATGGAAGCTTGAAGTTTAAAAGAGGAACGTCAGGTAACTATTTAAATAATAATAGACGTTAAAATGATTAAAGTGAGGTAATAAATATGTAACCGAAAATATGGGAAGGGCTTGCGATATTTGGATAATATATTTATCCAGAATTAACATATTTTAAGAAAGTTTTTTTTCACTGATAACAAGTTAACATTAGTTCATTTCATTTATTAAGTAGATTTCGATCATTAATATTTTTGAGGATGGATCTTTTTTCCAGAAAACACAGGTTGCAAAAGTGGTTAGTTTTGGCGACGAAATTCCAATTTACTACTATATCATCTGTTTTAATATCCCAGTAGAATTCTGAGAGTACCATGGCATTTGCATGGCAACTGCTCTGATGACCTTTTTCCTTGGTTCCACGACTATACGAATTTAAGCGTGCTACTAGATTGGCATCTAGGTCCCACCCTTTTAGTGTTGAAATAGTTAAATGTAACCGCCAATTCTACTCCAAAAGTTTCTTTTCTCGCACTTCACGACAGTGGAACTACCTTCCGCTTACTTGCTTCCCTGTTAACTACAATTTTCAAAAATTAAATGCAGCGTTAACTGCTTTCTTGCTTTGGAGGAAATTATTAAAAATAAAATATATATGTAGTTTTTTATATTTAATCTTTTATTGTCATATATATAAAGATCTTCATTTTTTTATTGTCAAATATATAATTATCGCAAGAAAGAAACAAGATATTATAAATTATTTGGCGATACAAAAAACAAAAAGAAACTTTTGGAAACTACATACAAGTTAGAAAAAGATCACAAGTCAATAAAAAGTAATGAAAAGAACAATAAAAGTTTTAAGAATAGGATAGAAAGAGATTTGAGAAAACTTAAAAGCACAATAAGCAAATTGACGTTGAATTACGAAAAAGAAATTATTTGAAGAATCAGTTGTTGTAAACTCTTATAGAGCTAACTTACATTATATCGACTACTATCATATAATACAACTGTTGCAATTGCGAAAGCTCATGAAAAAGCGACTTCCTATTTTGCCAGTACTTTGTAATGAAGTAATAAAAAAAGCGACGCGATCTAATTTATAATTAATGATATGTGGAGATTTTGTTAGTCTGTATGACGTAATTGTTTCTTTGGGTTTGCTTTACAATGAAAAATAACAATCAAAATATTCTTAGTCGCCCTTTAGTCTATACACGCAAAGGATAATCACTAATATTTGAAAATATAATATTAAATGTCAATATTGATTACTTTATTTTATATATTGCTTACTTCCATTAATTTACAGATTTTTATATGTAAAACAGATATTTGTAAGCAAGAAAATCTAAATCGTAAAGTATATATAAATTCAATTCATATCGGCATGCACTGAATTCGAGTAATTCAATTTGGAAAAAATCATTATTTTGAATCGACCATTTTCTTTTGAACTGATTCACTTTATGTTACCATATAAAATACATAGACATGTATTTAATGTTAAAGAAATAGAAAAAAAACCCAAAGAAATCGAAAGTAAAAACGGTTTTGAAAAAGTCAGTGAAATAAGAATCCTTAGAAAGAAATTGAACGTTCATCCAAGTATCAAAAAAGTCACATTTACTTTTCTCAATTGCCTATCTGATATATTATTGAATTTAATTTAGTAAGGAACCTTTTTCTTTTTGCTCTTTTAACCATTTCACATTTCTTTTTAACTAGTTCCTTTGATGCAGTCTTTTCCGAGGCAATTTCTTTCATTGTTAAATCATTATACAGAACGAAATCTACACGTTTAACACATAAAATCCTGTCATGACTAAGTCAGAATGGAAAGTATGTTATAATTTATTATATTTACATTTACTTTCAAAAGATTTACTGATCATAATTTAGATAAGTTTGATTATTTTATTATAATCTACGAACAGGTGCTGAAATGTTTGCAGACGAAACGATAGCAGAAATTTAAGCTGCTTGCGCGTGTATCGTCAGCCTTTCAGAGAGACAGCAGACGCTGCGTTGGACTCTTGTTTAATTTTTGAAGTTTGAAAATATTTTTGGGTCATTTCGATTTGTGGGAAAACAACCAATAAAACGAGTTTCCCTCCAAATTCCGAGAAGTGTATTTGATGCCGAACTGTAGGTTATTTAAGTGGTGGTGGTGGAGGGGCCCTGGATATAATTTTCGGAGTTGATGAACAGCTGCTGTTGGAACACGGTCCAGAAAACACACACACACACACAAAAGAAATTTGACAACCACCAGACGAGAATTGAAAGGAACATCAAAGTCGCTCCTACATCAAGGAAAATTCTTCGGCTAGCGTGCTTGTTCTATGCTTCGCTGTTCGCACAAACTTTGTTTCGAAAATGGTACCATTACTTTGAAAACTATTCAGAGAAGTATTTTCTCCTTTATTTTATGCATTTACCTTTTCTAAGGACCTTATGCAGCATTATCATTTTTATTGTAATACGTTATATTTTATTTTCGATTATAATTTGCATAAACGTTATTAACCTTCATTTGGCACATAAATTCATAATACTCAACTAGACAAGTTACTGCAATAGTGTTATCTTCGATATTTATTTTGTAAAAAAGTACAAATATGTGGCACAAGGACAAAATGTTGAATGGGGAAAAAGGATGGTCTTCTTCTGTTTTAAATTTAAAATTATCTAGCCACAACCACTGACCCAAACTTACCACAATCTTCCTAACATCAAAACATCGCATTCTTACTTACCATTCTTACTACATACACCATAATACCTCATAATCCCCATGAAGTCCTAACTAGCCCCCCATATATACAATTTTTGTCTGTGACGGAGAGGAATAAAACAACAATTTAAAATGTAAACCAAAATGTGTATTTACAATATGACATTATCTATGTACAAGGAACTAAATAAAATAGTGTTAGTATTAAAAAAAACAACCCACAATCCTTAAATGTGGCAAAAACATCAGTTAACTGGACGAAATCAATGCGGGACTTTAGTAATATAAAGCACTTATTCGCTCAACCACTCACTCAAACATACACTCATTTAAACACAACAACAAATACGAAACTTACACCCCCCAAAAAACGAAAGGCATTCCGCATCCACCAGAGATCTGACGTCTCTCATCATCTAATAAAGGAGGGGGGAGGGGGTTAAATAAAGGAAATGGGAGGAGAAATAAAAGGGGCCAATGAGCATACATTCCCTAGCGAATTTAACTCAAAGGAAGAAACTAAAGTCAAAAACAATGTTAATCTCGTCTATTTCAGACGGGGTAACCAATGTCCAATCCAGTGAGAACAATATTCTTCAGACTAACCGGCATCAAAGTGCCACTCTAATTCGGCCTCTCTTACTAGACACAAGCGTGCAAGACTCACCCATCTTTTGCAAATTCTGATGGAGGGCGCCGCTGCGTTTCCGTCCTAATCTTGCCTTTAAGCTCTTTTAAATACAAGATCGATTGAGAGGAATTAAAACTCACCCTTATAGAAACCCTTCTGGCGAAAAAGAAGATAGCGTTCACCCTTCGTCAACGGCGGTAACACATTGCTACAGACAGAACTTACCTGGAGGATGAAAAACTTTCCGCACAGCATGCGAACCATGATACCTTCAATAAACTTACGCAATGGGACTACGACTCTGAAATGAAAGAAGGCGTAACGCCCATCATAGCGAAAGCGGTTTGGAGATTTTTTCAAGCCCGCCGACTCAGAAGGCCCTACGAATCACCAATCAGGTGATTGATGCCTCATCATTATTGAGGCATTTCGACTCTGGCGTCCAAGGCCATATTGAGCAAGCATCTTGCTTCATAAAAACGTAGTCGTCTATCAGATCATTTCGTACGAACCCCCTTAAATAACACATGATATAATGCTCTTCGGTACAATGCCTGGGCGTTGGAGAGCCCATCCCACGCCTCTAAGAGGTGTTTCAGAGCAATACGACCTTCATGAAGGAAAACTCGCATCGGAGTAAATGAAGGTGGGGTCACCTCCTCGCGCGAATACACACTTCTCAGGGTGAGAAGTTCTTACAGGCATCTTCCTTCCAGAATTCGCCCTGCTCATCCTATTCACGACGAGTCTCAACGACAAGCATACCCAGACCGCCATCATAAGGGTGGAGATAATAGATCTCCTGAGGTAACTTAGCGAACTTTCCTCCCTACAAAAAGGAGAACAAGAGCCTTACTAATGAAATTAGTGTGGTAGACGGAAGTAGAAGCACGAAGAGTCGGTAAAGGAGAATCGGGTAGATGTGCGAGGCACATACTTCCGCCCTCCACTTTAAGGAAAGATTCCTCCGGGACCACAGACGAACTGCGACCTCGAACTTCTCCCGTCGTTAAAAAAGGCTCGACCCGCCGAAAAAAATCAGGCAACTCAGAATGGTCAATAGGCGTATACACCCCAATGAGACGAAGAACCTTATCCTTTATGGTAGCATACAGGACGCAAAGCCTGCCCGCTGGATCTGCGTAGACACAAGCACATGCTGCGTTCAAAGACTTGCTCACTAGTCAGGAACCTCCTCAGGAGTTACCATCAAAACATGCTGAATAGAGGGCGACCCCCCTGGAAAGAATGCTCAGTACACAACATTCACCCCGAGACACTGAATGTCGCGAGAGATCCTTGTTCTGCGAGGCTCCGCACTCAGGTTTTCACACTAGCTAAACCAGAATTCCATTATCAAACCGTTCATCAGTTCATAAGAGGAATTGGGAAAGATATGAGGCAAATGCGGCAAATGCTCCCCGACGAACTGAGGAGGGACCTGAAATACTGATACAAGTTCCTGCGTATTATTCGGTTCTCAGAATGAGATCTTTAGTGATTAAGTCGCGACTGGATGCGGTTTCAAAGTCGGCAGGTGCGGCCAATAGTACGTCCCACATGAAAAAGATAAACACAGTCAAATAGTTTAGACAAATAAATCACAAATTTCCTTCAACAAAAGAAGGAAATACGAAACAAATTTAACACGATAAAATGAAAACAAAAAACGGTTGGACGTTCAAAAAAGATTGCTTAAAAAAAGAAAATTACGTAATATAAGATAAACGAGAAAAAAGTTAGATGTTTAAAGTATAAAGAAACAAAAAATGTAAAATTGAACGTATAATACAATCTTTTTTAAAGTTACAACAGCAAAAATTAAAACAAACTATGAAAACAAACTACTACAAAAAACGAGACACATAAAAATAACATATCTTACAGCTTAAACTAAAATAGCTGACGTAACACGAAAAAAAAGTCTCACCAAATCAAAAAGGACAACGTAACCCTAAAATAAAATTTAAAAAGAAGACCAAACAGCTTAAGCAAAATAAAAAAGAGAAGTTGAAATGGAAAATAAAAACACAGAAGTTTTGAGAACTATGAACTTAGGATGTCATAAACAAAGAACAAAGTAACACGTAGAAATAATAGGTAAACAAAAATTATACGGAAAAAGATAAAATTAAAATAATGTCGGTCGGGAATACAAAATTAAAAGAAAAAAATCTATATAACTTGAAAGATAAAGTAAATCAAGGCCTAAGAAAAATAGGTGTACAAAAAGATAAAATAAAATCTAGGGAAGAGCGAAAATACTGAAAAAGAAAATTCAAACTTTTTGTTAAAAAAACAGTTAGTAATGAACATAAGAAAAATTAAAAATACTTGAACTTAACATAAACAAATACGGTTTTCACAAAAAAAGTTTAGAAGCGTGGAAAAAACACGTCAGGCGCTAACCACTTGTTGGGAAAAGAACTCCCACTACAGAGGTACCATAGGGAAGAGCTGTAATCTTCACTCTCTTGACAATTACCCAGAACGACTAATCATGAATGGATCACTCAATTATTTTGGGGTTCCTTTCTTGACCGAACCAGTCCAATTCCTTCATATATCGACAGTGTATTCTAAAAATATAATGAAATAAAAATTCTCACATGAAAGTAAACTTGAGAAATTTGTTTATGGTAGAGTAGAGGAAGACATGTTTTATTCACAATATATTCATTAATATCATTTCCATTTGACAGTGTTGGGAAGAAATTATTTAAAATGCCCCAGAAATAAAAAAAAAAATAAAAAAAACAAAAACAAATATAAAATTGAAAAATTAACTGTATGTTGAGCCACTTATTTGAGTTGCACTTTCGCCTGGATTATGAAAATGAAAGCAAAATTCCATAAAAAGATAAGAAATAAAGAAAGAATCAGTTCCAAGAAGGTTTTGATATATTTAGAAATGGTCACCAATTTGACTGAAAAGATCTGAGAACCAAGAAAAAAAGGACTCTAGATTAATTCTATTTTCTTTTTGTACAGTACTCTCAATCTGAAAAATAGCTGTTTTTTTCTTCAAGTAACACCCATCTTTCTAATTTATTTTATAGAGAGAATAAAAATATTCTGCGATGTGAAATTTCTTGTGTTTCTATTTTGAAAAGTAATTTCTCTACGAGTAATTTGAAAATCAAAATCAGCAAAGATACCAACGTCTGCTTAAACAGATATCCTGACAACGAGAAAACAAGTGAAGAAAATGATTAAAGGAACGCCCAATACTTAATAATGTAGCAATTATTATTTTTCATTTGTAATTATGACTTGAGAAAGATAAAAAAAAAATACAAAATTCTTATAACGAATACGACTATTTCCCAAAACTCGTGTAATCAAACATAATTTTCAAAATAAGTACATTTGGTTCTAATTATCGAGGAATAGATTAAAAAGGGCGAACATTTTGTGTCCATCTAAAGTCAAACGCTTATTTATTTTGAACAAAGATTCAAGTAAAATTGCTACTGTTAAGCTGCTAAATTATATATGCCACATTCAGTTTGTGCTTTGGTTTCGCTGATCGCCAATTAGAATCCTGTTACATAAAATTATAAACTGGGAAATACTAGTCATTATTTAATATTTGTATATTATATTTATGATCAATAATCGATGTTAGCGACCACTTGAATAACACATGTATATAAGTAGGGAATAAGATCAGCAATGCATTTTCAACGTTCATAAGAGGTTTTGAATGTGTAATTTGCGGAAGTATCTTTCACTTGGGAGCAAAAGAAACAGACATATTTAAGTTTGCCGCAAAAAGAAACAGGGTAGTCTTCCAAAAGCATGCACCATTTTTACATACAGAAAAATGATGAAGAATATAGTTTATTTAATTGAAAGTTTTGACAACATTCCTAAGTCATACATTTCTTATTAATATTTTTACTGATGTAGTGTCAATAGTTTTTTTCTCCACCCAACCAAAACTAAGTATGTCATGCCATGATAGTAAATACAATTTTTCTTTAATATTTTTTAAAAAAAATTATTTCGCCCAAAGCAAGGCAATAAAGCCACTAGGAGGCAAGAGTTTACTGAATGTTAGATAATATGGGGAAAATATTATTAAGGAGAGAGGATAATAAAAATAAATAATTAAGAAGACAGAAGATAACGATTGGCATTGCATTTAAATTTTTGAACATCAAAATTGACTGAGAAGCAAGAAGCCGGAATAAAGTTCCACAAGCGAAAAGTAAGAGAGAAGAAACTGTTAGCATAGAACTTACAGTTACATCTCGCCATTTCAACTGTAAATTGATAAGACCTTGTTGCCAATCAAGTATTGCGCGTAAAATACATAAAGTCTAGCTAACATAGAACAATTACTATGAAGGTATTTATAGAATAAAATACAGGGAAGCTACGCCACGGCTTATAAATATTTAAGATAGATTTTAGCGAGAAAAATGTCTAGCACGACATAGTCAACCAATTTTCTTAGCTGCAGACTTAGCCATTGATTGAATATACACTTTTCACTTCATATCAACTGAAAATGTTTTTTCCGAGAAGGCGAAATGTGTCACTTTCATGGAGGTTAGCATCAGACATACTGAGGGAAAGTAAAAACGGTTCAGTTTCGTTTTTGAGGCATTAAAATTAACAAGTCTTGATCATCTAGCAACAGATTCATCTTTTAGATCAGCTGCCAATTTGACTTTATAGAACTGATCAGATTTACTATTAAAACAAAATTAAAATGACAGAACCCTGAAAAAACACCTGCATTTATTCAAAAGATCTAGAAGAGTGGCCATTCAAGACAACTTTCGTTTCGCGATTTGATAAGACAGACTGAAGATCAGTATACCAAACTCTGTCAAATGCATTCGAGATATCCAAAGCAAAAGCTCGAGGTTCACCATTCTTATCTAAAGCTTGATCGACTCTTTCAGCAATAAATCTTAACGGATAAGCAGTTGACCTAGAAAAGCGAAAACCATATTGATCATCTGAAAGAAGACCCAGAATTAGGTGATGCTTAAGTAAATTAGATCCACTTGTACTTTGACAGAAAGAGGTAGAGGACTAATAGGCCGATAGTTAAAATGATCAGATGGTTCTCCTGAGGGTCTTAAAGACTGGAACTATAGATTTCCAACAAGCAGGAAAACAAGAAACAGCAAGACATTTATTGTAGAGTTTAGAGAGGAGATAATTCGGGAACACATTTCTTAATGATTATTGTCAGGGATTCTAACAAGTTTAAATGTTTTGTGTTGATCCAGTTTAGAAATGATAGCAGAAACCATGGATGGAGTTATAACCATATATATATAGACACAGTTCTAAGTTTAAAGTGAGGCAAAGATACTCCAGATGAGTCCAGAGTAGAATTTAAAGAGAATTTACGAGCAAAACATTCGGCTTTATCAGCAGTAGTTTGTTAACACCTCAAATTGTATGAAGAGAGGAGGAATAGAAGATTAATTTTATTTAACATACTATTACAGAGCCGCCAGTAGTCACGTAAAGCAAACTTGATTCTATCAACATTTACAAGTATTAATATAACTTTCCCTATTATTGTAATTATTGCATTAGTTCACGATTTAACAGTAAATAAGTTAGCTTATCACCAAGTTTACACTCCTTCCTAGTCTTCTAATCAAGTTTATTGGGTTTATTCCTTTTTTTTCCTGTTCAGAGATTGGGTTTTAAACAGGAGTAGAAGGTTTATCCCTTGGTCCCTGTTTAGGGTTGGATTTTCGATTTCTAATAATTTTTTAAAATTCTCTTTCCTTTTCAGCAGCTCAGTGCCTCTTATTGACATTGCTTGGAGTGAATTGATAAAGAAATACATCTAACTTTACAAATATTCATGGTGCCGATTCAAAGTGAAATCAGCCCAGGTAAATTTAAGTGATATTTGTTTACATATAGCACATGAATATCAATATAGGTTAAGTCTTTCTTGGGCTATCAAAAGTCACACGACTGCACCTCAGTCGTAAGAACTTTATGTACATTACCCTACAACAAGGCATTCGAAGGAATTTTGAAAAGGTTGCCTTAACCAAGAAAAGATTTTAAAAGATCTAGTGCTTGTTCATTTGGTCAGATTTTGAGTAGACGACTTTTCAGCGGCCTCTCTTATATCGGAATGACAAGCAGTGTTTAACATTTTAGCAACTTTCTCATTACACATGTAAGAATGCATTATTACCTTCTGGAATTAGTTCAAGAAAACGGAAACAGTGGTTTGGAAAATTCCAACTTACGAGCAATATCTACCGATATGAACAATATCTCACAATTAAACATTCAAAGGACATTTCTCCCACTTCAGGAAACGTTAATGTCATTACAGAAGCTATACGAAATAGAAAACGTTTCATTGAGAGCAATAAGCAGACATAAAGTCATTGGAATTTACTTCCTAGTGGCTCCACACAGTTTGGCACGTAACAACAATAGATTAACAAGATCAATGAAGCCCCGACTGTAAAACCAAACTTTCCTTCCCCATTAGTTGTTCAAAATGAAAACCAATGATTATCTAAGTATCCAATTGCTTCTGAACTTTTGCTCCTACTTAACCTTTGCATTGCAATGCAGTTCTGCAAAGTTTGCACCGTGTGGCTATTTCGTTCTTCTGGTTTCAAATTGTTGCGAAGTTGCAAAGGAATCATGTCACCTCTCTTGTGACTGACCCGGTCGATAATTCTTGCTTTTCATAGAAATGCGCAACAGAACACATCTATTCATGTGAGTTGGTAATAAAGTATTAGTCAGCAGGCGAATTTCGTAGACCGCCGCTTTTCAATACGAAACTATTGTAGTCCTGTGCCAAACAAATAGATACGGATCAGCCCTTCCCGCCACTAGGCTGTCAGGCAGAAATGCGCGAAATAAAAGTAATATGACTCAGAAAATTTAATAATATTTAGTTTCTTGGGGGAATATAGTTATGAATACGGATGCTTTGTGATTCTCTTCAGAGAAAATAACACACACACAAACTCACATACACACAGACAAATACACACACACACACACACACAATTCACCCCGAAACACACACACACACACAATTCACCCCGAAACACACACACACAATTCACCCCGAAACACACACACACAATTCAAACACACACACACACACACACACACACACACATATATATATATATATATATATATATATATATATATATATCTTATTTAAATATATATATATATATATATATATATATATATATATATATATATATATATATATATATATATATTTACAATAAGATAAAAACAGATAGGAAATGTTTATAACTTTGACATGGTTCACTTTTATTAAAACTTCATCAGAGAATGAATTATGAAGGAAAAGAAAGAAAGAGAAAAATTCTGGTATTTTTAATTTTTTTTCATCGGTTAGGTACACTTCATGTGAATTTGGGTCAAGCGGTATTTGTATATAAAATTTGTTTGCACGTTTATCATGATTCTAGTTTGTTTACGCGGGATTCGGATGATATGTTTGTGTGTGTGTGCTTGTGTGTTTGTCTAGTATGCATTTTTATTCGTGTTTAAATTCGTTCGTAAGATACTGAAACAAATTGGTCATAACTTTGATTTTATAAATGCCATCTTAATTAAAAAAGAACAATTCTTTATGTAGGAAATACTTCGAGGGAATTCTGATACATACTTTAGAATCTATAAACACAAGTCAAACACACTGCATTACATCATCAACTTTTATAAAAATCCATTCTTTAAAACTAAAAGATATATTTACCAACTACTACCACTACAACCGGTATTACGTAACAACGTCCCCAAATCAACACACGGAAAAACACCAAATATAAACTAGACACAAAGGCACATACGCGCGGGTGCGCGAACAAATATACTTTAGAAATCACAAATGCTATGAGAGTTCAATTAACGAAAGGAAATATAGAATCTATAAAATATTAAGAAATTTATTTTAACAGAATTTTTTTCTTCTTTTGCTCAGATAAAATGAGTTTCTGAAATTTAATAGAATTTTGTCGTGATTCAATATTAGTTTTGCCTTTACCATATTCATGATAGTTTCCTCGTTTTATGACATCATATGCTACCAAGAATGTCCCCTGTACTTGTAACTATGCCAGATTACTTTCGTTTTATGTCATTTCCTATTGTGTATAATTCTAGATAATACCACAAATGCATAATCAATATTGTCGTTATAAAAGTGATTCATGAAAATTTTAACTAATTTTTAACTTTTCAAATGAAAAACAGAATATCTCGTCTGGTAGTGCCGTCTGGCAGCGACTGAAGGTTTGAAAGTCAAATGCGCTATTCTACTGCATCATAAAGGAGATACTTGACAAAGCATTTATTTCGAAACAGCTATTTCTGATTCAACTTCAGTTTAACCTTGCCCATTCGTCCTCTTGTCGCAACTTTCATTAAAAGAGGCATATTGTAGCAGTAGTAGTAGCAGTAGTAGTAGTAGTAACGGAACGGGGATAATATGAAAGAACATAACGACGATAGAAACAAGGAAATTTGAATATGAAGAGGAGGGAACATATTATTATGAGGATGCCTCACCATTTCCACCGATATACCAAAAACAAATATATAGTCTTCTATTCAAATTTCGAAGAATGCCCCAAGCTAAATTTTCCGTCTGTAATTTGTTCTTGTGGATTAAGCGCATAATAAAATTCTTTTTATTCTTCCTTTCTTTTGAAAAGAACCTGAATTGCAGTATTGAAATAAATAGCGGTCACCGAAAATCGCGGAGGGAGGTGAAATATCTTGTCTAAGTTTCATTTCCTATGTTTCTTTTCTTTTTAATATCTTGCTTGATTAAATCAAATAGTTTTAATGTCTGTCAGAAATAATAATTGCTTTTCAATGATTTATCCTCATCATAATCTATTTAAAATACAATTCACAAAACACTAGAGGCAAAAATATTGATTCGTTACATCTGCTGTATTCACTTTATCGTACATCTGAAATGTTGATATCAAATAAAGAGTGAAATTATTTCTTTATTATTGCAATAAATACCAGTAATAGATGCTTCAGCAGGGTGAAAATCAGTATAGATGAAGTCATCATCGTGAAGTGAGACATTAAGGTCAATTTGAGCTTGAGAGTACCGTTATCATTTTAGATTTGAAATGTTTTTCACCCCATCCTTCAATAAACAATAGCCGTGTTGAATACAAATTATTTACTGATCTGCATTAAAAATGGATTCCCAGTTTCTACATTGTCGATGTTATCTCTCAATATTTATATAGCTTTTTTACTTTCGAAAATATCTGTTTGACGCCTATATGGAGTCATTATATAATTTCTACAACAATAGTCATCAGGATATATATCTATGTGATGTTTTAAGTTTTTATTTTCGTTTGTACCTAGTTAAATAGTAAAAATAAAATATGAGTTACATTTATGACGGAAAATTGTAAGCATTGTATAGACATGGATATACTTTGTTGTGACAGACATAGACATACTCATACTTAACACATGTAAACACACATACAAACGCACACACAGATAAATAAATATATATATATGTGTGTGTGTGTGTGTATGTGTTTGTATGTATGCGTAATATTTTATTTTCTCGCTTGTGGAACTCCCTTTCGGATCCATGCTTTCCATCCAACTTTAATCTGAAAAAATTTAAATGCAATCTCCTCCTGATTACTCTTTCTCTTCTCAGCTTATGATTAAAGTTTATGTTCAAAATTCTTACACACACTGTAACCTTGTATCTTAGTGGTTTAATGTCATGCATTGGATGATATCGATTAATAATAATATATATATATATATATATATATATATATATATATATATATATATATATATATATATATGTGTGTGTGTGTGTGTGTGTGTGTATGTATGTATGTATGTATGTATGCATGTGTGTATATGTGTGCGTGTACATAAACGTGTATTTGAAAGTATCAATTTTCTTGTAAGTTGTAGTTGTTATTGCGTATTGGAACTTAGAGACCTAAGGTTTACATAGTCTTAAAAATATGACCATTTGTAAATAATGATTCAGGTTTAGAAATAAAGGTTTATTTTTTCGGTTAAATGTTTTCCTGCAAAAGTTATTCCAATAATATAAATCAATGATGAGTTGTCAGTAATTTTTTCGAAGATACTCTGTTGTGAGTAACATGTAGACATACATGTAGATGTTTGTTGGAAGTAGCGTTAAACTTCGAGCACCAGCTGTGCAGTGTATTAGCTTTATAATCAAATGTTAATGACTTCCACAGTGGGGCTTATATTATTAATGCGCCTTGAGAAACCAGGTTAATGTTAACATATATATCATTGTGGAAGCAAATGAATAACATGTCAAAAAACAAAAGTCGTGATTTAGCAGATTCGTTTTCTTAACAGTCAAATTGACTACAATATTCACTACTTTATGAAAATACATTTACTAAGAAGCGATTTTAATTTCATCTTGCCAAGAGTAAAATAAAACTGTGTCACCCATATAAACTTTTAAAAGAAAGAACTTAGATATACCGTGATTATGCCTGACATAATTTTCTTGAATGTCCACATGGAGTTTTAGTAATGAACACGTGAGAGTCAATCTGAACTATAATTAATTATTTAAAGTAAATCTCTGATGAATAGAAAAGAAATTGGAAAGTTCACAATATTCCAATGCAATCACTAATATTTTCCTGTTCTCTACGTATATCCTTTTTATTTATGACAGATTCTGCTTGAGAAGCTGTTAAAAACAGTTTTCTATAATGTCTAATTTTCTTTATTATCAAATATGAAAAAGTCATATTTACTTATTATTTATCGTATTTCATTTATTGAAATAAAATCGCAGTTTCCCTGACAACACTTGAAAAAAACAAAAAAACAAACTTAACCTCAATATTTTGCAGTGCGAATTCATATCTATGAAGAAAATCAAATAATATCTTCATGCTTTCTTATTGGTTAAAATACAAAGAAAGTACAATCGAATTTTCCAATCAAAATAAATTTTAAAACAAACTTTTGTAACAAAGTGAATATTTAAAACAAATTAATATATTGAATTTTTATAACAAATTAAATTTTGAAACAAATTTTACAATCAGAACAATGTACATCAAATTTTCAGGCAGAATGATAATGCCTCACACCTGTTTAATATTTCTTTACAGTCGTTAATGTATGAATTGTTTACCTACTTGAACATACATATACTTACATTATGTCAGGTTTTATTATGCAAGTTAATTATTCCCACAATAAAATTGGTATTAAAGAACTAATGTTAGTTGTAGAGAAATTGGTCAGAAATGCCCAACGAAAAGAACTGATAAAGATTCCAGTAACAAAAGAAAGAAAAACAATAGGAAGCAAACAATATAAATGCAAGATAAAAGTATGCAGAAACGTCACAATGAAGGAATGGTGTTAACACACAAAATAAGTACAGACAAATTATAGCAGCGTTCTGACTACAAGACAAGAAAGAACAGGAATAGTTATTTATTCGTACGTTTGTACAAAATGTGGCACAAGGCCAAAAAGGGGGTTGGGGAAGGACGGTCTTCTTCTGTCTTAATTCTAAACTTAGCTAGTCACAGACACGGACCCAAACATACCAACAATAGTCCTATCACCAAAACAACACATTCACTCCTACCTTTCTTACTGCGTCCACCATAATACCTCAAATTCTCTATGAAATCCTAACTAGTCCCCATATGTACATTTCAAAGTCTGTGGGGGGGACAACAATTTAAAAACCCCAATGATTGTTTACAATATGATTTAATACTATTTACATAAAACAAAACAAAATAGGGTTAGTAATAAAAAAAAACACAATCCCTAAATGTGGCAGAAACATTAGTTAACTGGACGAAATAATTGCGGGATTATAACATTATAAAAAAGCCAAGCACACCCACAAACACGCACTCATTTAGACACAATAACAAATACGAAAACACACACATAAAGAGGGAAGGGGATGGTGAATTAAACAAAAAAAAAATAGGGACAGAAATAAAAGGGGTCAATGTGCATGCATACCCTAGCTAAGTTAACCAGAAACGGGAAACTAAAGATTCAAACTAAAAAACCTAAACTAGCCTAATATCGGGGCGGGTTGCCTCTGTTCAACCCTGATAGGACAAAATCCTGTATCTAACCGACATCCAAGTGCCACTCCAGGTCAGCCCCTTTCACTCTACACAGTCGCGCAAGATTTACCCACCTTTTGCCGAATTCTGATGAAGAGAATCGTCGCCTTTCCGTCCTAATCTTGACTTTAAGCAGATGCCTAAAGTACAAGATCAGTTGGGAAGAGGTGAACTTCTCACCTCCATAGAATCCCTTCTGACGTCTCGACCAAATCACGACTCACATAACTCCTAGCAAGCAGTGGAACACATAAAGTTCAGCCTTCGTCAAAGGCGGTGCCACATTGCTACAAACAGAAGAAGCCTCAAGGACAAAGAACTTTCCGTGCAACATGCGAACCATGAGGCCTTCAACAAACTTACACAACGGAGCTACCAACTTGCAATGAAAGAAGACGTGACCTAGGGTTTCGACTTGCCCACTACAACGTCAGCAGTTTGGATATTTCTTCAAGCCCGCGACCCAGAGGGCCCCACGCATCACCAGCCAGGTGAGGGATGCCTCGTCGTTATTGAGGCATTTCAACCCGGGATCCCAAGGCCAGATCGAGCGAGCCTTCTGCTTCGTAAGACCGAGATCGTCAATCAGATCATCATGAACGCCCCCCCCAACACTTGATATAATGCCCTACGAGACAACGTTGGAGAGGCCATCCGACGCCCGTAAGAGGCGTTTCAGAGCAAGACGACATTCACGGTAGAAGGAGCACTCGGCTCGGGGTACACGGCGGGCCTCATCCTCGCACGAGTGCACACTTCTCAGGGATGGGAAATTTCTACGGGCGTCTTCCTTCCAGAAGGCGCCCTCCTCATCCGGTTCGCGACACAAACGATCTAGGAACCCGATGCGAAGCATATAGAGACGGATCTCGATGCTAGGCATACCTAGACCGCCTTCAGATGGATGAAGACAACAGATCTCCCGAGAGACTCTGGCAGCCTTGCATCCCCACAAGAAGGAGAACAAAAGCTTCACTAACGCCAGAAAAGTGTCAGACGGAAGTGGAAGCACAGAGAGTCGGTAAAGGAGAATCGGGTAGATATGTGAAACACATACCTCCGCCCTCCCCTTTAAGGAAAGATTCCTCCGAGACCACAAATTAATTGCGATCTCGGTCTTCCCTTGTACCTCCGACCAATTCATTCCCAACTGGATATCTGGACCGAACCAAAACGCTGAGTAACTTGACCGGTCCATCCGTCCAGTGGAAAGGTCCGGGAAGAGAAACTCCCTTCCAGGCACCCAACCGCAAACCAACAGACTTATCGCGGTTGATCTTGGCCCCTGTCACCATCTCATAACCACTGATTTCTTTGATGACTTCGTTAATCTCGGCTCTTCTCGACACAAGAACCGAAAGTCGTCAGCATAGGCAGAATACCTGGCCGAGGTGGTAGCACCAGGTAGGGAAATTCCGCGCAGGACTGGATTCGCCTTTAAGTTGCGATTGAAAGGTTCCAACGCAAGAACGTAAAGCATAGGCGAAAGCGGACAACCCTAACGAATAGATGGAGACAATACGAAAGGTTCCGATCTTATCCCGTTCACTTCCACCAGCGCACCGGGACTCGCATACGGAAGACGGATCCAGGAGCGAAAGTCCGGCCCGAAACCGACAGCCGAAAGAACAGCCTCCAGGAATCGATGGTCAACCCTATCAAAGGTCTTGGACTGATCCAAATTGATCAGCGCGGCTTCACTGTCGACTTTCTCGATGATCAAGCGGACCAAATGAAGGTTGTCCTGAATAGTCCTGCCCTTCCACAAGGAGCCAATCAGACGAGACAGGACAAGTTGCAAACGGTTAGCTAAGATCTTTGCCAAAATCTTTAACTCTGTATTTAACATAGTTAAAGGGCGAAAATTACCTATCTCATCACCACCGTTTTTGTCCTTACGCAGAAACTTGATCACACCCCTGGTGAAGCGTTGAGGTATAGACCCCTGCTTCATCCAGTTGTTGAAAATCAGCTCCAGCAAAGGAACAAAAACGGGCCTCAAGTAGACTTCGTAGGGAAGACCATCTAATCCCGGAGATTTATCCAGGCCAACCTGTTTCAACGCTTCCCAGATTTCCGACTCTGTGATGGGACCCTCGCACCTAGCCGCTTCAGCTGCCTCAAGGCAGGGAGAGTCGGCTAAATAGGCGTCGAACTGAGCAGGGCTCAGACCGGGCTCTCTGGTAAAAAGATCCCGAAAATAATCCCGAAAAGCCTCACATATGCCCGAGTTTGTAGTCACGGTCCTCTTATCCGGCAATGTGACGCACGCGACATGCCGCCGTGATGCATTCCTACTTTCCTCTGCACGCAATTCTGCGGCCATATTCGTCGCCTCAGAGGACATTCTTTTTAACCTAGCCCTAACTACCAGAGCTCGATCCTTCTTGATAAGCAAGGAGGCCAACTCTGCCTTAGCTAAGGCTACTTCCCCACTATCACGGGATTTAACTGCCCGATCCACTCTTTGCTCTAAAGCCTTTTGCGCCGCTAGATAGATTGAGTCGACGGCTAAAATCGGCAACAAACGTTCGAATTTTAGATTTTAATTTGTCCCACCAGGCATTTCCCACCACAGCCCCCGTCAGTTCCCTTTGTAACATTAGTAGCAGCTGGTCCCGGAATT
This sequence comes from Acanthosepion pharaonis, assembly GCA_903632075.3. NCBI lineage: Eukaryota > Metazoa > Mollusca > Cephalopoda > Sepiida > Sepiidae > Acanthosepion > Acanthosepion pharaonis. The sequence goes on from CAHIKZ030004884.1 coordinate 1,972,174, forward strand.
CCTGCTCGCCAAATAACGAGCAGTTGAATTTCCAGTAACCAGCCATCCTAACCTTAGGCTAAGTTTACACGGACCCGGACAAGCCTATGATCTGAATAAACTATATAATTTCCGTTATATAGTTGGTATTCGGATCATTGGACACCCTAGCTAGCACGCACACCTACAGCCGAGCTGTCACTATATGTCCAAGGTCAAACTACCCGCTGAGGGTGCTCATTCCGGTATTTATCGACGAGATCGAACCCGTCGACAAAGTCGCGAAATGGTTTCACGCCCCAGTTGTTAGTACCCTAATTTGAATTTGACCCTATACGATCTATGTCGGGGTCAAGGATGGCATTCCGCTAAAACTACCCGACGTGGTCGTCATAAACGGCCCGATCTGCCGAAGCAAAGCAGGCGGCTCAGTCTGGATATTGGGCCCATAAACCCCAATAAGACGCAAAGCCTTATCCTTTATAGTAACATCCAGCAAGCAAAGTCTGCCTGTCGAATCTGCGAAGACAAGAGCACACGCAGCCTTCAAAGATTTGCTCACCAACCAAGAGACACCCCTCGAGCGTCCATCAAAACATGCTGAATAAAGTGTAAACCCCTTAGACAGAATGTCTTCATAATCGCGAGAAGAAAAACGGGTCTCTTGCACACAGCATATATTCACCCCTAAGCTATGAAGGTCTCGAGTGAGCCTCACCCTTCGAGACTCTGATCTCAGGCCTCGGGCATTCATACTAGCCAACCAGAGAGACATTATCAAATCGATTAGGGTTGTCCTTCAGGATAGAACATGGCTGGGGTGAGAACACCGACAGCTCGTCCCATAGAACCGGACGCCATCTCAATTTCGACGGTATCATCTTGAGACAAGCTGCCGATGTCCGAAGGATATGTTAATTTAAGAGCCCTATAAAGGGATGGGTGAACAAAAACGGGGACCCTCCCTTTGAACTCATTGTTTGATTCATCCATTTCTGGGTCTAGTAGGTAGGCAGCTGGGGGCACCAATTTTAGAGACGTCTGGGCCTCCTCTATCATGTCCCAAATCTCCCGCGTACCCAGGCCAGTTCTTATGATAGTCAAAACTCTTTTTGCGGAAGGGAAATTTTCGGGCACTTCGATGTCGATTCCGTTTATCTGTTTAAAGTTCCACAAAACTTTTAAAGCTTTCGGTTTCCTTGCTTACCCGAAAACCCTCTCCGCCTGTACCCGGGATACGCGGCAGACATCTTTCCCTGGGAGATATGGTGTCTTAATTTTTTGTTTCTTCTTGTCAATTGCTGTCTGTAAATCGGGGCTTCTATTTCTTTTCTTTTGAGAAGATTGAGTAGGTGTTGGAATAGGTGTATCTATGGGAGTGGTAGAGGGTGTCATGCCAAAAGGGGTCTTAACAGGGGAAGGTTTTGTTGATGAGTGGGATTTAGACGGTGTGTTTGTCAATGATTTGGGCGGAGGTGGTTTGGTGAAAGTGTTTTTGGTTGATGAAGGGGAAGACGAGGCAGAGGATAAGGGGCCCGGTGCCCCCAGCGATTTTTGATTCTTAGCCCGCTTTCCGTCGAGTTTTTCCTTGAGCATTTTTATGTCTAAACTTTGTTGCCAGCTAGGCTCATTCATTTTTTGCGTAGTTGTAGCGTCGCCCTCAGAGCTGGTCGAGGGAATGAGGCTGTAGGTGTTTTTATCCCTGGGTTCATGATGGGACAGAGGGCCCGCTGTTTGGATCTTCCATTTGACCCTAACTACGATACGCCATTCCCCCTCATCGTTCTCCTTATCCACACTTGTGGAAGGTGTTGGTTTTGGGGGTAATGTGGGTAAAGACCAAACCGAGGGATTTTTCCCACCGGTCCGCTTCGAAGTTAGGCCCACTACAGGCGCCGCGGATTTAACAGTCTCGGCAACAGGAATATGGTGGATGAAACCGAGAAGTCTATTTATTGACTAGAAAGAAATCCCATCATGCATCTGTATGAATCGTTTAAAAATTTGTGGAGGGAGAAATTTAGTTATTCCTATTAGATTGGAATCAACCAAATATTTCAGAATATACCTATATATATATATTTTCTCGTGAGAGGTTAATATAAGATGTAAGTATCAGCTTAGAATATATACTTTTATTAGAAATCATAATAAACTATTTGCATATGTGAAATGTTCTTATGCAGCGATGTTGTAACATTTTAAATAAATATTTATAATGTTTAAATTAGGCATAGTAAAATGAATAAAGGCACCAAACTTAATAAAAACAGTTTTATCGTCAAAATGCTTATGTTATTATTAAGACAAAGTATGTTTTTATTCTATAATTTTTTTTAATCCTTTCTAGTACGTTCGAAATTTTGGTTAAAAATAGGTAATGCCACTAATTCGCCAAAAAAGCGTACCATGATGAAAAAAGGCCCCAAACTTGATTTTTTTTTTTGTCTAAATGTTTATGCTATTATTAAGAGGGGAGAACCAAATACTTTTTTTAATTATTTTATTAAATTTTTTAATCCTTTTTAGAACATTCGAAATTTTGATTAAAAATCTTGTTTTCTTTTTTGCATATGCGGAATCTCATTAAAAGATGTCTTAACAGTAGTGAATTGTTTCGGAGGTGTTAACTGACAATTACATCGTATTATTGGCAGCTGAGGTTAGTGCAAGTTATCGGACGAAAGAAGAGAAGTGACATAATTTTTAAAACCTTAAGTGAATTAGTTTAACTACACAGTAATTTTTAAAAAAAATACTTTCGGCAATATAATATTTTATTTATTTATTTTTCTTTTTTTAGGTACTTACATTCGAAGGTGATTTCTTAAAATACTAACAATAAAATAAATTTAAAATTTCATAACTGAGGGTGAGATAAAATTACAAAAAAGACATACCTAATATTTATGTACATCTCTTATGAAATTTTATGGTATTATTTTTATTTATTATTAATTTTATATCTCAGTTATGAACAAATTTCACAACTGAAATAATATCGAAATCAATAATTAAAAATAATACCATAAAATTTCATAAATGAGATAGGTACCTAATAATTATAGGTATTCTTTCATTTTTATGAAATGTTTTTTTAATGTGTTAATTTTTCTTACTCTTAATATTATTTTTTTTGTTTCCGTCCCTAGAATTGAAACTAAAAAAGAAAATAATTAATATTTACAGTTCGTCTCTGAAAAAAATAAATTAATGATGTTTTAAAATTAAATTAAAACATTTATTGAAATAGGACGTAAAAATAATATTATGAAGATGGTCAAAATCAGTCACAGAATTCAACACATAATCGCAGTACGAAAACTAACATTTTCTGAGGTCAGTTTATTGCCGTCTGAAGAAACAACGCTTAAAATACGTGACATTATGGTTACTTACGATCATTCATATATTTGGAAATAAAAAGTTTTTATGCAAACTCAAAAACAGTGTAAAATTCTTTTTTTTTAAATACATATACGTCGCAGATTTTAATACGTTTTGAAATTTATTATCTATAAATAATAACGGCATTCCATAAGTTGCACGAATTGAAACTTAATTTTAAAATAGTTAACACCTTTATCACATTTTGTATTTAAAATTGAAAAAAAGAAAACAATTCTTGTAAAAATTAATTTTTCTTTGGAATAATATTTTCGTTTCATTATTGTCCTTAACATATATTATTCATAAAATCTATTAAAGGCTTCTCTAATTACATAATGTCTTAGTTTTATTGGGTTTTGTCTGTGACAATTCAGATCTTAATTTTCGGTAACTATGCGATTAGATTTTACGAAAAAAAAAATCGATGATTTATATACTTTTAACTAGGGACCTCCACGTTTTTGGTATAAATTTTCGATACCTAAGGTTTAAAATTAAATTTTAAAAATGAAAAAATATTTCTTGAATATTTCATTTTAGTTTTAATTGAAAGTTTAATAATTAAATTTATTATTTCCATTAAGTAAAATATTCTGGAGTATTTCAGATAGAAATTATATAGATTGGAATGTCAGATTTAATTTTGATTTCTTAAAATTTTCTTAAAAGCGGCCATTTTCTTAATTTTAAGAAATTTGTAAACAAAGCAAATTTTTTCTATTTTAAAATACATTCAAAAAATAAATATATATTCCTGACACGTTATTTTCGTAAAATTAGAAAATTTAAAGTTAAATTAATCTGATTTGAAATAAATAGTACTTATAACATAAAAAAATGATATACAACCAATTATTAATGATTGGTGCTGTTCTTCTGATCCAACTTTTGATAGACTGCTGATAGACGAAGCGACAGCGATGACAGATACTATGGATAACACAATTGTCAAAATTGTAATTGAACGCATAGTTTTGGTTTTTAACTAACTAGCAATTTTTTACAAATGAACATATTTTCCGCAATTATCTAATATTTTATTGACTTTTATTTACCTTTCGAAGATGCAAAAATAAAAAAAAAAATAAAATACTATAAAAGTTTCTTCAATTAATTTTATAATTTAATGACAAATGAAATACCATGATTACTCAATTGAAGTATGTCACTACTAACGTAAATACATAAAATAAAAATTAGGGGCTATTTCCTGGATGCGATATAGTAATTAAGTGGAAACAAGATTTACAAATCCAAAATTGAAAAGATTAATCAACTTAGTTGAAACTTAGTTTAAACTTTAAACTTTTAAACCTGGATAGAAATTTTGAAAACCTGTTGAAACGTAACTTAAGCGACACAATAAAGGGACAAAACTTTTAGACCATAATAATGACAATTTCAGTCTACCGTAGATGAAAATAATGAACGTATTAAGTAAAAAAAATACAAAATAAAAAATTATTTTAAAAATAGAATAGCACAACTAAGTTGATTAATCTTTTCAATTTTGGATTTGTAAATCTTGTTTCCACTTAATTACTATATCACATCCAGGAAATAGCCCAATACAGAATTTTATACGATTTTAAACTATTATAAATTATTATAATTAAAATTTTTAAAAAAATGAAAAAATTCTTTTAAAAATTAATTATTAATCAGAAAAGTTTTATTTCTTCAGACAATAATGTCCTTAATATTACTTATTTACAAAAGCAATTAAAAGCTTTTCTAATTAAGTAATGTCATAGTTTTATTGGATTCATTATTTTTCAATTCAGAGCAGATTTTCAGTTAGATAGCTCAAATTTGAAAAAAAAAGTAGGGGATTTACAATCTCCAAAGACTCCTACTTCTAACAAAAAAAATATTCAGGAAATACAAGTTTTGTGCGAAATTTCATGAAATTAAGTAAGAGTTTAACATACTTAAAAAAAAAAATATTTTTTACGAAAATTTTCTAAAAAACACATTTCAAAAATAATTTCATTCATTTGTGAATAAGTCCTGAAAATTTAATTAAAATCGGACAATTACTTGATTTTTACCAGAATTTCCAAATCAACGTATTTTCAACGGAAAAAGCGCAAAAAACGATGTTATTTTCATGTCACAATGACTTTCGAAGAAAAACATGCATAAAATAATTTCATTCATTTGTGAATAGGTTCTGAAAGTTTCATTATTTGTTTTTTGTAAGAATTTCCAAACCAATGCGTCTTTCACTGGAAAATAGGCGCTACAACTCTTATGGTAAATATTATGTAGACCACTGACGTAAAAAAAAAAAAAGAAAACATTTCGCCAACATTTCGAACGTGTTAGAAAGGATGAAAAAATTTAATAATATAACAAATACATTTGTCTTTCTTTTTAATAATAATATAAATATTTTAACGATAAAACTTCGTTTTTACTAAGTTTGGGACGTTATTTGTTTCATCAAGCTATGCTGTTTTTTCGGCTAATTAGTAGAGATACCTACTTAAAAATTTTGTTTTGTTTGTCTGCGATTACGTAATATTTACTGTTGATGTTTTAGCGCCTTTTTTCAGGCGAAAGACACATTGGTTAGGAAATTCTTGTAAAATTCACATAATTATCGGATTTTAATGAAACTTGTAGAATTTATTCACAAATGAATTAAATTTTTTTGAATTTTCTTTTAGAAAATCTTGGTATTTTTTTAACATATGTAACTTCCTTTTTACTTAATTTCATGACATTTCGATAAATTAAATTTCAATCACAAACAGTATTTCATTAGTTAAAAGTAAGACTCCTTGGAGAATGTAAATCATCATTTTTCATCAAACCCATTTCCCGAAAAACTTCTCAGAATCATAAAATATGCAGTAAGACTATGATATCATTTAATCAGAACAAGTTTTTAATTGCTTTTATAAATAACATTTATTAAAGACACTATTATTGCCTTATTAAAACTTTTTCTATTAATAATGAATTTTTACAAGAACTATTTTAATTTTGTTGATTTAATTAGAATAATTTATAATATATAAATCGTTTAAAATTCTGCATTACTTCAATCCGGTTAGGTGAATTGTTATTAACTGAAAACTATATTTACTAATCAAAAATTGGAAGGCTTAATAAAAAGTACTTTGCACCAAAATTTAAAAAATAAATTTAATTTTTTTATAAATATAAAATATTAAGTAACATGCCCCTATTTGAAAGTACGGTCGATCATACATGGCATTATCAGGAAATAAGAGCGATGACTATAGTAAATTTAAAGTCAACATTCCTTAAATTAGATTACGGGGAATATTTTCCAACATTTTTTTTAAGATTATGAGTACTTAAAATTATTAAAAAAAACACTCATGCGTCTGTTTCTTCTAATACATTTTAGCAGATAAAATCTCTGAAAAATTACAAGGCGTTGACACATTTATCAGTACTTTTTAAGTAACCTACGAGTGACAAACGGCGGTAACAAGCACGTAATCACCTCTACTTTTTTTAATTCATTTCTCTCTTATCTTAAACGTAAAGTAAATAATATTTTTAAAAATCAGATTAATTATACTTGAAATCAGCTAATATTCCTCAAATAGAATTTCAGAAAAGTATATTTTAGTTTTGGAAGATTTTTAAAGTGAGAATTCAATTTTATTTGCTAATGTATCAAAAATGATTTTCTGAAAGCGACCAAAAAGTCGAGATTCTAATCAATATAATTTCTATTTGAAATGCAACAGAGTATTTTGCATACTGGAAATAGTAAATTTAATCATTTAGCCTTCAATTAAAGCTAAGACGAAAGCATCAATAATGTTTTTTTTTTATAAATTCATTTATATTGTATTGAAATTTTAGTGGTGGTACTTAATGTAAATGTATTGATTTTTTTTGCAAATTTTAAATATATAACGATGACCATAAGTTGTAAGAATGATATAACCCTACTGAAAAAGCATGTATGGTAAAATTATTGAGTGACGTAAAAAATCTCAGAAAGTAGGAAAGCAAATATTGGCCAGAGGCCACAAAAAATAATTTGAAATCATTGGCAAGAAATGAAAAAAGAAAAGTGTAATAAACAAGAAATGTGGGTTGACCAAAAAGAAAATATTTAAAAATCTGGTGTTGCGAATGTAAATCGAAAAAAGACCTGGAATATAAGCTACAGATATGAAATCAAGCAAAGTATCTTTGAAGAAAATATCACCAAAGACAAACGTATGATTTTGGTGAAGAAAACTTTCTCTCATCGTAACCTTTAGTGATAAATGAAACAGATGGCGCAGAGGAGTTAGAATGAACATGATTATATTTAATCAACACGGCTTAGAAGATATAGGATAGTAGTGTTGGCAGAAAATAATATATCTGTGTAAATGGATGATGATGTCAAGATGAATGCAGATTACTGTTATAAGATATTAAGTGTTTGGTGTGTTGCGGGTAATAATCTAAAGAATATAGTCATGTAAAACAATCGGGAAAGCTATCGCTAACTATCATACCAAAAAACGTTTAAGAAACACCAAAATTAATGGAATGAACCTCAACATCTCTAAATATAAATCAGACAGAAAACTTGTAGTTCATAATTTTAAGAAATGAATATTAATGTATAATGGAAAACCATGTTCAAGTCAATAAAATAAATTGAAAGCAATAAAAACTGCTAAGCTGATTGTTTAAAATTGACCAAGTAGAAAAATTAATAATGTTATAATCTGATGAGTCGCCAAAGAATGACAGACAGTCTTTATTATCATGTAAAATAATAATTTAATCTGATACATCGAATATTAAATATACGTTTCTATGGTTTATTGGGTTGGATTTATTCATAAATAAATAAGTTAAAACACTGTAATACTGTTCATTATTTTTTATCTATCATCTACAAGATCGATCGCATTTAAGATCATAGTTATTGTGAATTTTCTGATCCACACTATAGTATGTGTTAGCCAGGGTTACATGCGTTTATGAGTTCAGAATATAGCCTTCTCATAGATTGGTAGTCCAGCATACCCCCTTCTCATAGATTGGTAGTCCAGCATACCGTGTTATTTTAACACATAGCTGCGGAAGAAGAAATGAATTCTTAACATTTCCAAGGATAACTGTGTGAAAGTGAATGTAACAAACTTGACTAGAAGTCGAACTAGGATGGACGGATTTTCGTTCATACACATCATCTGAATATCAACATTTCCTTAAACAGTTGATTAATACCAATTTTAGTTTTTAAATGAAAAAATGAATTTATTAGTGACATTTTTAATGAGATAAATGCGAACTTGTACTTTCGTATACGAAAACAATATATATATATATATATATATATATATATATATATATATATATATATATATATATATATTGAGCTCTGTAGATTATATCGTCTTTGGAATTATACATACTGATTGACAAATAATATCAAATATATATATATATATATATATATATATATATATATATATATATAAAAATTTTTTAAAAATATGATTCCTTCGCTACATAAGAGTTCTCATGTTTCAAAAACGAGAGCTGAAAACCTCAATATAATTATTAAAATTAAATTGAGTTAAAGTATCAAGCCCTGTTTCATCCTCAAGCGAAAATTTAGGAATAACCAATCTTGAAATTTGCGCATATTTATAAGCATGTTCATTCGCAAAATTAATTACTATGGAAACGGCTGGGGCGACCATTTTGGTAAGGGGTCTAAGAGATAATTTTTATCCACATATCAGTCACCTTCGGAAAGAGGTCAAGCTGAGATAGGGTGGGGGCATCCATTTCAAAGCGAATGATGGCATTCATGTGCGTACATCGTCTGGTCAGTCAAAGCGAAAGATTACTTTTGGCACCATAATATGTCGTGAAGAGAATTTTGTTTTGTTTTATTTTATTTATTTATTTATTTTGTTTAGTACTTAGACGCGTCGCACTGAACTACAATTTGTTTTTTGACGACTTCATAAAGGTTTTTTTTCTATCTTGTGATTGGGTTAAGCTTTTAAACCTTTTATTAGACTATGGAATTTAATTTTTTTATGCTGATTATTTAATGCGAAAATTTGTTTATGACGACAGAAAACCGTTCACTCATGTCTATGGTTTAATAAATTTTCATTATTTAGAAACTTAATAATATGTAGTTTTTCATGTAGGCATAAAGAGCATGGGTCATCCCAGGTTTTACAAGTTCTTGTTCTATTTATTATTTTCCATTTTACTTTTGGTGTTTTATGCATTTCCTTTAAATGCCAAAAATATTTGGATAGAGATGTCTGATTTCTATTTCTAATATTATTGAAGGAGCTTTTGTGTTGTCTCCATCTAATTTTAAATTCATTCTTCGTTGAACCAATGCATATCCTATCAGTGTTAGGACTCTCAATGGATGAGATAGTGCATTGGTATACCACAGATTCTGTGCGGCATTTATTTTCCAACGGGCAGTCTTCAGGATTTTTACAATCACATAATTTTTCATTATTTTTGTCTAATTTTAGTTTAGGATTTTTATTAATACTATTTTGGCATGCGTGTTTTTCCAGGATTTTATTTTTATGTTTTTTTTAATGATTCTTTCTAGATTTTCAGTGCAACTGTAACTTAATTTTAAGGTGTTTTTATCAAAGATCTTGCTAAGTCTGCTATTAGTAGGAAAGTGTTTTTCAATTAAAGCTAGGAAATTATGTCCAGCTTAATACTAACCATTTGGTTGAACGGATGGGTATACTAAATGATTTTCCTTTTCCTGTTTTCTTCTATCGTTCTATAATTTATGTTAGCGTTTTTGTATCCGCCATTTTTCAGGGCTGTGTTATAAAAATTGCTGTGTTGCTGGAATATTTCCTGATTAGCGGAGTTCATACTGATTCTGTTCCCTATTGATGTGGGGATATGCTTAATTATAGACTTATGGTGTACATAATCATATTTTAAAAAAATAATTATAATTTAAACTCTACTTCTGTATGGAGCACTGTTTTTTTAAAAAATAAAAACAAAAATACTAAAGAACTCCGGATTATTAAACCTAACGTGTTCTTTCTTATTTTTCTACATATCTACACACACACACACATACACACACAAATATATATATATATATATATATATATATATATAGAGAGAGAGAGAGAGAGAGAGAGAGCGAGAGATAGATAATATTAGTGGTCAATATACACACACACATATATATATACATATATATAAATAAAATATATAAATATATAAATATATATATATATATATATATATATATATATATATATATATATATATATATATTTGGTTGTATAGGAGTGAGTTTGTGACCCTGGGTTTCACGCTTTAGCGATCGTCAGACAAACTGATTAATGTTTTAAAAAATGTGGGTTTATGTAGATTGCGTGTATTGGTGTTATTGTGGAAGTGGTGGGGGAAATTTCGTCGTTTTGTCATTCATCGTACTAACGCAAACATCGATGTATGCAGACCCATATACATACTTGGTCGTCCGTCGGGACTCATACATATATAAACATATGTGGGCAGTTTCGGCTATGACACATGTATGTATACGGGTGGTGTTATATCTATACATACGCATTTGTATGTTGAAATGTTGAAATTTAAACATTCGAAGTGTGGCGGAAACTCACATCTATCCAACCAAATATGTTAGCTCTATCTCTGATATTGAGCGCTTTCTAATAAATACCGCGCATATAATATATAAATAATTATACATACTTATATTTATTTATATTTATATACACTTTTCACATACACACACACACACACACACACACACACATATATATATATATATATATATATATATATATATATATAAAATTCCAAGAGGAAAGCTAAATCATGAAACATATAAGATGAAATCCCAGAAAATTCCAACGTGTAACAAGCTGCTTGAACCATTCGAAGGTGGTTTGCTTAATTTAATTAAAAAGATTAAGTTCAGAAATTCTTCAAACTACTTCCAACCTAACATTGATAAAGACATTAAGTACATAAAAAAAAACTCCAGTCAATTATGGATTAAACCTGACAAATCCAAAAATATCTATAAAATTAAACCCTCTGAATATGACAAATTCGTCACTGACAAAATTACCAGTTCTTATAAGAAAGATAAAGAAAATAGCACCTTATCCTCTATTAATGAAAACATCTGCAAATTTGCCAACAAAAGTGGAGTTGCTGACAGATTGGGCAAATTTAATATGAAAGATGTATACATTTTCTTCAAAGATCATAAACCGAACTTTGCTAAAACTTTGAAGCCCCGTTAATTAATCCCTCTAAATCTGAGTTGGGATTAATTTCTAAGAATATCCTTAAGAAAATAACATCATGTGTCCTGGATAAATATTCAGGCAACCTTTGGTAAGACTCGGCTGAGACGATTAATTGGTTCCGAAAGATCCCCAATAAAAGGAGTGATACTTTCATCCAATTTGACATCTTGGATTTTTACCCTTCTATTTCGGAGGAATTATTGATTAACAGCCTTAATTTCGCTAAAAGATATACCGAAATAAAGGAAAATGATCTGGACATTATTTTAGCGTCAAAAAGATCAATACTTACATACAATGACGCTACTTGGGTGGAGAAGAATAATGAAAGTTTCGATGTACCCATGGGAGCATTCGATTCTTCCACATTGCAGATTTAGTGGGCATATATATTTTAGACACCTTCAGTAGAGTAGTTACCCTTAACCAAGTTGGAATTTATAGAGATGACGGCTTTGTCCCTAATAGCAATGGTCCCTTGACTTCCAGCTTACATAAGAGGATAATTAAGGTTTTCAAATACCTAAATCTTAAGATTGAACTATCTTTCAACCTGAAAATAGTCAACTTTTTAGATATCACCCTCAACCTCCCTAATGATACTTTTAAGCCCTTCCATAAAGTTGATGAGATACCCCTATACATCAATATCCACTCTAACCCCTCGAAATCTGAAATAGATCACATCCTCAAAACCGTTAATCTTCTAGCCAAAAAAATCTTTAACGAAAATAAATTTATATGCAACCAGGCCCTCAAAAATAATGGTTTTAGACAGGAATTAAACTATAACGAAGAACTAGAAAATCAAAGCAATAATAGACCTAAAAACAGAAAGAGGTAAGTAATATGGTTTAACTCACCGTATTACAGGATTTCCAACATTGATATAGGAAGTTTCTTCCTAAGATTAATAGATAACTACTTACATAGTAGACATCCACTACATAAAATTTTCAATAGGAAGACACTGAAAATTAGTTATTTATGTGTAAGTAATATGGAGAAAATTATATCTTCCCACAATTGTAAAATATTTAAGAACTACCATAGTAGTGAAACTCGATCTAGTAACCCCACCTGCAATTTTAGGCGTAGAGACAATTGTCCAATCGGGGGAAAATGTATGTATGAGAATGTAATATATGAAGCAACAATTATCCCCGAAGAAAATATCAACCAGAAAAAAGATACATAGGTATATCCGCTGGTGATTGGAAGCAGCGTCTATACAACCATAGGCGCTCTTTTAAATATCGATACCTTAAATATCAAACTTCCTTAACCAAACACGACTGGGATCTGATGGATAGGTGACTAACGCCGCATTTCGAATGGAGATTCTTATCAAGAGCGAGAACCCCTAATAACTTCCGCGATCGGTGCGATCTATGCATTACGGGAAAAAATTATTATTAAAGATAAAAATCAAGATGAGTTGCTAAATCTTCGTAGTGAGATCATTTCCAAATGTAGACATAAAAAACGATTTAAAACATAAACACGGTTTTATAACGTATTGTTACCTATAACAGTTCTATCTTGGATCACTAACATCGGTCATGACATCTAAATGGAATGACTCTTATGATTATCTATATGTATCATTGTCTGTGTTTATATGGTGCTCTGTATATTTTTTGATCATTTAATTTGTGTTAGCAAACTTTATTAATGTGTTGACATATGCGTATGTGGGTATGTAGGTAAAAAGGTTTTCCTAAATAACTGATATACAGAATCTGATAGTTATTTGATATTTTTATATACCTAGGTATATATGTAAACTTAGGAGATAGATACGCGTTAATCACTCCATGGATTTTTAATATTGTTATCGTTTTCTTCCTCAGTGTTTTTTTAAGTACATATTAATTTAATTCTACACATCTATTTTTATATGTTAAATATATATATGGATGGGTGTGTTTTTTTTTACCTTTTACTGTTTATTTTTTTATATATATATATATATATATATATATATATATATATATATATATATATTTACAAAGGATGCATCTAAAATACTTTTACAAATTGTAATGTATGTTGTTTAGGTATGTATGTATACACATATATATATATATATATATATATATATATATATATATATATATATATATATATATAGAGAGAGAGAGAGAGAGATGATATATGTGTATGCGTATATGTATGTATATATGTGTATAGATAGATAGATAGATACGTTGTATATTTGTTTAGATGAGCGTGTATGTAAATGTATGGTGGTGTGTAAGGTTTTACGTATATATATGTTTATGTGCACGTATGTGTATGTCCGTATGTATATGTGTGCATGTGTATATGTACGCATTAGTGTATATGTATATATATATATATATATATATATATATATATATATATATATATATATATATATATATGTGTGTGTGCACACGCGTATATGTATGTATGTGCGTGTAAATATAAATATGTTGCTGTGTATGTGTGTATATACGTATGTATTTTGGGGGATTTAAATGGTAGGTCCTTACTAGATTAAATATTTGTTAATTTTTATATGTTTATATTAAATTTGTAACCTGTAGGTGATATTACATGCTTTGTCAAATTTTATTGATTACTCATCGGTTCTCTTATAAATGCACTTTAGTTTTAGTTGCTCCCCGCATCTTTCACTTTTTTTCTTTTCTCTCTCTCTCATCTTCTGAATTATAAGTTTAGATCATATCGTTTTTTATTGTGCGTAGTGTCACCACAAATGTATACACCCGTTTACGGTGTCTGTTTCTTAATTTTAATTTAGGTCAGCAATTCAGTAGCAAATTGTATCGAAAAATAATTAATATTTATCTGTATCTCACTCATTTAAACCGTTATTTAACTCCTCTCTTTAAAACTTCTCTCTGTTAGATTTTAATCTCAACCTTCACCTTTAGGCCTTCCTATTCTTCTTTCGTCTGTTACCCCTCTCTGAAGCTTTCATTTCCTTCTCACACTTGTCTCCCACTCCCATACATACACTCTCACTAAAAATTTATTTTTTCAGATATATTTTTGCATTTGTAGATCTGATGAATTGGATCGTAATTACGATTCCAATATAATAAATTATAACCATGGAATATTAGTGTTTAAGCCTTTTATATATATATATATATTTATATATATTTTATATATATATATATATATATATATATATATATATATATATGTATGTATGTATATACACACATATCTATATATAAACACATACTCAAACATATATATATATATATATATATATATATATATATATATATATATATATATATAACAGGTAATCGATCCGTTGATATATAATCCGGGTGGATCCTAGTAATATTAGTTATTAAATTTGATCCACAGAGAACTCGATATATTTATTATAACAGATACATATGTATTTTTACAGCAAAAAAAAAACAAAAAAAATTACGTCAACATAGAAGTCTATTTCAAGCCGTTCTGATGAGGTAATTTTTGTTTTTTGCTGTATTTAAAATATGTTCTCCAATATGCAAACAGATATACAGATATATACATTTTCAAAGTATAATTATATTCACACACATATATGCATACGTTGGTATATTTTTATAACTGTATATCTAAAAATATTGGTGCTAAATATAAATACGATAGAAAAAATAATAACCCAACTATAGTCCATCATTATAGTTCAAATCTTACAATCCACTGATTGTCAATATAATACCTATTATAATTTGCCGCCAGGAGGGAAATAGTTAGACTTTACCACAGACAGCATCAAACATAAACGAAAGAGTTTATAAAGCATTTGTCTACAATATAAATGTCATTTATTTGTTGAAGCAAATTGCAGTATTGTTGTTACAAAAAAAAAAAAAGAAAAAAAAAAAGAATACAAAAGTCAGACACAAATACAAGTGTTTAGGAATAGCAATATCTCAAACCAATATTCTAAAGAATATCACGAAAATTAGAATTACAGAAAGATTAGAAATTATGCCAATAATAAAATAAAATAAAATCTGATTAATCTGTGGCAAATTGCCCGAGAATTCATTCTTTGTGATGATTCGAGAGAGAGTTGATTTTTCCCTCACAATTTCATCCACGAGACTCCGTCTTAACCAAAGTATTAGTTTGATATTTTCTTTATGGAAAGATTAAATTCACGCGCATTCTTCTCTTTCGGAGTCGTAGAATTTAAAATGTCGCAGCGTTGATGTAACAAAGAAAATAAGAGAAAATAGGGAAACAAACCGTATCCAAGACTTCCTGTTTCTACGTGAATGTATCTTTTCCTAATGAGAGGCTTTCGAGCCAGAAAGCGTAAAAAAATTGACTCACCGAATAGACAACACTAACAAAGTGAATATGAAGGAACATTGTCATAAACACACACATATGGACATGTTATGCATTTCTACATAAAGGCAGTACGGTTTGCAAAGTAGGTTTAGATTTTCAAAGAAGATACGAAAACGAAAGTGTAGATTAAAGTAAAAAGTAAAGTTTTATGTCTTATGCGTCGGGGAACAATGGGATATATATATATATATATATATATATATATATATATATATATATATATATATATATATATATATATATGTGTGTGTGTGTGTGTG
Source organism: Acanthosepion pharaonis (assembly GCA_903632075.3). Lineage (NCBI taxonomy): Eukaryota > Metazoa > Mollusca > Cephalopoda > Sepiida > Sepiidae > Acanthosepion > Acanthosepion pharaonis. Next base: position 1,988,468 of record CAHIKZ030004884.1, read on the forward strand.
TGTTTGTGTGTGAGAAAACGATATAAACATTTTTTCTATATCAGAACTATTTTAGGAAAATCTATGACAAAGTCGAAAGCATTTTCGTGTGATTTTTAGGACTACATTGGAAGAAAGTGATGTTTACAGTGATGTGATTAAACATCCTCATGAAGGAGAGAAGTCGCTGAAATCTTTAATTTTTTAAATATATGTTTGGGTATATAATCTAGCCGACTTAATTTAGTTTATTTTTTATGTTTTTATCACTTGTTATTGAATATCCTACATTGTTGTAATAGATCTGTAAAGAAAAGTGAAACGGTGTAAGAACCTCGGCGTAAATTTACTGTAGATGATCTAGCGATCATAACATTTTCTATATATTTTCGTTTTAGTAACTTTTTGCTTTTTTAAAATTTAAGTAGCATTTTTAAACCAAAATTACGACCAGATTCATTTCAGTGAACCACTAATCCAGTGAGTGTGTTGTTTTGTAAAATATCCTTTTTGTGTTCCTATAATCTTTTATTTAAATTCCTCCAGGTTTCTCCTATGTATTCCTTGTGCCAGGTAGTAGAGGCGACAGAGTAAATTCACCCTTCAAGTTTTAGCTTATTATTTTGTTTTGTTTTAGAGGTAATTGTAACACATTTTATATTAAGCTGGGTTAAATCCTTTTCAATTATAATTCTGATAGATATGGTTGGTAGAACAATATCTTAGGTTGTTCGCATAATAATGTCCGATTTTAGAATCAGCTTTTATTCTTGAATGAATCTATTTAAACCTTGTTTAGATCAGTCAAAATAAAATCCTGAACATCTATACATGTCTGTTATTGGTTTACAAGTTTATTTATGCCTGTACAATACAACTCTAAAAGGATGAGCACCAAGAAAGCTTTGATATGCCGTTTCAGCATTTTCTTTACAATGGAATGTCTTTTAGCTTAAAACATTAGAAAGATACTTGAAAAATTGGTATTCAATATAGACGAGCGATTGGAGGGTGAATATAATGGATGTAGCAAAGTCTCTTATCCGATGACGATAAGTCTCTGCAGTTTGATCATGGTAACATGTAGCCAAGCAAGCATGAAGCAGAACTGGACCTGGTCACTTAACCAGAGCCGGTTGCATTTTACTTAACCGATTATGCATTTCATTCAGTTTCTGGCAGTAAACTTCTACAGTGATGCTCTGTTTATATTCCAATAAGCGGTAATGGATAACGACCATAGCAGACCAACATACAGAGACCATAATCTTCTTTTGGTGTAATTTTGCTTTTGGAATTTGGGCGTGATCAAGCCAGTGAACCGATCATTTAGGATTGTTGTAAAGGATCCATTTCTTATCATGAGTCACTATACGATTAAGAATTCGAAATTCACATATGCAGCATTGAGCGTACTTCAAAACACTGAACTTTTTGACTTTTCATTGAGTTTCATTGATCGATTTTCTTCACCTTGCCAATTTTCTTGATCTGATCCGATATTGTTGAAATGCTGACTCAAATTAATCTGAGACATTTCTCTGACATTTTGATGTGGGTTTCTGTTTGAGAACTATTTTCAGATATTTGATTGTCAATTGCAGATGTACATCTTCTACCACCTTAACCTTCAGGTCTCTTAATCTTACTACGGAATCTCAGAAACCAGCGCCGTTCTGTCCGATCACAAGTGGATCATTCACCCCCACCCAATGCCCTGTTAATGTTGGCAGTAGCTCGAGAAGCATTACGAACAAGCTTGAATTCAGGAAAAAAAATAATAAACATATCGCTTCTTTTTTTTATATTCAAGATGAGGGGCATAGAATGTTTTCAGTAAAATTCTGAAAGAGATTCTTATTAAATTAACCAAGAGGAAACCTTAATGCAACTATTATAATAATATATTAGAACACAATTAAATGGTTTATTTTAAAATTGGATATTATTTTCCGAACAATATTATATTTTAATTCGTTGAAATTGTCAGAATGGTTCATTCTTCTATTCTTTATTAATAACAAAATAAAATCCGGAATAATCATCAGATTCTATTTAAAAGCACTTAGAATTTGTAGTCCTCAATATTTATATGAAGAGGAGAAATTCATTTAAACTAATTTTAAGTTCCTCTAATACCCTTATTATTTCATATTCAACGCGAAACAAAGGACTTGTAAAATACTGGTTAGAACAGAAATTTATGAGATCAGTTTTATTAGAAGATTTTTGATAGACAATTTGTGACTATTGTTAGTACGGGGTAACATGATATCTAGGAAAAATAAAGAATTGTTTGTTTCTGTTGCGCAAGTGAATTCTATCGTATGTTCGACTTTGTTTAGATTATCTACAAGGTCAAGTAATGTAGTCTGGAGTTGTATATATTAATAGGGCCTAGTCAGTATATCGGAAATATATTGATTGTTTAGGTAAAATATTTTGGAAAGAACCAGATGCAATAAATTCTAAAAAGATACATGCAAAAATCCCAGTTCGAGGTGAACCAATTGGTTATCTAAACTTTTGCTTATAAAAATTATTGTTCAAGTTGAAATTTCAATGATTGGTGGTGGAGATTTTTAGCTATTGGTACGTTGATGTAAAGTGATTTAACATTTAAATAAGTCATTAGTCTCTCAGTTATATTTATTCTCCTTAGTTTTTCAACCAGGTTGCCTGAATATTTAATATGTAATGAGCTGATTTTTCCAAGGAGATGTGCTAAACTTTTTCTAATATCTTTCGCCAGTTTGTGTGGAGCGCTACCAAGACCTGATATAATGGGTACTTTACGATGCCTGCTTTGTGGGGTTTAGGTAGACTAGAAAATTTGGGTAATCTAGGGTGACATTATCTTAATTTAAACCATTTGTTTTCATTATAAACTAGTTTTCTAATCGCTTTATTAATTTCTTGCGTTATCGTAATTATATTTTATAACTCTCCTATAGATGATGCGAATTCCCTGTAATTATTCCTTGAATGAAGCCTTTGGTGAATTCTGTGTTGTTGTGTCTATGATTTTTAACTAAAACTTCCATTATCATAATATGGGAAATTTAATAACAAAAGTTATGAAACTATAAACAAAAATAAACTAAATGACATCGATTTGACTATAGAGCCAAAAAACTTATCTAAAAAAAAAACAAATTTAAAATTTCAGCGCCCCCGCCCCACTCTTTCATGCGTATGTATAATTGCATCAATGTAAGGATCACTTTCGTTCGATGAAGTCCTAAGAGACGAAACGCATCACACGAAAATGCATCTGCACATTGAAATAAGGTTATTTATGAAGTGAGCTTATTATTCATTTTATAATTATGACACTGATTCCCTTTGAGACAGTTTCTGTGCGTGACATGATCAAAATATCTACTAAGGTATAGCCAGAGCTGGTGTCTCTTCTTTAAATGAATATTTACGTATCGCCCATTGCGAGTTGAAGAAGGCATATATAGGTGGTTGCGAAAGTAGGTCTTCAGTAAATATGAGATCAGTATGTATCTGTATTATAATAGTGCTTCTAGGATTCATTTAATACTAAAATTCATTTGTCATTAAAACCATGTTTTGTATTTTTATATTCATAATTTTGATTGTAATACATTTATAAACTTTTTAAATAAATAATAATAAATGGTTTGAGGGTAGAGGTGAGTTAGCTGAATGACGATGGTAAACAGTTTAACATTTGAGCGATTGATATGTTTATTATTATTTTGATTTTTGATATGTTTGTATAATCAAGAGAATATATTTCATGCGGACGATTTGTTTTTCATTACTATGTACCTATTTTTGGTATTCCCTTTTATATATTCAGCTGGTATCTTTTATATGCCATTAGAAAAATATTTCGCAATACAATATAATTTAAAAAAACAAAATAAAACTATATTTATGTGGAAATGAAATTGTTCTTTTGATAACTATACTATTATTGTAAACTTAATAAAACTATGAAGTCACTGCTAGTACTGAAGGTGCAGTCTCTGGAGAAAGGACCGCTTTTTTTAAACCTATATTCAATAGGTTAATATATAAATTTGCCACCATTTCTCCTGCAAGTGGTATTACCTATTATTTTCATCTTTCCATGAAAATATGAACGTGGCCAAGTATTGGATCCTCAAGAAATAATCCAACTTCTTTGAAAATTTGCATTTGTCCCTTGTTTATTGTCATTAAGCATATTTAAGGTAATGGAAAATGATCTCCATCTAAAACGAAAGATAATTTAGCGCCATTCGAGTAAAGTGAACCGTAGAATTAAGAACTTCCATTCTAATTGAAAATATTTAATCTGCAATTCTTTATGCATTTAGATTAGTAATCTACATTTTTGTTCTGTTGCACAATCGTTGTTCAAGTGGTAAATTTCGTGAGAACATGATAATCACTCTACGTTTTTAATTTGATTTACGAGATAACTTACTAGATTGGGTCAACGTGTTTAAAAATCCAGGAGTGTGGTTAGCCACGTCTTCGTCATTTCCGTAATTAATTACAGCAGCATTTGGATAAGATACAATTTCTCTTTGCGATTTCTTCATTAATGAGTGATTTTTCTGTCAGATTTTCTGGAATAACGTGTTATCATTATTTACCCTTTTACATTCGGATAATTTTTTTTAATAATCGGTATCACCCCATGGAAGGCAGTAAAGTCATTAAAATACAAAGGATTACAAGGTGAGGAAGAATTAAGAATACAAATATTAATAATGAGCGGGAAGAGGAAAAAGTAATCAGGAGGACAGCAGATAGCGATTGGCATTGTATTTACATTTTTGCAGATTAAAGTTGACTAGAAAGTGAGTTTCACAAGCGAGAAGTACGAGAAAAGAAACTGTTTGTATAGAATTTACGGTTATATCTATCCAGCTCAATTGTAAATTGATGAAATCTCGATGCTAGACTAGTAGTGCGCTTAAATTCAAAATGTTTAGATACCATAACGAATAGCTTATATCGTCCTTAGCTTTGTTGTTGTCATCATGATATTACGGTCGTTTTGTGCTACAGCGTTCATCAAGGGAATATCGATCTGGCTAATCTATAGTGAATTCTGAACTTAACTAGCTTAGTGGATAAAACATTGGTTCGTGAATTTGGTGACATTAATTGTGAATTCAATCTCTGTGCCGGGCAGTGTGTACTAGTATTCATTTGAAACGGGCGATCCGTAACTGAACAGTACTAATAATAAGAACTAGACGAGATATTACCTTATAAGAGCAGTGGAACGAGAACCGTATACTCTCGTAAATTAAATAAAGGGTTCAGTTTAGAATTCCCTGTAGCTTACACAGATCGATATACAGCTGACGAAGGCCAGAGGTCACAACGATCGAAACGTTGTGATAACAACAAATAAAAAGATGTTGTGGATAATAGTCAAATGTAAATAGCGTAAATAATGAGTTGGTGTTTATTTTTAGTTTGTCGTTTTAGTTATTATTATTTTAACTGTATAAGTTTCAGTATTGCATTTAAGAAACTTCAGTCTAAAGTCAGATTTAGAAACGCGATGATTTCAGATTCGAAATTGTAGTTTTCTGTTACGAATCTTCCTTTCCCAAACTCGAGTTAAAATGCAACAAATTCTCATTTGTCTTCACCTGTGGAAATATTTAGAACTAGATTCTATTGTATGAATAGAAGTCACGCGGCATTTTTTTAAAATAAAAAAAAATCGTTTATTGCATTTTCAGTTCTTTGTTATAGCATGCAACAAAACTTTCCAATAAAAAAAAAAAACCCTTTTCCTCCAGATGCAATGTCTACAATTGTGACATCCTTATGACACATTTCTTTTCTTGTTTTGTAGCGAAAGAATAGATTTTTTTAATCGTATACACTAACAGTCCGTTACGAAAGTACTGACCGTAGAAGAATAAAGTCATGGAGATTAGAAATTGGCAAAGAGTGTGCAATTGTATCATACATGAAAGAAAATGAACTCTCAACAGCCTGAAAGACAAAGTAATGATCATTGGTTTATGAGGTAATTTTTGAGAAAATAGACAAAATTTGAATACGTTCAAACTTAGAGATTTACCAATGTTAATTTCAATTAATAGTTTACCAAATCTGCAAAAGAATTGGTTAGCCAATTAATATTTGTCCGAAATAAATATATTAAATACATTGAATCAATAGCTTCATCTACCGCAAGAAAATTTGGTTCTCTGTGTCGTGCCAGAAAGTTTTTCTCATCTTTCATCCTTCAAATCTATAAACCAACCATCTGTCCTTGCATAGCACATTGCTGTCATATATGATCTGGTGCTCCAAAGACGAATATGCAAGATGATAGGTTCTGATCTGGCATCTTGTCTACAATCGCTATCATACAGACGTGCCGTGGTCTCACTCTGTCTCATCTACAAATATTTTCACGGAAAGTGTTCCGACGAGCTACTTTCGATGGTTCCTGGACTACATAAATTTAAACGTGCTACCAGGCTGGCATCTCGGTCTAACCCTTTCTCTGTCAAATCGGTTAAATGTAACCGTCTCTTTTACTCAAACAGCTTCTTCTCCCGCACTTCCCGACTGTGGAACTCCCTTCCTCTTTCTTGTTTCCCCGATGATTATAATCTTCAAATATTCAAGTGTAATATCAATCGACATCTGACACCCTGAGCTTGTTCCCCATCCTTCTCTCTATCGTTTTTCCAAACATGCCTCTTTACTCTTGTTCTCAAGCCTCTGTAACCCCTTGCGTGCTAGTAGGGTGAATTGCTTGAAAAAAAAAACAAAAAAAAAAAACAGAAAGAAACTCATTTGAAACAAAAAACAAAAAACAAAAAACATTGCCAGTGAACATTCAATATTATCACAATATAATTTAAGAAAAATTTCAAGAAAGAGAGAAAATTTGATTGGCCAACATGAAACAGGTGGTGTCGCAAATGTAAACATAGAAAAAGTGCTAAGTAGTATGAACATTGGTCAAAGACATAAAAAGCAACTAAATCAAATCATTAAGATTTCATGAAAAGAGTCTTATAAGAATTTATCCGATTATTGTAGAGATACAGTAGATGGATACTGGGTTCTTCATTGAAATTGAAAACCAACACAGAGAAAACCACAGAAAAAGGTAAAGTTACGGTTTCAATCTAGTTTGTCGCCGTATTCGTAGTTGATGATTATATTAAAAGAATGCAATGCTAATTTTGCTAATTCACAAAACCTCTCCAGCACACCATCAATATTGATAAGCGGGAAAATGGCCTCTATACTACCAGAAGTGGGTAATGGCTCATTGAAATTATGTATATTATCATGGATAAACATTGACAGTTTTACCCAATTTCAGGTCCAGTTTATATACGAAATAAGAGTAGACTTTACTCGAAGAATGGCTCAATATTCTAACAACCCTTGTTCATAACGAATCAATTTCTCGACGTATGTTGTGGTCGATGTCAAAGTTCGACCAAACTTCTATTAATAAAGTATTTCCATTATTTCTCTTATTTTCTCCAAACCCTGCATAAGTAGTCCGTCATTTCGGACTTTCAAATATGCAAATTATGTTCGCGAATCCTCCAAAATGAATTTTCAATATAAAAAAAGTCGAGTTCAACGTAGTTCAACTTGCTTTATGGCTCTTTAAGTGAATACTACTCTCATAATATGGGCTATACAACTGGTAATAATACTTTGAGTTCCATTCATATTATTTTATTATTCTTCTAGAAGCCAAGCTAACACAAACATAGATATATGAAAAAAATATACCCGAACCATTTGTATATGGCCTCTGTGTAAACGAAGATTTTTGAACTTTTAAATTCAAACTTATGAAGGTATTTTGAATATTTTGTATTGAGCAAGTTTGGGGATCTGGAAGTGTAAGCGTTAGCGTCCTTCGATTCCGATTAAACGTAGTAAATTTAACATAGCATTTGAGTTGAGCTGACAATGAAAAGAGAGAAAAGTGAAACATCCATTTTTAATCCACTTTAAAGAAAGCGTTTCAAAGGTTTATTTAAAAAGCATCTCTTCTGGATGCTAACAGCAAAAGAGCTACCTAACATGAATGCTTTCTTTGTGTACCGATGCAATTGTTGACGCATTTTACCTGTATGCTTATAGATTACTATATATAAAGCATTAATATAAGGAAAAGTTCTTTTATTTCATTTTTATTATTTCTTATGTTCAAAAAATATTTAAAAAGGAATTTCTAAGAAAATATGTGATTTTTTCACAAAATAACTGTAACGTTTTTCAACATTTAAATAAGAATAAAAATAGAATATAAAAAACGTAATAGGATCATGAAACGCGGTATATTTTCTTCAGGATTCAAAACAAGCAAATCCAGAAAATGATATTTTTAGACAAATGTTTTAGTTTTAAACATTAACATAATCTATTAATATCCGGTATACGATATACCGGGTGTTACAGCAAAATTGTCCAAATCGACTAAAAGCAAAATTGTCCAATTGCTAGATTAATCTTTGAACAGTTGTATCATAGATATGATAAAAGATACAGGAATTCGCCGATGTTTTTATAACACTAGTGGATTCTACCTTGAGCAATAAGAATGTATAATTACTCTCCAAGTTTAACAGAAGAAACGTGATGAAGTCGATCATAAACGAAAATGACATGTTCATCATTAATTATAGCTAAGAATCGGAAGCTCATGAAGGATTAAAATAAAGTTCATATATATATATATATATATATATATGTGTGTGTGTGTGTGTGTGTGTGTGTGTGTGTGTGTGTGTGTGTGTGTGTGTTTGTATATATATATATATATATATATATATATATATGTGTGTGTGTGTGTGTGTGTGTGTTTGTGTATATATATATATATATATATATATATATATATATATATTATTCCGGCATCATTTTCCAACTTATTCAAGATGATCGTCACCTTCTCTAACCTTCCAACTTTCTGTTCTGGAGTAACAAGGTTCACGTTCTAATTGATCTCTAAGTTAAAATGATGATCATTCTTCCTGAATGGGATCTCCAGATGAAAACTGTATAGTTTTCATCTGAAAACTATTTTAGGCGTTCTCTTGATGGTTCTTGCATGGACTTTAAAGATGAAAGTCAGAATATGAATGTTGGTACCATTTCTGAAGATCTCAATGATCTTTTTTTTTTCACCAATGGAAGACAGTTGATCTGACACAACACGATTTTAATCTGTTCTCTTTTTAGCTGAATAAATCAAAGCATTTTTAGTGATTGTTACGACAAATGGTATCTGAGAACTCAATTAGTTTATTTATTTATTTTTTTTTAGATATTAAACATTTTGTAGGTTGAACAATTATTCTCTAACACGGTTTGGACAATTTTGCTGTTACACCCGGTACAACATTTTAAAAATTCATTCTTCGATTTATTTTTTATAAAATTTAGACTTGAAATAAAACTTGCTTAAAGACGCCCAGTGTTATTTAAGTAAGTGTTTGCAATATTTCAAATTGACTGAACCGTTTTGGGGATTTGGTTTCTGGTTTTATTTTTATTTTCCCATATGCATTAATTTAGTTTTTTCCCTAATATCATATGTATTACCTTCCATAATATCCAGTGTATTTTCTATAAAAATGATTATAGCAGTTTTCTATTTTTTATGATTTTACTTTCATATACGATCTGCTATGCCTGAATTTGGAATCTTTTCCAATCGATAATGTTTTTCGTTTTGATGAGGCAGCAAATATATTTTTACATCTTCTGATGTCATTAGACTAGTTATGAAGAAATCGATTTATATTCTTCTGATGAGTGCTAAACTCTTGGTTTAAATAAACCTTTGAAACGCTTTCTTTAAAGTGGATTATGTGTCAGGAGATTATTCTGTTCTAAGATGGACAGGTGTGTTTATAATATTTTCTATCACACTGTCGTCTGGCTGTTTATATGTGTGGTGAATAGATTTTTCGCTAGATATTGTCTTTGCATATAGAACATATCACTTTGATATATCTATATCACAAGTTAGGTTGGGTAGATGAGAGAATTGCATAAAAGCCAATAGACATAGATCTGAAGCCCTAACAGCATGTCTGTGATGTTTCACAAAGCCAGTGGCCCTATAGCAGATACAACACCATGCAAATGTTGCCTGCATAAGTTAGAGAATGCAAAACAGAAATATAACATCAACGATAGAATAGTCTTTGAATAATAAATATTTCATATTTTGAATTCAATTAGATATTTTTAGGTATTTACATAATCGTACAAAATACTTTTATTATAGATATTGCTATGATGATACTGATACAAAATGCTGCACACACACATGCACACATATACACACAGAGACACAGAAACAAACAATGTAGATATATATTCATTAATAGTATTTGATAATCGTTTCAGAGTCTGTTATAAATAAATACAAAATTCAGCATCTTATCGAAATAAATAAATGAAAATCCTAACAAAGATCAGTTTAATAGCTGGTATTCTCCATAATTTCAATGATGGTTTCTGTTGAATTGAAGTTCTTTATTTTCAGATATGAAACAGCTTGCAGCGTTGATAACATCTTTGTCTGTAGATGAAATTGAAATATATGATTTAGATAGGAAGCCACCACATCTTTTAATGATAACAATCAAGATTTAACAAAAGTTTGTATTTCGTTTTAAAAGCCCTTTCGGCTATTTCTCCTCTGGCCACTTTTTCGTTGTTCTTTCAAGAAATATGATGGCAATGCGATTCATCACCAAACATACGACATGTTTGAAGGGCAAAAAATATTTTTATACTTTTAATGGAGATGCTTGTATTTTTTTTTTTTTTTGCTTTCCATTATTTTCTTTTGTGTGTGTGTGTGTGTGTGTGTGTGTGTGTGTGTGTGTGTGTGTGTGTGTGTGTGTGTGTGTGTGTGTGTGTGTGTATTTAAATAATCTTTTTTATATTCTATTTTCACAATCGGAACATTTCTTTTTTCACTTCTTGAATTTTGAGGGAAGTTTCATTTTTTTAAGATCTTTTATTTTTATCTATACAGTTGTATACAAATATATTTCTAATTTCAAATTTCTTGTAAGAAGTTTTATTACATAAATACGTAGCTGAAATTTCTCAGAGAATAAAGGTATCTGAAAGCCAAATATAACAATTTCGATAAACGCAAAATGAAATGTTAAATCCCAAATGTGTCTGTCCCATTAAGTCTCAAGTGTGCTGGAAAATATATTTCACTGATGTAGAAAGACATCACCGTGTTTTTATAATCATTACGGTATTAAATATAGGGAAATATCTAAATCAAGTACCTAAAATGCTCAAAGTTTACTTTATCATTTTTCATAGAAATAAAGATTCAAGTAGTAATTATATCTACAAAAGTTTTCTTTATTCTTTGTTATGTACCACTTGAAAGTTTCAGCGTTAGAATTTTTATCATTGTTATAAAATGAAGATTACTTACTAAGCAGTCAGTTACATACTAATTGTAAAATAATGCATTACAAAAACATCACTATGTTCATTCTTAGACCAGCGATCTTGTTCCTTCTTGTGATAGAATGTGATGGCATTGCGATTCAAACTTTACAATGATTTGTGGGCTTTTAAGCTAATTTCTTGCGGGTGGGATAATTGGGCTTCTAGCCCCAAACTAAAGGGACTTCTAGTCCACCTTAGAAAACAGCAATTATAATTTTGAAGAAGTAACTTTGAATTCCTTAATTCACTCCATGGAACTTTAAAACCTCACTTCAACTATGATTCGGGCTATAATTCCAATTTGGACCGAAATTCCAATTCGGGACGAAAATTGTTTTTCAAATCACAAACTTCGTGACACTCTAATTGAGTTGAGCCAAACCACAAACTCTTCGGAACTTCAAAACCTTACGTCACGAAACCTATCACTTTAACTCTGATTCCTTGGAATTTTCAAGAAATAAAATTAATTTCCTCAATTCACAAAGTTTTGGAGATATCTTAAACTGAATTTAAAACAAAAATGTTTAAATGCACCAAATTTTTGTGTTACTTTAAAATCACTAAAATATAAAACTTTAAAATCACTAATTTTTTCACTTATTTTAAAACTTGAATTTGAAACTGTTCCCAATACTGGATGTTCAAGCACCAGATGAAGGACAGCTTCTGTATCCCGGAATGTTCCTGATTCCAAAAAGGGATAATTTATCTATGTAGAGAAAGTGTGTCCCGAGGTAGCGGGGTTTCAGTCACACGGACGGGCAGACAAAATTAGCTGTTTATTTATTTAAATGTCAATGAGAGTATGAACCCTAGATGAGGTTTTTTGCTTCAGAAACAGAAATTATATCGTCTAATCTCCGCCATCTGCACGGAACAAGCGGCTGATCCAAGTAAACACTTCCTACTTTACTTGCCCATGATCCCACTCTGCGGTTAACCCGTTGAATTTTATACGTTTTCATATTAAAAGTGACGTAGATATCAGAAGGAAATCTACAAAACTACTAGAGAATGTGGCGAAGAAAAGCGATAAAAACGTGTAAGCATTAGGTATATGAAAGCAGAATGTAGGATTGGCTGCAAAAGAGACAACTGTGAAGTTCGAATTGGAAACATCAGAAAGAAGTAAATAGAGGAAGGTCAACTATCTGTAGTTCTGAAGAAATCCATAACCCCACAAGAAGAGTGAAATAAGCCTTAAAGAAACTAAGTCTAAAGTAACAATACATAAGAAAATTTCGTTACAAACAATTAAAAATGCGCAAAACTGATATATATCTATATCTATATCTATCTATCTATCTATCTATCTATCTATCTATCTATATATATATATATATATATATATATATATATATATATATATATATATATAAATTTCAGAGTGTTTGGTTGTCAATCTGAGGACAATGCGGAGGATTCGAAATGGGTTGGATGAGTTTAATGGTGATTACGAAGGTACAGCACATCGGAAAATTCACTCTGATCGTTATGAAAAGAAAACAACTCCCGAATTTGTTGATGATGAACTAAAACTCAACACGGAGGCCTACATCGAGTGCCTTGAAGAGCTGGTGCCTCCCTGAAAACACTATGTGTGGCAACAGGACTCTGCACCATACCACACAAGCAGGAGAACCAATTCATGGCTTTCAGTCAATTTCTGCAACTACATCCCACCATATATCTGGCCACATAACTCTCCAGTCTACAACCCCCTTGATTGTTATATGTGGAACACAGTTGAGTGAGAGAAACAAAACTTCTTGTAACACCAAAGATGAACTGAAGGCAAGGATTATGGAAGCATTCACCAACTTAAATAAGGAGACCATCCAGAAGAGATGCAGGAGATTCCGAATTTGTGTGCAGACCGTGATTGAAGCCAATGGCGATTTTATTGAATAAATTTACTCTTTAATATTTCAAAGTATTTTTGTGAAATTTGTTAAATATATATGTTAAAATGTCAGTGTTATTTTCATTTATGCGTAATTTAGAGAACTGCTTATCCATAAAAACATTTTATATATATATATATATATATATATATATATATATATATATATATATATGAGTGATCATTGAAGTCAACACAGTCTGTTTCATCCTTAAACGTAATCTTCAAGCCATTTACTTATGCCTTATTCCTCATATAGAGCACTTTAACCTATAAATATAGCAGAGCTTAAAACTATATTTTTAGCATCTCTCTCTCTCTCTCTCTCTCTCTCTCTATATATATATATATATATATATATATATAACAGTTTCGCTTTTTTCTCCTGTATGACTGTGTATGCTGGACAATTTCCATACCGATGAAGAAGCTACTCCATGCACTTCTGCTGACCTATGTTAAGAATACCATAGACAGTACATGTGAACAAAGAGGAAGCTCTAAAGAAAATGAGAAACAGAAAGATAATTAGTATTAAAAACAGAAATAGCTGAAATTTCTGAGATAAATGACGCGGTAAGTAATACACATAGTTTCGAGGGAAGCGGCAAGAAATGACTGACAAGATCTTGAAGAAGTGATAGGAAATTGTCGAGAGGACGTGACTGGCGGCATCCTCAGGTGACATAAAAGAAGTCGTCGTAAATTTACATATATCATGACACCTGATTAGGTTTTTCATTTCCGAGCCCCACTATTATCTTCTGAGACGAACTCATATTATTTGAATATATTACATGGTATTTTTGTATTATTGGCTCAGCTTTCCGATTTTGCACTCAAGAAAATAATCCGATTTTGTATTAGCTTGTAAAAGAATAATCCGTTGTCTGACACAACTGCATAAATGAAGCAAGATCAACCTAAGCAAAGACTGCAAAGGATATTTGCAGAGATTTAGAATTTCAGCAGTTTATCAGAGATGAGTACAAAATGAATTTATTTCAGGCGTATGTCAGTAACGACAGAATAAACTGATTTTGTAGAAGACTGACGTCAAACGATTCGGTTCTTTCTATTCTCGCTCTTAACAAACACCAACGGAAAAAAAGAACTTGGCTGTTTTTCCTGGGCTGATAGTTTGAGTCGATGACAGTGAATTCTATTTCTTGGACACAAAGATAATCAACAGACAATCTCGTCAGGATGGAATCGCAAAGCTTATGAATGTAGGAATATCTTTGACTCTTCTATTAATATGAATATTTTCTTGTAACAGTTACAACAAAAATAGTAAGGTAATAATCGATATTCCAGATTGATTGAGCATGTGGTACAGCAGCGTTTGAAAATAGGCGCTTTCAAAATATTTCTGTTTGGCTGTGAACATCTAGAAATGCCTCGTTACTCCAAAGAAAGTCTACTTTGGTGGTGTTATAAGCGCACATCGTATATTTACATAGATATACAGTATGAAAAGAGGAACAATAACGAAAAAAAAATAAGAACAATTACAATTAATGAACAGTGACAACAAATAAATTAGATGTTATTAATTCCTTCATTAAATGATTAAAGTTCAAGTGACATAAGTAAAGCGAGTAAATATTTGGAATTAATATATTCCTAATATATCACGAGAATAAAAATTATATTAAATTTACAATTCCACACACACACACACACATATATATATATATATATATATATATATATATATATATATATATATATATATATATATATATATAATAAATAAGGGGAATACATATCTTAGGAAAATGACAATTAGTATCTGTAATTGCATAATGTTTGAGCGATATGATTAATATACACTTATTGTGTTAAAGGCAGGAAGAATATTGAAGTGAAAAATATTTTTGTGATATTATTTCTTTAATCATTAGGGCACATACTAGTGAAATCTCATAGAAATCCTTACTCTTTGTCTAAGATGTTCCTAGTCATGATAATAGTCCATTCACTTTATAGAATGAAATCATCAGCATACATAATTCCTGCAAATCTTATCATCATCATCATCATCATCATCATCATCATTAGCATTTGGTACTATTATGGTGCAGATATCGGGCTTATTTTTTGTTGTTATTTAAGAAAACTGCCAAAGTTCAGTTGAACTGCAAATGACAACAACTCTGTTTACCTGAATATCACGAAAGACTTTGCCATTTTACTGTAGATTTGGAAGTTCTTATCAACATACTCTTTTTTGGCATTCTTCCTGAAATCAAACTCATTTAAACAGAAAAATCGTGATGCTATGCTGATGATATAACTTAATCGGCGAGGAACTTTCCTTCTGATCGATTTTAGTGTTGACATCGAAGAATTTAGTTCCATTTAAAGATGCGTTTGAGTTAAGTCCCTTAACCATTCGGTATTTAGTTTGAACGATTCAAGCTTTACTTCAAGGACCAGTGTAAAACGTCCATGATGGAATTTTCTATCAATGTTTCGAACTTGAATGAGGTTGCCCGGGATCGAGTTGGGTAGAGAGCTTCTCTTTTCGCAGGTGCAAAGATCTATGAAGTGTACTTTGTGCTGTAGAGACTAGACAAAGACACAACTTCCCTACGGTGGATGACTCCACAGTATTCTATTACTGTGGTTGTTTTCAAAAACCTTGCCAATCACACATTGCTGGTTTTAGCCATGAGCGGCAATGAGTTCTTTTTTTCGCTGCCGACCGTTGCCATCGACGAAAAATACCATATATTTAGTTTCTCACATCCTTCAGGACCTGTGCTTTAACAGTAAGAATTGATGTGAAAAATCTGGATTGAAATAGGGACATTTCTCATGATGAAGAAGCTTGTTTGAAAATTTTGATTAATGTCATGAAAGTGACCAAACTGCCAACTTTAAGCAAACATTTCAAACAACAACGTATAAGTTGGACAGAAATATGCATTAAAACTCATTTCTCAGCATTTATTTTTAATGCTGAACTTGGTGGCTGGGCTCGTGGCTGGATCTACCATGGAAATTGTCAGTCAATACAAATTAAAAGGCGAGAGAGCTCATCTTTTAGGCAATAAAATTACAGGTCGTTCAAGGCTGATGATGATATCAACCTACACGCTAAGAATTATTGTAGGTTCTTTGATAATATGATTTTTTAAGTTGCAAGAAAGAAAGTGTATATTCCTGCCAGACAATGTTAATACACATTATTCAATTCTGAGTTTCACCCCAACCCCACTTTTTGCCCACGGTTCAAGCGCAAAAGATGAAGGGAATGGTTTCAAGCCTCTCTAAATATTTATACAATAGAATACTTGTAATTCTTCATTAAAAATATAAATATGAAAGCAATTCAAACAAACAGCAAACTAAAGAAGTCCATGAAAATTGCTGTAAGACAAAAAACTAGAGAAGCTAACAAAATCAATAAATTGTCATATATGTCATGGCGTCCGTATTAATATGTAAAATAATGACAATAACTATCAGGTTTACTGGATATTTTGGTTTTAACTTATTTTTCTACGTCTTTTAGATTTACTTACAAATATGTTTTTTTCTCTTAGCTTGCAAAATAAGACCTGACACACCCAAAATAAAACATTTCCAATGAATATAATAAGGCTAGATATTAAAAACAGAAACTAAATCTATATTACCCATAGATAAAGATAGTGAAACTGCAGGCACGATGGCCACTACTCACGGAGTCATCTGTGTACTCATGAATTCCTCATCCACTAGTATCTCTTCCAGCCTAAGCGTCAACTTGTGGGAGTATGATATTTTGTCTGTAGAAGTTCAAAGTCGTTAAGAAAGAAATTAACCATCCCCTTAACTTCAAAGCAGCCAGATGTGGTATTATGCATTTGGATTTTAAAGATTATTTTAATTTTATAGCTGAATATTCTGTGTAGTATGTTTATTTTATTTTCTAGTTCTAAGGCTGCGAATGTATCAGCTTGTAATAAAACATCCACTAAAAGTAACTTTGTAGCTGAGGCGAGCATAAGTATATTTTTAAACGTCACTAATATCAGATAAAATATTAACTTACAAAATGAAATCTGGCAGAGAGAAAATCGACATAGTACTTAATACAATCACATATGGCATTGTTGTGTTATATTTAGATATCATTATAGGTAGATTCCGACACTTTTGTCTGCATTAGTTGTTGCCGTTAAAATAACTGTCAGAATTCTATTTTTCTCATGTCCTTGCTCTGCCCCAATCTATTTCTACTCTGGTCATATAAACTCACAGAATAAACCAGTCAGAGTCATTGTGTCTCAGGATTAAGAAGCAAAATAACTTCCAGGCGAACTGATTATCAATCTTAATAAAGTATCTATATTCGTAGTGGACACTTTAAGGTTGATCTCGTCATCCTTGTCACATTTATGATTTGTTTAAGTATACAATATATTGAAATATGGAACAAAAGAAATGCAGGACATTAGTTCATCTCTATAATCTTCAGTGGGCGACAACGAAATATGCTTTACTTTCGTTTAATCACATTACACTCATTCGTATTTCAAATTTTCGATACACACAATTCGATTTGAGGTTAATCCGTTTATGCATACGAAAGCTTCCTGGCGATTATATAAGAAAATATAGATATATTAGTGGCAATGAATAACATATGTATCAAAACGTTTGAAGGAATGTATGGAGAGGTTTGCATTTTGACATAGATAATGAAAAAGTTCAACACAAATAATACATAAAATATAGGATTAAATATTAACATATGCATGTCTGTTAAGCTATTGGTAAAGTAATGTAGGAATCTAGAAGCTAAAGTTGCATTAGAAATACTTTAAGTAGTTTAAAATATTTCCCTTCTTACATCTGATACTACCCTTCATTCGAAAAACTGAATTAGCGGACAACATAAATTCAATTCTTAAAAGTTCTTAAAAAGGTTCAGGATCATATTAATGATTGAACGTTGGAATGAGATGCTAGGAATAGACATACCACCGTTGGAAATTAAGGAATGTGACATAGATATGGAACCTCTCTTCAATATTACTGCATTATTCAATACTGTCGACTTAGAAAAACCTATACAATTCTGTATGGAAACAAAATGTATTCTCTCCATTCTCGTCCAAATCCACCACAGCAAATTTTTATCCACAATAGAATATTCTATTCCTATTTAAATGCCATATCTTTACAAACTGCAGTAAAAATAGCTTCTTACATCATCATTTTTTTTAATATCTATAGACTGTGAATTTGAAGGATTATTTTTAAGAAGGTTACTGCAGTGGCTGGCACGCTCTCGAATTCAGGGTGTGTTTCTTGGCACCGAAGTCCGACCTGTAATACCGGAGTTAACAGAATATACATAAGCTAAAAGAGTCAGTTCTTATGGCAACAATCTCCATATAAATGTAAAGCAGATAACTTATCAGAAAGCCTAAAAAATAGAGAAGCCAATGCATTCAGAAAGGCAGCAACAACGGACATTAATATAAAACAATAAGCATTACTCTAAGAGATCAATTAATATAAAAGATTTATTATATTTTTGGTGAAAATGGTTAATGGCAATTTTATTTGGATAAAATGTGCTCTCATGTACAAGCAATAAATTTATTTTCTCATCTTGGTAATGTAAAACCCAAAGTAATTTAACTTCATTCAAATTCAAGTCGTGTGCGCTTTATCATCTCCAATCTACAATTGATACAGTGAAATACATTAGAATTACTTTGGTCTGCAAATTATAGTCAACAAAATATAGTTATGTCTACAATTTCACTTTTAGCACATGTTTTTAATTGCCAGCTTCGAAAGAGATTAGGTTACGTGACATTAACACACAAGCAGCTTACTGATAATAATTTTCAAACGATTAGTTCGAAAAAGATTGTTTAATAAAATGTATGCCTTCGTTGAAAAAGCTTTTCGACAAATATATAAGTTAGCGTGTTCAAAATCTGTGGCATCATTGTCTGGCTGAATGTAGACAAAGTTAAAAAAAATATATAAATTGAAGGATCTAGACATTAAGATTATTTTTCGGTGTACGAAAAAGCGTTTAGAAATTCTCATGAACCACTGCCCAAAATCTGAAGAAAAAACAAGCATCAGAATCTATGTTGGAGACGTTCCTTGGCGGGCCCGAAAATTTTTAAACATTTACTTCATCAATTAAAATATTTCAAAGTGAACACGCTGTCATATTTTATGATGTTCCTCTCTTTACAGCAAAATTATTAAGCAAATTATATATATATATATATATATATATATATATATATATATATATATATATATATATATATATATATGCATTAAAGGCCGGTGAATAAAATTTGGGGAATAAAAAAAACAAATAATAACAATATTGGTAATAAGATTGATAATGTTTATTATGTATTGGACTTTTAACTAAAATGAAGCACGAAGAGAAGGATTATAAAGATGGAATTTTCGGGCATGGAATGCCCTTTTTCAACGAGATGGGGAGATTTCTGACTAAAATGTTTCTATTCGGGCTTCAATTTTGTCAAAAGGCTAATATATAATAAATATCATCAATCTTATTGCCAGTATTTTTATTATTTTGTTGCAATTTTAATCTTCAAATTCTATTAAACTGCTTATTTAATCAACATAAGAACCACACTTGGAACATCTTTCTTTTTTTAATTATATATATATATATATATATATATATATATATATATATATATATATATATATATATATATATAAAAAAATTTCTCAGAGTTAACCTGTAGAAAAAGACAATATTATTAAAGGTAAAACACAAAATGAATGCTGTATTATTAGCTGTCGCGTTTCGCCCAATGTGGACTTTTTCAAGGCAAAAACGAAAAAAATATAAATTCCCCCAAGACAGATGAATTTGATAGAATGTTAAGGATTCCATACTGCAAAATTATGAAATACTATATTCATGACAAATTCTATTAATCATACGCTTTTCTGTATTTTAAACTGCTTTATGAACCAAAAATTAATGTTGAATATAGTCTTTTTGCAGAGAAAGCTATTTTCCAAAGTGTGGTAAGAATCCCGGAAGAATTCTTGATCGGTCTGAAAACTTTTCAGCTTAAGCTCTCAGGTGTAAAAATTGTTATATTTTCAATGTACAACGGCATTTCAACTGATATATAATCCGGACATAATTTCTGGTTTCAAATATGTATTTATGACATAATGTCATTGTCTTTCTGAACTATCAGTTTGTGGAGAAACCTAGTGCTATAATTATTGTTTTGAATTCTGCTGAAGAACTTGTGGAAATAATTAAGGGCGGTGGATAGGTTGATTTTCTGGTTATTATTCTGGTTAGAAAATATTTTTAGATTTTTAAGTATATTCTGGTGGTGGGATAATAATGATTTTTAATGATATAAGTCTTACTAATTAATTGTGAGGAGTTGGATTCATGCCTTTCCCAAAAGAATTAGAACGTAAGTGAATATAATGAAAACGACTGTAATTGGAACTCGGCACTCTGATTTACAATCCAAGCCGAAATCCATTACACCACTTGCACATCCAAAGTTACAGCACCTGATATTCCCACGCAGTTACCAATCCTGATACTGGCCAGGGTCAACGTTGCTTAACTTCAACGATCTATGAGAACCCTAGACGGGTTCACGGCCTGTCTACCTCCCCGGACGAAACCTTGCTCTTCGGCAAAGCTTCGTCCGGGTTCCTCTCTGCCAAAACAGAGAGTTCGACAGACATCACCTGGTGACTTCTCCCTTACTCATATTTGGTAGCCACATTATATGTGTGGAAAAGTCCATTTGTAGGTAGGTTAGGTTCCCACAATAATACTATATTCAGTTGTTTAATGTAAACTAATATTTTAATCAATAAATAACATTTTGTATATGAAGAAATATAGATATATGTATTTCTCTATAATGACTGATGCTTTGATTCCAACAATGTCATATTATAAATTTTACTGCGGATTATTTAGTTTATTTTTAAAGACGATGAAATTTAGTTATTTTCTTATAAATTATCTTATTGTCGCTGGCAACAAAAAAAATTCTAGAATGTTTATCTAAAACCCATTTTCTCCTATCAAAAGGAAATATTGTTTAATGAAACAAAGACTTTTTTCATTCCAAGTCATTTTTTTCATCATATGATTTTTCAATCAGATGAAATCTGTTTGCGTCGTGTCCGAGGAGAATTCGAATAGAACAATATCTAAAATACAATAAACCTTCCATTTTCCTTATAACTTTTTGACTTTTTTTTTCTTTTCGTTCTATACCATTTGGTTGTCATGTTGCTTAACTCAAGTTTTATAGTCTCACAATTCTCCTTTTTTCTGTCCCCACTCTGTCGTTTTTGTTCTTCCTGTCTCTATTTTCAGCTTTCCTTATTTCCTCCGCCTTTGCAGTCCCTTCTCACAGGCCATTTCTTCTTGCATTCATTCATTACTGTTCTTCCTTTTAGATGTTGACGTAATTATCTTTTTCCACTCATTATCTTTTCTCTTCCATCTTGCTTCCTTTTTCTCTTAGTCTTCGTTTCTTTTTTAATGTTTCTTCTCTTCCCACCTTCTTTCTTTCTACTGGCCCTTTTTTCCTCGCCTTTTTTTTCCGCTTGCTTATCTTTTCTCGTTTCGACTTTCCTTTTCCTTCTCTTCCATATTTCTTTTCTTTGTTTTATTTCCTTCATCCATGATATCCTCACATGTGTTGCCTTATTTTACGTGATTCCTTTCCGCTTCTTTATATATTTCCTCTTCTTTATTGTTTTTCACTTTTCGCCCTTCTCTCTTTGCAGTGTATTCCTTTTCCTCACTTTTCGCTTTCTCTTTTTTTTCTCTTCTTCGTTGTTATATATTCGCTTTTTTCCAGTTTCTTTTCTTTCTTTCTTTTTCATCTCGCTATGCTATCTTTTTCTTCTTGGTTTCCTTTTACCTCCTTTCCTACTTTCTTTCCTCTTCACACTTATTCACTTTCTTGTTATTATCCTTTTTTGATTTTCCAGTTTAAATTCCCTTTTTATCTCACCTTTCTCTCGTTTTCATTTCCTTCTTTCATTCTTGAGAATCTGTTCGCTTCTCGCTTGATTCCTTGATTCTTTCGTCCCTATCGTTTTTATCTTTCTTATTTCTTCTTATCTCCCTTTCCACCTTTTCTTCGTTCCTCCCTCATGGTCATTATCTATTTTCTTCCTTCTTCTTGACATATTGATTTTTCTCTCTTGAACTTTTACTTCAGGTTGAATATTCATCGCACTCTTTCTTTCTTTCTTTTTTCTTTCTTTCTTTCTTTCTTTCTTTCTTTCTTTCTTTCTTTATTTCTTTCTTTCTTCTTTCTTTCTTTCTTTCTTTCTTTCTTGACTTTTTATCTCCATTGGCTCGTCTTCAATATTCCATATATTTATTTCGATTACTTCTTCTATTCTCTTTGCCTTTTCCTTGTTTTTTTCTCCACGAATTTGACGATTGCATATTTATATTCATAATAATAATTATTAAAAAATAATTGCAGCAATTTTGGCTTGTTGCTTCTATTTTTCCGGCAGATTGCTGTGTCTTCAAATTAAATCTTATATGCTTTCCCTTATTGATTTTTAACTGCATATATTACAATTTGTGTAATTGAAAATTGAGAACCGGCTGGAGTTATAATGATTATTTGAAATTATAAATTTTAATTATGTCTTTAGTTGGCTGGTCTCGTTCTTTGCGCTGCTCTGTTTTCCATTTGTTCCATACCCAAATAGAGCATTCGTCTACATCAGATTATTTAGTTATTGGCACTAAATGAGCTTACAGTTTATGCATATTTTCACTTTGCTTGCATTGTTTTATGGCATGCCAGCAGAAGAGTAAAATTGCAGTAATACCTTAGCAAGTAGTGTCTACTTTATTATAAATCTACATCAAAAAAGATTGAAGACAGCAAATCACTGGAATATTCTTCCACTTGAGTTACTCTCCACTTATGATTAGGTCTCTCGGCTCAATTCCTTTCTCTTTTTCTAAACGGCTTTTCCTTGAATATTCAGAAATCTACGGCTGGAAACACAGACGCGTTATTGAATTCAATTCCTACAAATCTCATTTATTTTCTTTTTGACTTATCGGGAATATTTTTTTAATAACACGAAAGATACGTTCAAGCCCTGTCTTACTAGTAGACTGCGTTCTTATTTTTCCGTTGTGATTAATTTATGTTAACGATTGGCATGCAAAAAAAATCTATCTTTGATTGTTATTAATGTGACTATAGCATTTTTATCATTCCGTTTTTATAATTCAACAACTACCTGTATTGTTTCTACAGTGTTCCCGCTAAAAAAGCGGTGAATTTATTATCACTGTTTTATCTTTCAAGAATAATTGACCTTAAATAACCTTGAACAAGTTTATTAAATATTCATAAACTTGAATAATCATTCGAATCTCGTGAAATGACTTAACTTTTATTGGTTCTTTTATGATTGATTAATTGATGCTTGGTCTTGTAACTTGTTATTTAAAGGTTATTTGCAGGCAACTTTCGTCTTTTGTTCTGTCATTCTCGCCACATAAACAACTCATTGATTTAAGCGTCAAATGATCGTAATTTACAAAGACCATCTGACATGTGGATCAACGTCGTCATCAGTTTTTAACGGTTGTCTCACGTCTTTCTGAATTTACTGCTTTTTTTTACCGGGCATCGTGTATTTCATCTAACTTTTTAGTCGTTATAGATTTCGTAATTGAGATGTCACGATTTCGCTTGCATTCCTTTGGTTTACAATTCGCACGTTTCTGAATTTTTTAATTTGAGTTTTCAAAAGTTATATCGCATTTAATTATTGTCTGGTGTTGTTAGCGTTTCATAATTGTAGTTTGTTTTGATTTTATTGTCGTTATCGTCATTAATATCATTGTCATCATTATAGTATATATAATAGTGGTGTTCTAAGCGTTTAATACACATTATTATTGCTATTATTATTAAAGTTTGTAAACCAACACAAATAGGCAACATAGATAAACATGAACTTTATTTTAAATGAACACTTAGAATTTATTGTGTCTATAACTAATATGTCTTGATTTCAGTTGCTTTATAATGTTGCTACTAGTCTTAATAATAATTTTTATCTATATTTCTCGTATTTTGGATACATTAAATAATTTTAAAAAAGAAAAAAGTCGTCTGATAATTTTTAATATATCAGTGAATATTCAAGGCGAAAGTTTAGTTTTCCTTACCGTTACAAGAAACGCGCAGTGAATATTGACACACCTGAAGATCATTTTCTGGCGTTTATTTGCCAAGTAGTCAAGATGTATCAGATCTTTTGAGACTCTTTAATCCTAATGCTATAGTTAGTCATGCGAGACATGCGCACTTCTGAGATGATAAATATCTTTTAACCGACCATAATCAAATTACTAACTAATCTGCTTTTAGGAAAAGACTACCTGAATATAAGATAGAGATTAAAAAACGATTTTCTCTAAAAAAAAAAACCGGAAGATATGTTGATATTTATTTAAAACCAAAATAGCAACCATAAATACTTATGCCTTGCTTCCTCTTTCTCCGAGCGCCAAAAGGGAGATTAGAAAGAAAATTCATTCTACTAATTAATGATTATGGCTTTCCACAACTTCCTATCCTTTGCAGCAAGGTTTATCCTTTAACTATTCTCACTGTTTTTCATCCAATTACTCTTTCCTTATTCTCTACCCCCAAAGTTTCAACTCTCTCTGATTCTAAGGATATCCTTTTCTTTTTTTTTCTTTTTTTTTTAAATTTCTTCGTTTCTCCGCTATTCAGACAATGGTATTTTCAGCGATCTTCCGTTGCTTCAATTTTTTTCCTCTGTGAGGAATTTGTCCAGCATTTTCTGCTATATTGGAAGATTGATATTGTATAACATTTCGGCACATTTAGTTTTTAATAAAAAAAATTCCGTTTATAATACTTAAAATACATGTTTAGCATTTAGAAAGCATCTTTTGCATTTCGGTGTCGCATTTTCCATCATCCTTTATAACACTTCCAAGATATTTCAATTTCTGTATATGTCAGGATTTTGATATTTCCAATTCACAGCTTGCATGATGAAATTTTCCTCTTTTTAAGAAACTTATATTCTGTGTTCTTTTAATTTATTCTTTTCTTCCCGCTTTTCATTGCTACCTTCTGTAGGGCTTCCTGTGGATTTTGTTTGTGTCTGCCATCATTATGGCGTCATCTGCTACCTTAAACTATTAACATTATTTTCCTACCAATAATATATCATGATAGGACTTTTCCTTCCCTGAAGGTCGCCTTACTATTTCTTTTAAAACGTGTTTCATTTTGCGTAAGGTTTCTCAATTAACATCATTAAGGTTTTGGCGGTTGTTGCTATCATTTGATTCGCACTTCTGCGTCTAGAAAACAAACTTATCTCCTGTTGCTTCAGATTTGAATATTATCAAAGCTGAGATATTTCTGACGAGATTTACTTTGAAAACTTACACATTCAGAGATATATCTTCTACTCTGTAAATTTTGTGAAAAGAAAAATATTATATGACCAATACAACTCTTAAAGAACCGAATATAAATAACTAATATATATATATATATTAATAACTAATATCTCTTGAGTACATGGACTGAAACTATACAGAGATCTTAACACAGTTGATAGTATTCACCTTCGGAAGCTTGTGGTCGCCTTTTTTGTGTCTGTAAAACACAAGGAAAATCTCAAAGAAAAGAAAATGGAACAATTGCTTTTAAATTAGTTTAACGAAAAAAAAACTTCGGAAATTTTAATGTAATTTATTAATTTTATTTTGTATTTTACTACTGATTTGATAGTTACAAGACATTGATATATTTTCTGTAGCTATCGTATGATGCACAAAAATCGATTCGGAAAAATCTGTTGAAAGGAAATAAGTTATAATTATTATTATGTGAAGATTATTAACTTCATCATCAGTCACTTGACTGCTCCTACCGCCGAGCAGAAGAAAAAAAAAAAGTACATCCTGATCTGTCATGGCATTGCTTTGATTCTTCCTTCCTCTGTTAATTTCAGTAGATTTGGAAGTGCCTATCTCCTCTCCAAGATTTTGATCGACAGCTGAAGAACACGGAATATGGTGTATATCGCCCTCGGTCCATACCTCAAACGACGTCCCTCGACTTTATGAATTCAGAATTGTTCTTCTTCTAGACCAGTTGCTATAGAACCCAGTCTGTCCTGCTATTTACCCATAGCTGGAGGGTTGGTGGAGTGCTAGAAGAGATAGATTCAGACATTTTTCAAGGTCATTTAAACGTAACACGCAAGTGAATGTAACGACCTCGACTGGAATTTGAACTCGCCTCTTTGACTCCTCAAATCTGAGCCGTTATCCAATACGTCACCGTGCCTCCAAACCATTTCACTAACTTATGACTTTGAAATAAATAAATTGACAAAACAATATTTATTATAAAAAGAATAGGACTGAAGATTGCTTCTTGAATAATAATTATATTTATTTTGCTTTTATTAAAGTTCATTGAG
This sequence comes from Acanthosepion pharaonis, assembly GCA_903632075.3. Taxonomy (NCBI): domain Eukaryota; kingdom Metazoa; phylum Mollusca; class Cephalopoda; order Sepiida; family Sepiidae; genus Acanthosepion; species Acanthosepion pharaonis. The sequence goes on from CAHIKZ030004884.1 coordinate 2,015,364, forward strand.
AAATTAAGCCTTAAAAGCTGTTAATGCTTCCTGTTGATAAATACTTTTAACTCGTTTAACTCGTTATTTTTCCTTTCGATATTTCCATTCTAAGAAATCGTTATGTAAAAAGATGACAATATTTGTATATGAAAAAAAATTGAAATTACCAACGTTTCTTTATACATTATATAATCATTAAAACAAAATAAAAACGTAGGTTATATATATATATCCTTTTGTGTTGCTATAATTGTTCGGAATTGGCTTTATTGTAGTAATATCTACTTTGAAATCTATTTCTCTCTGAAAAAAAAGGTAGATGAATAAATTGAATTAGCTTACTTTAATTTTTCTTCAGCTCTGATGTTTGAAATGTTCTCTAATTGAAAACGATATGCTAATGCCATTAAGCTAAGTCCATTTGTTGCATGTCTTCTATTTCTTAACCATAACATATTTTCATAGAAAGTCCCATTTTGATTTAGCTATTGTTTACCTGAATTTAAATATATGAGCCAATACATGAAACTTTCAGTTTGCTGATATCATATCATCGTATTTTGTTGTGAAATAGATCTAATAATATTCCTTTTTATCAAACAAAATGTATTTTAAAGATTAGTTTACACTGTACTACGTTGTTCAAGTAAGTTTTTTATGTATTTTTAAAATGGAATATTTCTTTTCAGTCGTATGCAAATATAGAGTGACTGGTAATCCTTGAAGTTCGCACTGCGATACGCTCGCAATCAAAACTTTTTTTGAATAGAGATATAAACGGATAAGAGTCAAAAAGTCAGTGATGGAACAGGGCGGGGAAGCAGGAACGCTTAAGTAATTTGGATTTATTAAGCATCGAAAATGAAGAATTTGGACACATAAATATGGATGATGTTCTTAACAAATTTTTGATCACCAAGCCTGGTTGTATGCCTTGGTTATACACATTCAAATAGATGAAATGAATTACTCTAGTCTTGACATCTTTTCATTTAGGTTTTGTCAATTCACAATGCTTGTTGATAGTGGCGGAACAAATAAAAATGTATTTGATTTGTATTTAAATACTTTTTCAGAGAATTTGTATTTATGTGAAAAAGCATTTTTATTTAGATTTTTGCTTAGTTTCAGAAGCCTTTGTATTTCCAATTATATCTCGAAAATAATCGCGAGAAGTATTTGCATTTCTAAAAATTCGTATGTGAACCATCCTGGCTCGTTGGTCACTGGTTGCAGCTTAGGGTACCGAGTCGAGCTCTTGACCCATCCTCCAAACAGCCAGCCTCAGGAGAGCCCTTGCGTTTGTGTTAAAGCAAGCTAATTAGGTTTGAAGTCCAATATTAGAATTTATTCTGAATGCGATATTCTGGTATTGTGATCATCTTTAAAATTGCTGGTATAAGCTTGAACATTTTTAAAAATCAATTTCCCAGTAGGTAAATTTTTTTTTTAAAATGACCCTTTCTACCCATCGACTTTTCACTTAAAGCTTGTGATAAACGAATTCTTCAGACTTGGTTCAATGTTGGTCACTAAGTGCATTGATTGATTGAAGTGTAAAGTGTGAATCGCGTAGATATTTCGAGTGATATGGCTCTACAGTGATTCAATGAAAAAAATCAGACAAGACACGTATAGAGTAATCGAGTTGGCAAGGAGTCTTACCGCTAGAATGTGATTTTATATATTATATATATATATATATATATATATATATATATATATATATATATATATATATATATATATATATATATATATATATATATATATATATGCAGAGAGAGAAAGAGAGTAAAAGGAGATTATTGTTAGTGTGGTATTCGATTGAAAGTAAATTTCTGAAAATATCCGTCTGTATCCCTCTTGTGTCTCTATTATGATGATGCATCTCTTAGCCAAAAAGACCATCAAGATCGCTCCCGATGGTATAATTTGTAACTGTAAAAAGAAATGACAACAACACGAACTGTGAGTACTGGTGAACCGAGTGAACCAATTAGTACAAAAATAATAACCAATGACATCAGATTAAAAATATAAAAATTAGAAGTAAAGATATTTATTTTTGAGAGATAAAATAATTTCGACAAGTACTTTAATTAGTGCATATACATTCTTTTGCATTTTCCAAAATTAATGGCATGAAATTTTAAAATAAGAATCTACCTAACAAATAATAAAAACACTAACCTGAAATTATTATTAGTGTCTGCATAAGGAATAAGGAAATATTTTATGAGAAAAAATACCCAAATCAAAATATAATTACCCGAAATATTTTGTTGTTCTCATCAAAGTAGAGAGTGATATACAATTATCTTATGTCATATTTTCTGTCTCCTGTCTATATGACAGCTTGTTAAAGCATTATTTGTCTTTATCCATGTGATAAGTTTATTGGTATATTTCAGTTTGATCGTTTCGCAAATAAAATTATAAAAGCAAAAACCACAGTCTAGTAACTGGGAAATTAAAAAAAAATGTAAAAACTTAGTATTTCGAAAATATATATTTCATTAAAATAACATTAATTACTTAAACACTACATGACTTTGACATTAAAAGTTAATTTCGTTAATATTCTACGCTTTCCTTTTTAGCACTGTTGCTTGAGTTCTTTGAGACATTTACTTTTAAAAGAAATGTAGACATTCAGGTGTTATAGAATTTTCCTCTCTATACTGAATTAATTAGTATTCAAATTCGCCTGCCACCGGTTTTCCTTTCAGTTCTTCGTTTGCAATATTCTTGATTTCTTACCAAACGTTTACTATTCTGTTTAAATCAGGAGAGTTAATTAACCAATATAGAAATCCGAACTGCCTTCTGAAAAAACTAATTTGAAACAAAAATGAGAAACGTACCAGAGGTCAGGAATAATCACGTGGGAATATCTGGCTTTTTTCGAATTCATTAGCCAGGGATTGAACTCTGCAAGTCGAGTTACATCGTTGCATTCACTCATCCTTCATTAATGTGAAGGTTACTTTTTTTTTGCGAAACGTATTCCATACGATAACTGAGTGAGATTCAGCAGAGTTGCTTGTCAGAATTCGCATTTTGAGAAGTCTTAGAGATGATTGCGCCAATGTAGGGAAATTTCCTCATTATAAATATGAGCAAGTACTAAGGAAATTGCCAATTTACAGATGTCAGTTAATTAAGAGTAACTCCTTAGTCCTCCCAACTCTATTCTCCAGAGTTCCTCCAGTACTCTACCATCTCCGCTCACAGGACTTCGTAGCACAGCGAAATAAAGACAAGTGTTAGCATTATGGTTTTGTTAGTTTCAAAAGAGTGGGTTCCATTATAAGATTTATCAGTCCAAAGGGAAAATAAATGTCATCGTATAAATCTCTATTAATAATATACTGTTGTCAGAAACATACATGATTTACTTTAATAAAATAAAAGCGACACATTCCATTACGTCTACAACATATTTTTCAGAAAGTCAACATTACTATGTTTCTCTTTTGCTAGATCTATTTCTGTGAAGGGTTAAACGACTAATGAACTCATTTAAAACTAATTAAGAATTGAATTTGTTTGCAATCAAACAGACGAACAAATACGCCAGATATTGGAATGTTCATTAGGAACATTTCCATAAGACTTAGAAGGAAATGATATCATTTCGACTTTTCAGAATTAAGAAATCGATAATGCTTTAAAAGAAGACTCAGAAGCGACAGTTTGTAGAAGCAAATCTCGATAATTTTGCATGAGTATTTTGGATTTCTTTTTTTAATTTTACACTATCATTATCGAGCTAAAATATTCTTCAACAGGTCATCATTAGGAGTTAATTGTGATTTGCATTAAATGGGAATGATACAGATACATTCCTACTTTTACGTCCTTTATTATAATGTGAAATTAAACAAAATAAAATAAAAATACCTTATTTCAATGAAATAAACTTATGATTTTAATTAAAATTTTTATGACCATCTTAAAGAAGCAGTTGTGTGATTCCATATTTATAAAATATCATTTAAAAAGAGTTTAAAAATTGTTTTGCTGGATGTATTTTAAGGAACATATTTTGCATTAATTTTCATGAATATAAGATATGATTATCAATTGAAAAGTGATGAAACGTTGGAAAAATACTAAAATCTATCTCGAGCAACGACAAAAGGTCTGAAAGCTCATATCCGTTCATGGAATAATAAACAAAGATGAGTAGAGATTGTACACACAACGGGGTTTTCGGGGCGTTTCCGGTAACAGATTTCAACAGTTTTCATTACATCTAAAGCAATAACTGTCAGATAGTCGGTATGAACCTGAAAATGCCTAATAATAATAATAATAATAATAATAATAAAAAGAAATCGAAAGAATTTGAAATTCAATGGATAATGAAATTCATCCAAAAGAACAGAAAATAGTTCTGACTGGTTAAGATTTCTTTACAACAAGCAAAGCAGAAATATCATTAGTACGTAGTGGTTTACAACGAGTAAAGGCGAGAGAAAAAATTGAATATAGGGAAGATTGAGAAAAGGACAAAAGATAGACGGCAGAGAAGATGGCGACTAACATTGCATTTAAATTTTAGAAGATCGTAGTTATCAGGGAAGCAACTAACAGAAGGGAGTTTCAAAAGCGGGAACTGCGGAAAAAAAACTGTTGGAGTAGAAGTGGCGGTTGCATTTATCTATTTCAACAGTAAAGGGGAGACCTAGATGCCACAATAATAGCACGCTTAAATTCATATAATGGGAGCATCAAATAAAAAAGATCCTCAGAGCTGTTGCCATGAAAATATTTGTAGAAATGACAGAGGGAAGCCACGTGAGGAAGTGACTGAAGTCGAGATGCCAAGTCAGGATCGATTTGAATTGTCAATGCAAACAAATGACATATGCATATAAATCGAAATTTCTTAGAGATTAGGTATTCAAAAATCTATAAGACTTTGAAATCAAAACAAATCCTTTAATCATGATTTCTCGGGATTCATGCGTTTCCTTTGTTTAAATAGATTTGTTAGTGAACGTGGCAATTCAGCGAAAAAGTAAATAGCTTGAAAATATGTAGGATGTGGTAAAGTCAACATGAAATTGCTGATTACTGGTATGCTTGGATCAATCCTGAATTGTCTTTTGAAATAGAAAATCTAAGGAAGAATAGAAACTACCCAGACGATAGCATTTCTAAAAACAACACGGAATTATGGGATATCTTAAAGAGACTAGTCACCAGTGATTTTTAATATAGATAATTACATTGAAAACCACTGGATGGTTATAAAATTCAGAGAGTTCAAATTATATAATTGTTTATTTTCATTCTGGCTATAAGAAAATAAGTTCTACAAGCAGGACATTTGACCAAAATGTGTTTTCGGAAGCATCTTCATCTCTATTCATAGTTTTTAGTATTCTTTCTATTTCTCCTTGAATCCATTGCTATGTCAGCTGCTAAGAATGTTGGTTCACTCTGACGTGCGAGAAATTTGTCTCACCGGAATCTAGCTTACGTATCTGTAAGTTTACCATCCCTTCATGCTTATAATATTGTTGCCACCTTGATAAAATTCAAAGAATCAACAATATTATTGGCCTGATTTGGCTCCTCCGGCTTCAGTCACTTTCCCACTCCCCGCAAGGTTGTCTCTATATGTCTTCTTTATAATTTTTGGGTGAGCTCTTCGTATGGTACCTAGATATTTTGAATTTAAGCGGAGTACTAGAATGGCGTCGAGCTCTCTTCAATTTGCAGTTCAGCAGGCTAGATGTAACCGTAAATTCTTTGCTAACAGTTTCTTTTCTCGCACTTTTCGCTTCTGGAAGTCCCTTCTGATTCCATGTTGAAAAGTGAAATGCAATGTGAATTGCTATTCACTCCTGATTATCCTTTTCTCTTCCCGCTCATTATTATTGTTTATGTTACTAATCCTTCCACACCTTGTGTCTTAGTGGCCTTACTGCCTTGCTTGGGGTGATGACGATTAAAAAAAAACAACACACAAAACATGTACTTACTAAAAATTTAAAACAAAATCTACAATATAGACAGAAAGTATCCTTTTTAAATGTAAGCCTTTTATTAAAGCCAAATTTATGCATTCTTGAATTGAGATAAGAAAATGATATTATTTTCGCATCCACACAATGGCGTTCACAAAATGAAACCTAAGTAGACGTAAGAAATCTAATAAGCTAAAAATTTAAATGCTATAAACTTCCTCACTTTCGGTCAACATTATTGACAAAATGTTGTTACTTTAAGTTTGGGGTCTTTAAATGTTTAGGACTTTCATATTAGTGATATTTGCACTTTTAGCGGAAATCGGATTGTAAGCTTTTAGTAACGAAAAAACAAACTATGAATGGCTAGATACTGAGTGAGTGACATCGCAGAGAGTCGTAAACATAGGTCACTTTTCCAGTTCCATCGATTGCAACGGATTTATTAAAAGAAATTGAACCACTTCTAAGCTATCAAGTTTCGAGAGACACTGATAAAGTTAAGATCGATTTTCCACCCAGCTTAGCACAAAATACGTTGTTAAGTGAGGTCAAAAAATGAAAAAGTATCTTAGTCCGTGAAAAGGAATTGAAAGATATTACTTTCTTTTAAAATGTCTAATATTAACCAACAAATGAATTCAATTAGACAGTACTTGAATGTTAGCTGAAAATCAAAGTGAAATCATCACACTGATATACAGAAAATGCATGCTTTTTACTTGAGACACAACGAAATACGTACAACGAGAATGACTTGACACACACTTTCTAAAGTAAAGCCTACTTAAATAGAGATTACGAATATTTATCATTGTCATCTTGTCTGCTTTTCCGTTTCTATAGGAATTCATTCATAGACACATGCATACACATGCAAATATCAGTGTATATGAATACATGAATATACAAACAGATCTTTGGAAAAGAAGGTCAAATAAAAATAAAAATACCCTAATGGAAAAGTGAGTGCTTATTAAATTGATTGATGGCTGGCACATAATGGATTCGATTATCACTGTTGGCATCAAGCAAGTTTTATTGTTAGTATATTCCTAAAAAATCTATATAAACTATATTCAAAAATATTTTACAAAAGAAAGAAAAAAGTTCTACATAATACATAAAAGCAATGTACTATATTAATCCATCAGCCCATAGCTACCATTGGCATAACTATGAAAGTAGACATACATTCTTCGAAAATACATCGACTCTGCAGCCACAAGTTACTGACGGATTCGTGATCGATTATGTTACGATTATTAAAAGGCAAAAAAACAAAAAAACAATTGACTCTGTATTTCGTTAATAAAATATCTACTTTATTTTAAAGTTAGCGTTATGGAACTAGTATAACTAAAAAAAAACGTTAAATAATAATAATTTGTTCACTATTTTTTGTAACCAGTTCTCGTATGAATAATTATAAGGAATTAATGTGATAAACATTTAAATAATATTTATCAAAATATAAAATTCTCAGAAAAAGACTTCATATATTTATTGAATTCATCCGTTTAGCATATTAAAACTTAAAACAAGAAATAATTTTTAATTTTCAATTCTTGGTTCGTTTATTTTCTATAAACGAACTTTTTAAGAATGGAAAGTATTAAATACTAAAACAAATCGTAGATATTTCTTCATTTCATATAAAAATGTATTTTTTGCTCAATATAATCACAATTATCAGGTGGTGAGTTTAGTCACGTCTTGTCTATTTCCAACTGCAATTATTGATAAAGACGACGGTCAGCACAGGTGCGCCCAATTTCATCTAATTAATTGCCACACCGCTGTTATCAATATATAATATAAACAGATCATATATATATATATTTGTGTGTGTCTGTGTGTGGGGGGCATAGAGAGCAATGTCTTTAAACCATTCGAATGATTTCGTTATAGCTTTTTACTTTCTCTTTGACAATTCCTGTGTATATCTGAATGCCAACATTCATTATACTAGTAAAGAATTATGTCGAGATACAATTGTGAATTTTGTGTGTTAGCCATCATGGCAGAAAGAGGAAATCGAGGATCCGAGTTCTAGTCAATGATGTTGTCTTCACTTTCGCACAATTGGTACAGGGAATAGTATCAATCCTACTACACCCCCAGGTAGTGATTAAAGATCAGCGTAGACTAGAACATTCTGAATTCTTAAACCGTAAGAAGCGCAAGAGAAAACATTCCACTGTCTTTTTCGATGACATTTTACTTATAATAATTAAAACGAAAATCACCGTTACCCTAAGAGATTGTGGAAAATCACCGTTACCTAAGAGATATTCTATTTAAAAGAAATCAAAATTAATGCGAATATTGTCGTTGATTTTCATATAATATATATATATATATATATATATATATATATATATATATATATATATATATATATATATATATATGAACTATATTGTTTGTTTACACGTAGAAGTAGTCGTTGGTAGTTATATGCTGTTTAACATTAACATTACATTATTTGATAATAAATGAAACAATGATTTAATTCCTTATTTATCTTTCTCCATATTGACATTTTTATCGCAATTTTTCCGATAGTTTAATTCTATAGCCTTTAAGAATGTAAAATTGGCCAGAAACGAGGAATAAACTCAAAGTTGATTTGAACCTGCCTAATATATTCTTGAAAGTTTGTCTGACATTGTTGGTTTTTATCGATTCCATTACTAAGACAAATCTGCTCGAAGAAGAAACCCATATAGCTACATAAATAGATTTAACATAAAGCAGCTGGTTTGTCTCTGTGGTTAGATAAATTATATATATATATATATATATATATATATATATATATATATATATATATATATATATATATATATATATATATATATATATATATATATATATATATATATATATATGGCATGTAAATTCGAATCTCGTCGGAGGCTTCTTCCTGATTTCCGAGACATGTTGCTTATTTACAGTCGTAGAATTTAAAACAACACTATGAAAAATAAATGTGTCAAATAATGAAAATATAAATATATATTTTTACGAAGCCTCTCACCTCCTTCCTTTCTTTCTCCAACCTTATCGATAGCCAAGGCAGAGGAGGATCGTAATTAGTGTTATTTTGTTTTTTTAACATTTTACATTTTTTTTGTAAAATATTATTTCTTTCCCAAGGGTCTCTTTCCGATTGATCAGACACGGCCGAGCGGAATCGATTAAGGAACAAACACAATAGGTGTCAAACAACAATGGATACAGGAAATATAAATTTATTAACAAACATGGAATCGTGGAAAAGGTAAAAAAAAAAACCCAAAAAACGGCCAAAACAAAAATGACGATATGTCAAGACTAAACATTTAAACATTGTGGACAAAATAGTCGGAGGAGAGCGTCCTTTAAGAAAGGTAAAATAAAAATCAGCGTATGGCCTTGTGCCATACTGCCACGAATTTATAGAACATGTGCTATAACTGCACGAATTCACAAAACATCAACACTTTAAGACAATGTGGAAAGAAACATATAATAAAAGATTTCATGCTAAATTTGCATGAAAGTACAAATACGAAAAAGTGGTACATTTAAACAAAACGGGGTACAAGAAAAATAAACTTAACTCAAAATAATAAAGTCCTTTTTCACTAACAATGTCTCTTAGTCTTATCTTTTCCTTTTTCGTTTTCTATTTCTTTTTATCAGGGTCACTTTTTGAGGTATTCTCTTCCTCTTTCTTTTCGTCGTCTAGGGGATCGGCTGATGATGAAGCAGAAAATACGTTCTCTCTCTCTTTTGTCTTGGTATGACAGCACACTCGCTCGAGATGGTCTGTTCTTTCTTTCTTTCTTTCTCTTCCCTCTCTCTTTGTTTAAGGGCTTGGTGACAGTTGAAACTGCTGTCTTTCTCTTCGATATAGCGGCGTTTCGCCTACGTAGTCGAAACGGGTCCATCCATTCGACTGGGTCACCAATTCTCCTCACAATTTTGCAAACACATCTTTTCAGTCCGTATACTAAGACATTTGCCAAACGTCCGGCCAGCCCGCAGGCTCGGTCGAAGACGAACTTTTCCGTTTCACTATATTTCCGTTTTCTTCTTATCACGTGGTCAATTTTCAAAATACTAACTTTTTCTCATTATGGGTGGAATGGGGTCATCGACTCCCTCTCTCATCTTCAGGGTCAGAGAAAGTTTAGTTTAAAATGTTTCAACCTATCCCAACCTATCCGCGTAACACCTTGACCAAAAGAGAAGGAAAGGGGACACTGGTCAATCCTTGCCGCCACGAAGTCTACCTTCCTTCCTTAGGTTTCCTATCTTTACATTTTCTGCAAGTACTGGGCTCTTCGTTTTAGAATGCTTCTAAAATATAAGCAATGGTATATTTTTTTATAATAAATCTTGATCGGGGTTCGTAACAATATATATAAACATAAATATACATTTTAGAAACTGTATATTTATTACGTATATACTTGTAAGATAACATGTTTGTACAATAGATTTATTAGAATCAAACTTATAATTTTGTTACCACGTGCGTTACGTCCTGCCAATACTTAATACATAATGCGTTATTGGGTTTTGATCACAAAGAAAAATGGAAAAACATATCGGAGACACTGTTTAGTTTCAGTGATAAATAATTCCGAGAGAATATAATAAAGTGATAACGCGCTCGTGGGTTTAACATCTGCTTCAGTATTTGTTGATACTAATACTACTTGTTATTATCCCCATGTTCTCAAATGCCTTACAACAACGCTCAAATGAGATGTGGAATATCTCTGCGATGTTCTGTGTTTTGTTTATTCAGCCTTTTATTATTATCATTTGCTTTATCTCAAAATGTAAGTTTTTGAATACGCCGGTTACATTAGGTCAAAATCTGTCAAGTCGCACCAAGTACATCAGACAGACAACATTTCCCTCAAAATATGTGCTGTGTCCCAAAATCTTTGTAGCATGTTTTCAGTGCAGATAGAGCTGAATTTGAATATTACGTGCAATTTATTTGATTTGGCCAAGTTTTTGTCGATGTCCTTGATAACTATTTTTTATTTGTATTTGTTTTAATTTTCTGTATAAGGGAATCTAGCATATGGTGTTTCTATTTCTGTTGAATTTTCTTGTTCTCTCGAAATACTGTCTTTTAGCTCTATTTAATACTCGTTCTTGACATCGCTAAAAGAAAAATTATTATTTAACGAGTTGTCGAATAATCTGCGGCTGATGGAGAGTTGGATTTGATTGATGATGCTAGGTTGATGGTCAGGGGAAGTGCATATGGAAACTATATTGTCCTTTGGTTTTCTAAACGATTGTTATTTATGTTAGTGTTACCGTACCATGCATACATATGTAAAACTACGCATTCATCTAACTTGGCATTAAAAGTTTTACAAGATCAATGTAACCTCCTACATCGAGAAGCTGATACAGTGGTCAAGCATAGGTGCGAAGATGTCGCCGTATATGTTCAGATAGGACCCCGATCGAGCCCACATGGCCTACAAATAGGCAAATATTGTTGACCGACGATTTTCACCATCATTACAGCCACCAATAATTCTGAGTTTAATCCAGAAGACTACTTACATCAGAGTCGTCGTCAGTTCCACAAATAGAGTACTCGTTAAAGTCTACCATTGTGAAAATCATAAACATCATTGTCTATCATAAACAAGAACTACGTGATTCCAGTATGCAGTTGCTGCCAGAGATAAATTGATGCCTTTTTCGAGTCTGAGAGTAGTTTCATTAAATGAACTTTTTTATTGTTTTAATCCTGGATAAAAAGCGAAAACATGTAAAATGCTTGACAACTGTTCAGATAAGAACTTATACTAAATATTGCTACAGATGAAAAATAAGTACATTTATATATATTTACGAAAAATAAGTACATTTATATATATTTACGAGCAAAATAAATTCCTTGAAAATGAAAAATTAATTGATGATATATTTTTCTTTTTGCTAATCGTTATATTTTTGCTCTCTTTGACTGCAGTAGACTGCGGACAAACATGATATTTTACCTAATATTTTACACTAGAAAACGGTAGAAGTTTAAAATCGGAATGTTCCTTCCATTAGACTACATTCACAGACTAAGAGTCTCCATTTACCTGAACCGTAATACTATAAAGAAGCAATCATAATGTTAATTCTCCTATTACT
>CAHIKZ030004884.1:2032500-2200000 GCA_903632075.3 Acanthosepion pharaonis
ATTCCCTTCTCGATTGGTTAAACTAGTACATTTATTAGGTTCAGTAGCCAAGTAGGCGAGTATTAGAAGAAATTAACTCTGGAAACAGTGGATAATACAAATTTGTTAAAGCAGTAATTAAGCAATTCAGTTCTCTATTTCGATCCTGTTTCAAGTTAGGTCTAGTAACTTCATCAGTCCATAAAATCTACTTGCAAGCGCAACCACATCAGCAATACATAGCGTAATGAGGCTGTGCTCCTATATTACACAATTGGTTTAATGGCATTCACTTCTTTGCAATGATTCAAACAAGTCGGTATTACAAGATGTCACCAGTCTAATGAATACGATTCTTATATTGTACCGAAACTTAAAGCCTTTTGCCAAACTAAGACAAACTTCCGTCCTATAATTTGTAATTACTCAAGTTTCTTTATACCATTTATTTGTCCTGGATACGAGATTTTATTTAATCATACGGTATGGAAATGTAGAAACTTGTGTGCCTTTACTTTCTAAGATTTCCCATAAGTATTATCCAATGTAAAGATTACTTTGGAACGACTGGGATTTTCTCCAATAAAAACATTACAACTGCACTTAGGACAGAGTTTCTCTTTTACGTGATATGATGGGTCAGTGCACCCGCTTTGGAGATGCTGACAGGATCTTATTTCAAACATTTCGGCAACAGAAAAGAACAGTTCCGGAGAAACAATCTCTTTTCTTTTCTTTTTTTGCTGTTCTTCCAATGCTAGAGTTAGAACGAAATACAACTATTCTATTTATAAAGGCAAATGTATAGTATTGTTAGAATTTCTACTTAAAGGAAATTTATTTTCCAGAGACATCGAGCTCAAGTCAAAAAAGACATCCCCTATGCTATCATTGAATTTACTTTTCATTTTATTTAACTGTTCACACTAAACCAAAAGGAATACAAAAAGTATACGTCCACGGATAGCACCTTGTTAGGTTTTCAACATATTGTAAACTGCAGCTACGTGACGTTTTCTATATATTTTAAAGCTCTTCGGATTTATAATACGTGGGAAAGTCAAACATATTCCCCACTCCTGTTTAAAGATATGTTATGGCTAAACTGTGGATAATTTTTAACTTACCTTCATATGTTAAGATAACTTTTCTTTAAATACAACTGATTTGGAGAATAACGAAGCTATATTCGAATCTTCTATCCACACAATTTCTTCTCATTGTCGTCGAAAATTATGACCAACTTTCGGTGGAGATTAAATAATTTCATGAGATAACATTAAATATAATAAAACTTCAAGCCTTAAGGTATATCCCAAGAGTAAAAACTTAAGAAAAAAAGATTTTATGCCTTCCAAAAGTACACTCACACCATTTCTCTTATTGACATGGCTGTTTATTCCATGTCAGTTAGGCACCATTTAAGGGATAAACTCTTTAACTAAGACTTTGTTTATTGGCTGGAAGTTTAATGCACATACATAAAAAATTTAATAGACTCTAGCTTTGGGAATTAGTTTTGATGATGTACCTCGTTCAATTTTGGGGAAAGATGCACTTGGGACTGCGTTTTCGTTATATCGAAAGAAAAAGATTATGAAAGCTGAAGAATTATACATTTAGTTTTACGACTGTCACTCACACGAATTTTAAGTCATTACAATTTTTGTTTTGATAGCAAGTTTAGTATTTGCAATAGTTTATAAATATACCTATTAGATAGCACTAACTTTAACCCTAGATTTGAAATATAAATAATAGCTTAAAGTATTATTTGAGGACGTATCATGTTCTTTTTTTATTTCTAGTGGCTTGGCTATTTTATTCATCAACGATGTAATTAGGAAATTCATTATTAATGAGAATTTGTTTAACGTTTATTTAATTCAGTGTTGATTTTTTTTGAGAAGAGTTAAATTTTGAACGGTTTATTAAATTTTGTATAATAGCTATTTTCTAATAAGGCGTTCACTTTTGTAGTTTAGAGTGCACTTGTTTATGCTAGTTAAACAAGCCATTATAAATATTAACATAAATAAAAAAGAACATAATACTTAGGAAAAAAAATAAAACTAATTATATATTATACTAAGTTTTACACAACCAAATTCATCGTGAGCAATAACTCTTTTCCGTCAACTAGTGTTTTGGAAAAGACCAACAATATTTGAATGTTCTTTGGGAGATTGCATTGCTGACACAAAAGAAAGTACATATGTTGGTTTGACGACCAAAACATTATCAAGACGTCTTACATTTCATTTGTCATACAAATTTTATTTCACATTTACAGACACATTTGTCTCCACCTTCACAATACATGAAGATACTAGCCGACAGCACCAATATACTGCACCACGAAAATAAGCAAAAAACTTCAAATTTTCCAGGCCCTCTATATCAATAGCAACCAAAACTGAACAAAATTTGTTACGAGTGCAGTTGTCATGCGTTGAAATACGTTTAACATATATTTAATGCCATTTGCATTTTACCAATTTCTGGCTAATTCATGAGGATGATCTGGAAGTAGATCGAAAGTACTTGGTGAAAAAAAAAACTATGGCGTCTTCCTTGATGAACTTCATCTTGGCATCAAGAGACTGATTAGAGAATTAGAAGGGATTATTATAAAAATATAGACGATATGTCTATATTATTACATTTTGAGTGATGATATGCTGTGTATATATATATATATATATATATATATATATATATATATAAAATATGAACAGTGAACATAGAAGTCAACACTTAGGGCGACAGTCTGTTTCATGCTATATGCAATCGTCAAGCCACCATATGCACTATAGCATGAAACAGTTCTACTGATATTGAGCACTTTATCCCATAAATATAGCACACCTTAAGACTATATTTCTTTATATATATATATATATATATATATATATATATATACTGCGTACCAAATTATTATCGAGATAACTTTTTTTCTAATATTTCAAAAAACGTCGAATCAATTCACACAAATATTTCCAACAATGTTGGCAAAATATAAATGTTTGTACTGATCTTTATCCAATAAAGAAACGCCATATTTGTTATTAGCGCGGTGATTTTCTTTCCCAGAATTGAGCAAACAAAACGTTTATTAATGTTGCACGTGAATGTTTATGATCAAAAGCTAATAAATATATATATATATATATATATATATATATTGTTAATTGTAGGATGTCACCGAAATTATTATCGAGATAATTGTCGTCCGTTGGCGTACAGTCTTCGCTTCATGATGCTCCAAATTTCAAAAACGTCCAATCAATTCACTAAATTTTCAAATATTCAGTAATGTTATCTTGCATAAAACAATGGCCCTTCTGACCTTTGCCTTTTCATCCTGTTCAAAATTTTCATCAGCAGTCACTAATCTGATACTCTCCATGAGCAATGATAAACAAACTGGCGCATCTCAAATGCTGATATCGGTTCATTCACCTTGCACCATCAGCACGAGTTTTGTAATTTGAGTCAATCTTCCGTGACCCAAATTATTTTCGCCAAAAGTGTAAAAATTTGACTGTTGTTGAAAAGATGGGTACTTTTAGACACAGTAAAAGCAGTTTAAATGATGTTTTGTGAATGAGAAAAACTTATCTGCCCTCAGAACTCTAGGGTCGTCGGTGAAAAGTTTAACCTCCTACATTTTAGAAATTTCTAGATTTAAAATTCTGAGGGAGTTTTATTTCAATCAGCTTTTTGCCCATCTTTTCAAAACTTTTCTAATAACACGCTCAAATTACCTGATAACAAATATGGCGCCAGTTTGTTTACTCGCAGATTAGTATGAAAAAGGGCAGAGATAGTTATTCTCGAAAAATAATTTTGGACGGTTTTTGGAATATTAGAAAATATATATATATATATATATATATATATATATATATATATATATATATATTATATACAGATCCTCATTCAAACATGTATCATTGAATAATATAGATATATGTCTATTTATTTTATAATAATTTTTATAATCCATATATAATGAGCTTAAAAGTGCTCTCCCGGATGTAGTGCACAACTTTTTATTATAATAAACGAGAGTGGAAGTCGCGAAAATTTTAAAGTAGCATAAAAACGATGATAGGAAAATTCTGGCGCTCGTAAAATTTAAAATATTGGAAGTTTGAGAAAATTGAAGGCCCGCCGACAGATTGTGTGTCAATGCCGGCCTTCAGTTATGAGAGACTTTTGAATTTTTCCAAGTTGGAATACATTTATTTTGAATTAAAAAATAAGTAAATACAGAAATATTTTAAGACAATGTTGGACAATTTTAATCCGAGGTTTGAAATATACGTAAAAGCAGATTCATAATAAAGTAACTTTGCAAGTTTAAAATATGTCAGGTTTAATGCCATTTTCAAAGGCTTGGATTTGAATATTTTTGTATTATCAAATGTCAAATCAAATTGACACTTTTAATCAAATCGATGTCAAATAACGATTCTTTTTTGTTTTTTAAGGGAGTGGGGTGTCTTTAAATCAAATCTCTTTAATGAACTTTATTTTGCTGAAAGACATTTTTAGTAGTCCCAAAAGTCATTGGTTTCTATTTTGGATGAATCAGCTGGACAAGAAAATGACTGATTAAAGATTTATTCCCTAAGTTGGATGATGCTTCTTTTCAGTGAATATTCTGCTTGCCTAAGGTAAATAAGATTTATAAACCAGCACTTCCACTTTTCGTCTGAAGAGGCGTATTTAGAAGGAACAAAGCTTCTTGAACATGAGAAAACCAAAGTATAGATGAAGTCTTCAGTTGGGAAACTTGGTGCAGGCCAAACACCATGTCTGGTATATGTAGGAAAGTTATCAAGAAAGAGATACATGACAGTATATATGAATTGATTGCGAACTGTAGACTCAATTTCACCCTCTTTCGGGAAAATGTTTTCATTAAACTCTTGAAACCTACTATAAAACCTCTCCTAACCTCATAACAATATTCCGCCATAATTTTCTGTAATAAAGAGATCCTGGAAAGCTATTTTTACAGAACTGGTTTGTGTGTATCACCTATGACTGTTCTTACCAGCAAACCTATTTTGGCATGACACACTACTACGTAGATGACAAAAGTTGATGAACTTGGTCTGATCCAGACTGAGTGGCATTCATACATATATTCTGGCTGAAATCATTGAAAATCAACTGCATCCACAATTGCAACGGTAGTGATGAACAATTCCAGCAACTTTGTGAAGGCTTCCAAGGGATTTTCTGCTATTGAGGGAAAAGAAGTCGAAGACCTACTCACTATCAAAAGTAAGGAGTAGATGTTAGATCAGATGTTTAACTCGGAAGAGGTTTACCATCTTCCTGTTTACTACTGTTGGTGCATGTGCATAGACGGGAAACCTTAAAAGGCGCTATCGGTCCATATTAACCAATTCAGTGTGAAATAACTAGCAGCGGTCAACACAGGAAAAATGCAGGGGATTGCTTTTTTTCAAGTGTAACCAGATAAAACAGCATTTATGATCCGTTTGATTTTCCATAAGTTTTCTTGAAAGAAAATGACGAAAAAGGTGAGGGGATGGTAAAAAAAAGTGAGTTTTTCCTGACTGTAGATTGTTTAAAAATACGTGTAACTTCTGCTGCGTCTTTTTATGCTGTATTTGTGTCCACTTTTTGTAAGTTGTATTCAGTGACTTTTCTTGTTAAATTGTGTTCGTTTGTAACTGATGTTGTGGGAACGCCAACATTATGGTGGAGTTCCAAACTCTTAATTCCACGTCCACTAAAGCGATCCGTTCAGTGTGGACAACAGTTAGGTTCCCACCAAAAGGACCAGAGTATTATAAGGGATTAAAAGAAAAATATGAACATTTCATTGACGGAAATGAACTGTTACCGGTGCCAGCACTTATGGAAACGGGAAACTGCAGAACCATTTCCCTGTTGACAACGCACATTAAGACACGTAAACTATTAGTGTTAAAATTGGGTCTAAAATGTTATCAAGGAGAAGCAATACTACGTGGGACATCCTGCTAAAAACCTAAAAACCAGCGGCATTGTCCTGGGTGGTCGCATGACGAAAAGATGGGGACAGGGAGCCTGGGATAATCCGTTGAAGTCCTTTCATCCACAGATTTACGTACAGGCTGTGACTTGGGGAACCAACTCAAGATAGCGACTTTCAATGCGAGGGGCTTGAAGGATTGGAGTAAGGCTTCCTGCCTGTTTCGTGATCTGTCCTTCGACATTTTTTTGCGAGGTTGATGCTTGTGTACGGTTTAGTGATTATGTCGTCTATTAAACATACGGGGACCAATTGGATAGATGTGTTTCCTTTTTCGTTTAACGTACCCTGGATGCAAGGTGAACGTTGTCTATATTGATGCAGAGTGCGTTGGGTCGTGGCCGATATTGCTGTGGACAATAGATCGTTTCGAATCGTCGCGGTTTATACGCCAAATGATCAGAGGGAGTGTGTCTCGTTTTTCTGTCAGGGCGTTTCCTGGTTGATTTTTTGCGCTTAGACTTAATGGGGGACTGGAATACCATTCTGGACCTCAACATAGATGGAGGGCAGGAGCTAGTGGGAGGTCATAGGGTGATAGCCTGGTCGATCTGATCGACGAGTTTAGTATCGTCGATAGATATCGGGTCGATCAACCTGGTGTGGTGGGGGCGATGTGAACGTAGGCACTTAAGTAGTCGTCTACCCAGGTAACCAGTTAACTGCATAGAATGTTAGTGAGGAGGGTCGATATAGACTTATTAGATTGTCCCGTGTTCCACTGATTAGGCTATTCGGATCATAGACTCTGTGCCCAGTTGACGTTAGCTGCTAGGTTGGACACTAGAAGTTCACTCTGTTTTTACTGGACAGGCGAGACATCCAGAAAAACTAATTAGACTAGTGCATCCGTGATTAGTTGAAGCGGTTATGTGGGAGAGGCTTACAGATAGGATTAGGTCCTTCACCACCGAATATAGCCAGCGGCTCGCACTAAATAAAGCTAAAAATGTGAATACTCTTACAGATAGTCTATTGTCGTCGGAGGATGGAGGACGCCCGAAAGATTAGCTAGAGTGGCTCTGGAGCGCGCGCTGCAAGGGTCAGGTAGTTAGGCATATGTTAAACAAGATGTCTAACGAAGCCGTAAATATGGGCGCAGAATTGCGCAAGGAAGAGATCCGTCAAGGTTCCGATCGGTACATTCGTGATGACGTGAACCTGACGGATCCTTTACAGTCAGTTGCTTATATTCTGTTGAGGCCTGAGCAGACTTGTGTTGTGAATGGCCGAACAATTCAGAGCAACCTGCATCCGATCCGCACGAACCTAGAGGATGTAAAAGACGAAAGGCAAGCAGCGCTGATCAATTTGAATCAGTCCAAGGCTTTTGATGGTGTCGACCATGAATACCTGGCTGCTGTCTTGCAGGCCAGTGGATTCAAACCAAACTTCTGCAGGTGGATTAACCTCCTGTGTGTCCCCTTAGTGCTGTTGTACAGATGAATGGGAAGTATCAGTCGGTTCGTCCGAGTTTCCCACTATCGCTGCTACTTTAAACTTTAGTGTTGGAGCCTCTCCTTTGCGATTACCACATTTGGTGATTCATTGACACGCGTCGAGGTTGGCTTTCCTACGCCACGTTTTGACAAAGGATTCGATTTTGGCGGGGAGTGTTAAGAACACCTTCCCTGGCCTTATTATCACTCGACTGTCGACTTTTCTTCAACATACCGAGCGGCATTTAGTGTCTTTCGTCAGTACAATGACCTTTCACGACCTCGAACGGTCTTGTATCGTGAATTAGTGGAGGGGATTGCGAAGGATACTCTCTGCGGGTGGCTCTGCTTGTCTGTGGACGAGTTGCGCTCTTTCTGGTCTTGGTCGCCAGCGGCGAATTATCTCAGTAACCCTGAGTTTTCGCTTACCTGGCGTAGGATTCGGAACGTGCTATTTCTCAATGACAGGTTATTCAGATGGGGCTGGGTGGATTTGCCAGATTGTCAACGATGTGACCTTGGTTTAGAAGAAACGGCTTCGCACGCCTTCTACCATTGTCCTCAGGTGCACCCTTTCTGGGACGATGTCGGCGAGTTGACGGTTCGTATCGCTCTCAGTAGACTCGTGCTTATCGATCTCGCATACGTGTGTGATAATGTGCCACCCGCGTATTCTGGAGAGAAACGAATGTTGTTTCTGACGCTGCTAGCTGTAGCAAGAATGGTGATCTGGACGAAGTGAATGAATGGATCTTGCTATTCTCATCAGGCTTGGCCAGATTCTTTCATCATCAGCTGAAGGTGAAGAACAGAACTGATAGAAAGTGTTTGCTGTCGACAGATTTCAGCAAAATTTGGGTGAAAGTAGTGAGCTTAGTTCGTGTGAAAGTGGCTATCCTTGACTTCCTTTTTCAAGTCCCCTTGGTCAAAACGGGGCGGTTTCCTGTGAATCCCCCCACCTAGTTAAGTTAGACTCTTTTTGTTTACCTAGTTAATGTTAGTGCCGTTCCTCGCCTGCTCCCGGCTTCTCCATTATGTTATGGTCTAAGTCGAGATTCCTAGCCTCCCCAGTTTGTTTTTGGCCCCACCTTTTTCATCTCGGCTGGTTCAGTCCAACGCCCATATTTATTTTGTCCTTCCCACTCCGTTAGTGAGTTAGCTTCTCTTATTTTTGTCGGGTGGACGGGTCCTACTAATATCTGATATTTTCTGTTCGATATTTCTTATATTTTAGTTCGCATTTGGCGATTCATAACCATCCCTCATTCCATACCATCATTAAATTTTTATATATATTTTTATAAACATTTGTACATATAACATTTTAAATCATGGATTTTGATTTGTAGATTCCCTGTGAGAATGGTGTATTAAGGTAGGAGCGAATGGTGACGGATGACATCTTGTGGTCAATGTGTTACTTGTCGTGAATGGGTCGTGAATCGAATTAACTAGGTATAAGATCGTTAATGATGACCAGCCTTAACCCCTTTTTGCCTTGTACCAAAGATATTGTAATTTTACAATAATAAATATTGAAAGAAATTGAAGACAACCCAAACTCTCTAATTAACATATTTGTACTTGGAAGTTTTAAAGTCCTCTTTATATTCGAATACTTACAAGTTATGAAGCCATTTGTCCAAGCGCTTAACCATGCCCCAAATACGTTAGTTTAGGTTTGTGTTGCATTTAGTTTCTTATGCCAACTAAGCTAGAGGATGTATCCTTATATAGCCCCTTTTGTTTTGGTTCCATTTTCTTTAGTTTAATCCCCCTCCACCGTTAGCTGACTACAAATGTCAGTTCCAGGATGGAAGCGAGACTCCTTTCGTTTTTTTTTCTTACTGTTTTCGTATTTGTTGTTTTCTGTGTGCAATTATGAGTGGGGTTGGTTGAGTGATTATTATTTTTTTATACTGCATAATTTCTTTCAGTTAACTAGTATTTCTGATACAGTTAAAAGGTGTGCTTTTTTTTATTACTAAACAAAGAGTTGTTAGTAATAAAAAAGCACAATCTTTAATAGTGGCAGAAATTCTTATATATATAAAAGAAAAACAGATCACTTTAAGGCTCCATTGTAATAGTTTATTTCACCAGGGGCTTTACATAT
Organism: Acanthosepion pharaonis; assembly: GCA_903632075.3. NCBI lineage: Eukaryota > Metazoa > Mollusca > Cephalopoda > Sepiida > Sepiidae > Acanthosepion > Acanthosepion pharaonis. Next base: position 2,042,093 of record CAHIKZ030004884.1, read on the forward strand.
TCCCTGGATCTTCAGACTTCACTTTCAAAAGGTGAAACGAAAAATGAAATTAAAATTTACACTTTTGATGAGCAGTATTAAGCTTATATAAGTTAACATAGAAGGTGGCGAGGAATGGTGTGAGAGACATGGGTTTAGAGAGGGAAGGGAGAATTTTAAAATTTATTTTTATATTTCTTTATAATACTTAGTATTGAGGAAGGAGTGGGTAAGGATCAGACATTGACCTATTTAATATATAAAAGGTATTGGGGTTTAAACATTAACTTGAGTGGGGCTTTCTTTTTTAAAAGTTATTTTATTCCATCCCCACAGACAAATAGTACATATGTGGACTAGTTAGGATTTCATAGAGACTTTGGAGTATTATTGCATCTGTAGTGTGGTGTTTTGGTACAAGGAATATTATTTAGTTGGTTTGGATCAGTGATTATGGCTAGCTAAGTTTAATATAAAACAGATTGATGACCAGCCTTTTTCCATTCCGTTGTTTTTTTTGTTTGTTTTTTTTCCTTTTTTTTTTTGCCTTGAGCCACATTTTCTGTTTTAACAAATATTATTTTCTTAAGCGCTTTACATTCACCAGAGTGTCAAACACCGGAATGGTTCTTTATTCAACCTGGCTTCTTTATCCCGACTATCGAACAATTAATAAAGAAAACGATAAACAGAAATTATGTAAGCCCTCAGCAGTTGAACTGATGTAAGATTTACCCCCATCACCACACCACCAGATACATGATCAAACTACTTATTCGCAGCATTTTCTATGTTAAAAAAATTGGATTGGTTAGATGGGGAAAGAGAAAAACTCTTGTGAGAGGAAATCAAAATCGTTCAGCCTAAAAATGAATTCTAGCAGCAACAGGTCAGATAACGATTATCAAAAATGCGTTCTTTCCAAGTGAAGTAAATAATTCCTAAATTTAAAAACTGAAAAGCCATTGTTCCATTGCCAGGTTTATCATAGCTGGAGGATTAAGACTTTTCAGAATTTAAAGTTCTTTTTTAAAAGTTTAATACCCTCAATCGCATCCGTTAGAATTTTCTTCGGAGTGGCGGGGGGGGGGTATTTGCAGAAGAAAAATACAATTCGAAAGATTCAAATCTTGAAAGACAATTTTTGCTAATGCTCAACTTTAACCTGACGAAATATAACTTAAAAATACTAAATTTAATTCTTATTTTTGTAGTGCTTTTGTTTTTAAGTTGGGAAGAATGGATGCATTCTCTGCCACTACGTAATACCTTAGTGAAACACTGTAGCGTTTCATGAATTTTGTCGGAATGTCCATGCCCTTTATAAAAATCAGTCAAGAATTATTTTAAAACTTAATTTTCCTTAATTTTGGTTCCTTTTTGTAGTTAATTTTGACTAGGGCATTTAAAGTGTAATGATTGCTTAATATTTTGACATATTTAAATTCAACTCGTGTACTTTAAAATTCCATTATAAACATAATGTCGGATCTTTAAAACTGAGTCAGAAATATCTTCTAACACAAAAATCCACCCAAATTATGAAAGCAAAAAAAAAAAAACGAACAAAAAAGACATGTATACATTTTCAAATAATGCATTCTTATATATATATATATATATATATATATATATATATATATATATATATATTCTGTGAGAGAAAACAATTCATTTTACATTGAATCTTAAATTTAAAAGCGAACCAGGTGTTGCAATAAGCATTACAATATGCCAGTGGAAAAATCTTTGCTGCGGAAGATATTTAGCAAAACTCTTGAGATTGTCCTTTGACTTTCATTAACTACTGCTTCTCACAAAATCAGAAGCACTTAAGAATAGTGATATATAAGCTGTAATAGTATTCGTTACAGAAAAATCATTCGAACGTAGAACGTCATGCAGCCTCTAAATTCAAACCATTAATAATGTAGATATCAGCACATAAGATGCTATCATCTGCATTATACGCATTACTGCGCAAAAAAAATCTTTGTTAAAGCACAACGCAGTTAAATCGAAATTTAAAATAGGCGAGGTTTCACTTTTATTTCTTTTTCGGATTCATGTTTTTTTATTTTTTGAGTAATTTGTTCTTCTATTCAATTTGGATTTTATATTAATTTAGACATCATTATTAATTATTCAAATAAAACTTGAATATTAGATCGTATTAATATAATTTAAGTTATGTATTCCTTAAATTTATAAGTTCTTTTACAATCGTTCACATAATATAATTAGCATATTTCTGACCAATGAGTGTTGTTTTTATAATTACGTTCCTTCCTCTAAGTAAGTTTTATAAATGGATGTAGAAGTTACTTATTAATTTTCTTTTAATATTTTCTTTAATTTTAATTGAAATTATCGTCATCTGAAATAAAGAATACGCCTCTACGATAACTCGATTCCCCTAACATGTGAATACTGCCTTACATTAAAATCTTTTTATGCATTTGTTATTTAATATTGTCATTCGAACAGCCAAAATACTGCCGTTTATTTTTTGTTTATATATATTTGTAACATTATTTTAAGTTTATTCTTTTAGACATTTTCGCTACTATTATTTATTTCAGTTAAATAAGTAATACAATCGATATAGCTACATTTGAAAATTAGTGGCCTTCATAGTCTAACCGTTATGCCCGAATAAATTAACTTCCTACGTTAAAAAACACTAGTTCGAATCTCAGCGGAATGTGTTCTTTATTAACGATCTGATCTACTTCCATAATGGTCGGCAAATAAGAATTTGAAAGAATAACAAATCTGAAATATTGGTTAATAGCTGAATCTATCACGTAAATTTTCATTTTGTTTGCATTCTCAGCTGATGTAAAATAGAAAAGAAAGTCTTTGAATATCTATATTTAGTTCAAATAGACTTTCTTTTCTCATTTGCTTTATAATATAAATATTTAGATCTTTTTTATTGTGAAGTTTGAGACTTGGGATGCCCATCCATAGTTAAAAAAACAAAAATATATTCTAGCTGAGACATGTATTAGAAAATATTTTCTATTGAATGGTATTCAGGCAAATTTGTTCTAAAACTTTGAGTTAAATGTCATATTCTGTAGATTATATAATGATTTTCTATGCCCGGCTTAGACGTGGCACAAGGCCGAAAGTATGGAGCACCCAGTCACTACTCAGTCGTAATTGATCTAGCAAGACAAGCTTTCTAACCATTACACCACGTCAAGGTGCCCTATTCTGTAGATTATATAAACGTGTTAAAAACCCTCACATAAAATCATTTCGAAAAGGCCTATTATCATGCATAATAAAATGCTCATTAGTTGTCTTACTCATAAAGCTGCATGCATTCGATTTATCAAAAGTGAAAATCAACAAGTATTTGTTTTTATTCCCACTTAAAAACTATGCATTCGCACACCATTTCTTTTCTTGGAGTGACTAAATTTCCCATACTAATGAAACTTTGGGACGAGATGATATGCTATAATGATTGCCTTGTACAGTGACTTCCCCGTTTTAATACACGTTCTAATAAAACATTTAATAGTTTCAGCTCTGGATATTCGCCTTTCATTATGTATCTATTTCTATCATGGCAGCCAATTCACAAGAGACGACGTTATGTAAATACGAAAGACAGCTGATAAATTGTCAATGGCATCCATTAAATCATCTTCTCAAAGGCTTACAACCACAGCAACAGACAAGAGTCTGAAAATCAATTTACTTGTATTTACTTAGTCGAGCACGATAAATAGTTTGGTCAACTCATAGATTCTTCAGATCACGGAAATGATGATTCTACCAGAAGATCTAATCGGCTATCACTGTCTTTATTAGTTAATTTGTTTGAAAAGAGTTTCTGATGACTATTCTGGAGAACATTTTCGTCCTGCAGATAAAAAAAATTTTTACTGTTTCATGGGAGATTATTGGAAACATCGTTTTTCCTGTATTTCGTCGTTATTAGAATTAAATAGTTCATACTAAAGTGATACGTACGATGTACAGATTTCCCGTCCATTGCCTTATTGCTATCATCAGAAGAAATTTTCTGCATTTATCGGACAGATGTCATTTGTAAAATTATTAAAAATGTTGAATAAACTTATCGAGAGAATGGTTACAAACACTGATAGAAAAATACTGATAGGATGAAATTTTATTCATTGAAAATGGTCATATTATGAACAGATTTTCGGGACGTGACTGGTTATGATTCCCCAGATATTTCTATCCTTTATAGCTATCAGGAAGGATTCTCTCCTCCCTGTCAATCATTTACACAAGCTGAAAGGTATGTTTCTGTTTCTTATTGATTCTCTTCAAAGTGTCCTTTAAGTCTCACATTCTCCAACCTTTCTTTCCCAGATAATTCAGCTGTTTTTGAACGTAAGGTAAAGCTTAATTTGTTTCCACTTGCTACAAAACTTCCGTTTCTCATATGCTATTCTCAACTGATCTACGTTGTCCCAAGTTCCCTTTTTTATCTGTAAAGACATTGCGTCGCATTCGCTGTATATATAACCGTTGAGCTTGCTTCTTTGTTTCTCGTGACGTTTCCCCTGTTTCTTAATACTGCCAACACTTTTCTGGAGTTTACTTCATTTAAAGAATCCGAGATACTCTAGAGTTAAACATACTTCCAAAGAAATAGTTTTGAAAACATGTCGTTTAACATTATTACCTAACATCCCATTTTCCTTATTAGATAGTATTCAACATAATCTTAGTGAGTGGATGTTTTCTTTGTGCAAAACAAACATCTACTAAAGTCTAATATAAACGAGACGCTCACAAAGTATATTTGTCATCCATAAAGAACAATGCCGAAGGGAAGAGTTTGATCAACACTTACTAGTCTGGACAATGAAATTCACAACCTATTCATGCATTTCAATTTGCTCATTCACTACAAGAACTCCTATATCACTATTTTATCCGCCATGTACCACATATTCACAGGGATCCTACAAAAACACCCATGATATAAATATTTAATTATGTCCAAATGATTCTTTTTCTTTAGAAAAAATACTTAAATATTTGATCATGAAATGAGAAGGCGTGGATGAACCCCAAAAAAACAAAACTAAAATACAACAAAACATTCAAACTAAAGTAAAATCTGTTAGCATGACCCGTTCACAAAAATAAGAGCAGCCGCTGTAAATACGGAATTTAAAATTGCTTCTAAGCAGAACCAAAAAAAAAAAACTTGCTCACTAAGGGTAAAGGATAGACTGTATTGCTCTCTCAGTGCTGTGGTACAGGTGAACGGGAATCTGTCGGACGCTTTTGCACTGTCTGGGACGGTTCGTCAGGGTTGTCCACTGTCGCCACTACTTTACGATTCGCCGGCTAAAGGACGGGGCGTGCAGTCCGGCCCTACGTGGAATCGCCGTTCCTGGAGGAGCTTGAGCCAGAATTTCCGCGTCCGCCGATGACGTATCTGCTTTTGTGTCGTCCCGCAGCGACATTGAGGCGGTACTGAAGGCGCTGGATCGGTACGAAAAGGTGACAGGGGCCAAGATAAACCGCGACAAGTCGTCCGGCTTGCGGTTAGGTGGTGGAAGGGGGTCGATCTTCCGGGCCGCTTCGGTTGGACGGACGGTCCTGTCCGCATTCTTGGAGTGTGGTTTGGACCCGACCTCCCGCTGGTCTGAAGTACGGGCAAAGGTCGATGCTGCCGGTCAGACTTGGCGTCGACGGAGGTTGTCCTTGAAGGGCAGGACAAAGGCTACATACGTTTTCCCGATTGTCCTTTATCGATTGTCCGTACTTCCTCTCTGTAAGGACCATAGGAAGCCGCTCGAGCGGTCGCTATCCTCCATTTTATGGAGGGGATGCAAACATCAGGTTAACAGAAGTCTGTGCACGACGTCCGTATCATGGGGGGTTGGGAATGCCACACGTGATGAGCCACAAACTCGCCTCGAGGTTGGCTTTCCTACGCCGCGCATTGATAGGATATTCGATTATGGCGGGTATTGTTAGGGACGCGTTCCCTTTCCTTACTATCAGTCCCCCCATCTCACGGGTTGAGCGCCGTCGTAAACCCTTGGATCTATCTGATTTCCTTCGCGAGTGTCGGTACGCTTTGACGATCATTCCTCGGTCCAGTGACCTTTCACAGCCTAGGAAGGTCTTCTATCGTTATTTAGTGGAGGGGGTCGCGAAAGATCCTCTACGTGAGTGGTTCGACTTGTCGGAGGAGGAGTTTCGCTCTTTCTGGTCTTGGGCGCCAGCGTAGGATTACAGATCACAGAGGACGAAGCGTACGCAACATTGAAGAAGCTCGGCAGAGGCAAATTGCCGGTCTGGATGATTTTGGCGGGAAGTGTAAGGGCGGCCTCCTCTACCTTACTTTCACTCCTATCTCGAGGGCTGAGCGCCATCGTTGTCCCTGAGATCAATCGAATTTCCTACTTGAGTATCGATCAGCCTTGACGGTCATTTCTCGGTCCACTGGAACTATGTAGGCGAGTTGACGTTTCGTATCACTCCCGAAAAGGTCGTGCTCAGTGATCGCATATACGCGTGTGACAATGTGTCGCCTCCGTATGCTCAGGTGAAACGGATGGTGTTTCTCCCGCTGCTAGCCATGGTTCGTGATTTTGACAACGCAGAAGGAGGAAATCTTGCGATGTGAATGCTATTTTCATCAGAATCTGGTCAGATTCTGAGAGCATCAGCTCAAGTTTACGGTCAGATCTGATAGCGTTTGGTATCGACAGATTTTAACGAAAGGTGGGTGACTGCGGCGAGCTTGGTTTGCGTTAACGGGGCTAGCTTTGGTTTTTATTTTAAGTCTCCCTAATTCAAATTGGGGGGGGTTTCCTGTGGAGCCCTTCCCCTAGTTAGGACTGACCCTTCTAGTTAATGTGTTGTTCGTGGCCTGTTCCCGGCTTCTTCTTTGATTATGATAAAAGTCGTGATTCACAACATCCCCGCTTTGTTTTCTGAAATTTTTCATTTCGACTGGGCCAGCTTTATCTCCATGCCCGTATTATTTTATCTTTCCCTCTCCCCTAGCGCGAGAGCCTCTTGATTTTTGTCTGCAGACAGAATAGAGCGGTTTTTCTCATTTCTTTTGAGGGTAGAACGGTAGGATGGGTCATACTCACCGCAATATTTTTAGTTTGTATGTTTTATTATATTTTAGTTTGTTTTCGGGTTCATTCCCTCCCCACTCATCGATAAAAATTGTATATTCATGAATTTTTATGTCATGGATGTTTTACAGATTCCCCTGTGTGAATGCGATATTCTGTTACCTGCAGGATTGAATGATGACGGACGAGTTTTGTGGTGAATGTGCAATCGTATTATAATTATAATTCATATTTAAAGATTTTAAACATATTTATGTATTATTGTTCGCTTTCAGTAGCTTATATTAAAAATGTTTTTGACAGACTTGGAAGAAGTCGTTATCCCATATATTTGGAATTAAAAAAACAAAGACAAGATACCATGATCCTGGTTTCTTTTGCCATGGGCAAAGTTCATTAGACAAAACATCTTGTTAAGACATGAACATTTATTTTAAAATAGTTTTTTGTCTTCGTATTTCATAATGCCGTCTTTCATTATTTTGAATCCTCTCACAACACCCATTAATGTATTCCTCTTTGACATTGTTATGTCCAACGAATGTCAGCTTTAAAAAAGAAAAAAATTCAGAGCGGAAAAAACAAAAAGAATCTTTATCATAAATCTAATGCATTGGTCAGCAGCTAACTTTCGAATTAGAATGAAATACCTCAAACAAAAATAATATCAACGTCTTGTTTCTGAATCCCATAATAATATTAGATATCTAGACTAAGAATTCACATCTGTATCGTAATTCGTGACATTATTGTTTTTTTATTGCAAAAAATTTCATTACTGAAAATAACAAGTGAAAAAACATATCAAGTAAAATTTTAATGACCCAAATTACTTGAATTAGTCACATTTGATATCTTAGTCGTATTAATTTGATCGCAAGTCTACAAGAAAATTTTTCTGAAAACCCAAGAATCCTTATCATCAATTTGTGCAATTCTAGTTTTATTTTGTTCATGTTAGAGAAATCTGCCTAGAAAATTACACATCGACTAAAAGAAACGAATTGAAACTGATCAACTAGTACAGTATAAAATGATCATCGACAAAATACTCGATCAAATTGATTGCTTTATTACAAAATATTTATAGCGTTATTTAATGTTGTGGGCTCAATTTTTTGTCAGTTCTGAATTTCATACAGTCTTCAACTCGCCCCTATTTGCAAAACAAAAAACAAAAACACTACTGAATAAAAAATGAACGCTTTCTGGAAAAGAAAAAGACTGAGTGGATAATAATTTAATAGTAATCTTTATATTTTGAGAACAATACGTTGTTTTATTAAAATAAATAAGTGTATTACTTTTCTTTTTCTAGTAATTAATCATGTTAGGAAAATAATTGAAAGAGAAAGGAAATGATGGCAGAGAGAGAAAAAAAGATGGAAACAATTATGGAACAGTTATAAGACAAGTGAATTTTTTTAAAATTATATTTTCTCTGAAAGATACAATCTATGCCAAAATATTTTACGAGTATGTAAGGGATTTATTTCTTTGTTTCCTAAAGTTTAATCAAATAAAGATTACAAAAATTATGCTAAATGTTCTAAATATTTAATAATTATCGTTTGTGACTAAAAACAGTTTAGAGAAATAAAAGAGGATGATTATGTAATTCCAGTTTTCTAAGCAGAGGTGTTACGTTTTGAAACCTAACAACAAGAGATAAAAATATTAGATCCATCAAATTAAGAACAATTATTTTATTCAAGAATAAGTTAACATTGTCTAAACCGAAATTCAAACTAGAAAAGAAATTGTGTGGCATTCCAACAAAATTTTGGAAATCACTCTTGGCTCACTTGTGGCAAGAACCAACTTCTCAGTATATTCTGTTTAAGTAGTAAAATTTCGTGACTATTTCACTTCTGATTGCCAGGTGCTGGAAATTTCGTATAAACAAGTTGTCAATGACTTTGCAATAAATATAGATATTCTCCACCGACGGTGAATTTCTTTCGGCTGAAAAACCTACAAGATCTAAATACATAATGCTTCCAATCGAACTTTAATCTTCTTTTTTCTATAGTGACACTTGAGGGTAGTAAAGTTTGGGGCGTAATAAATTAAATAAAAATAGACTAAACCCGAAAGTTGGATTCCAGCCAAAATACTACCAAAATCCTAACAGGCTTACAATGAAAGAAAGAATATTCCTGTAGTCTGTGACTAGATCAATATTGCCAAATATTCCATCATAATTATCTCTCTCTCTCTCTCTCACACACACACACATACACACACATATATATATATATATATATATATATATATATATATATTAGCAATATTTGAGCACGCAGTTTGGTTATATATAAGATGAAGAATATTTTTCGTTAATTAAGTGAACAGTATATAAACTTATACATTTCTGTCCATTAAGAAAATCAATTTCCAAGAAAATAAAATCAATTTTTGTTTGGTAAATTAGATATATTTTCAGTTTATTTATTATTAAAAAATAAAAAGGCCCACTTCAATTGTGACCCGTGCGGAAATGTTCTGACGCTGTTCTATTTGTTTTAGCTGCATATTATAACTAATTTCGATTGGCTTCATTAAATATGGTAGAAAAGCAATTAATGTATACTTGATGTAACTTGATAGCTTTTACATCAAGGAATTAATTTTAAAATTAATCAAATATTTGTCACGAATCAATTTATAAAACGAATGTATTTTTAGAAAATGTTGAATTCACTTCATAAATATCATACATTGATGTGCATTTAGTTTAGTTGCTTTACCTGGGATATTTGCCTGCCAATGTTAAGACAGATATTCTGTCTATTTTAACAATATTTTATCCTCAGAACTTAAAAAGGAATCACCATCTTTTGTAATAATTATTGTATTAAAACCGTTAAATAACGAGGGTTAAATAAACTAATACAGAATCAAGGTAAAGGTGCAATTATTGTTTACATTATTTGTATCAAGAAATGCAAACACCTCGTATATTGACATACTTGTATTATATTTCGAACGAACGAAAAACAATTTGTCACTCACCTAAAGTGAAAGCAGTTTCAAAAATATTTCATCAAAGGAAGAGTAGTCATTTTGAACAGATAAATGCCAGTTTGCTTAAACTGATTAATATCATCAAAGAGAAAAAGGAGATAAAATATTTAAAATATTCTTAATCGATGAAACAACTAAAACAGAATACTACAGTTTCTAATAAATTAGAATACATCTTATATATACAAACGATGTATTTTATAACCAAGAAAGAAATAGAGAATCATATGAATTGCGTTGTTGTATAAAAGCATAATTTACAAACAGGAACAAAATGTAACATTTTTGTGTCTACAAGTAAATTTTGTTGTTATTGTAGAATTCTTTTGGCTATTTTGGTGTTTTATTTTTTCAGAAATTAATTAATTTTCTCCTGATATAGTATTATGTAAAAGAATCTTATAAAATTCAGCTAAATTCTCAGTCAATTTCTTATATTAATATGAACAACACCTTCTCTCTCTCTCTCTCTCTCTCGCTCTCTCTCTCTCTCTCTCTCTCTCTCTCTCTCTCTCTCTCTGAGATGTGCTCAGCTGCTTGATGATGTTGAATGTTGAATGACCAATAAACAGACAAAAATAACTAATAAATAAAAAGCTATTGGAACAAAATTTAAAAAATCACAAGATAATTAAGCCAGTGTATATTATCATAATATATCCCATAAAATGATTATGGACTTTGATAATCGTAAATTTTTGTACACTTTCACTAATGAAACAGATTCTTCAGAATATATATGGATCCTTAAAACTCGCATCAACATTTTCCTTAAATCCGATAATGTAAATCTTATCCAAATAAATGTGTCTTTACTTGTAGAAAATGTTTGAAGGGACACTTTTAAAGGATTTCTCATAAGAATTGGCATACACATCTTTTATTCATGTATTAGAATCAATCAAGATTAACAATTTCTATTCGAATCATGTTTCTCGAAAGTTTCAAGGAGGAATCTCCTCACGATGAAGTGTATGAATTTATGAGTGAACAGAACGGTTTTCATGTTTCGTGTGTGTGTTTTTGAAACCCATCAAATGAGGTAAGATTGTAATGTAAATTTTCACTTGGAGACAATTTTAGGCAATGTTGACAATAAGATAAATGCTCTTCGAGAAACCCATTCAGGAAAATTCTTCGGATTCTTACTAATTCTACATAAAAATTTGGTCGTGAATCTTTTACAAATCGCTTTATTTACCATTTTACGATATAATCAATATTATTGTTAGAAAGTTAATGATAAAATAGCATTTTTAGCTGTTTTATATTTGATTGATTGATTCGTTTTCTATGGCTTATCAACACATTACAGGTTATTTAAAGCCAGGCATTTTTTAGAATTTTTAGATAATAATTGTTTAGTGGTAAAAGTCTTATAAATTAACCCATAGCTTGACGAAGAATTTGGATTCATACCGTTACAAAGGGTATTTGCGCGTAAGTAAGTATAATGAACCCAACGGGAATTCGAACTCGGCTCTCCGTTTAACAATTGCGAGTTATTATCCGTTATATAACACGCGCATTCAAGTTTACAGCAATTGATATTTCAAAATGGTCACCCATCTTCGGTAATCATACGGGTTTTTTTTTTTGTATTTGAAGGGTTGTATATAGGGGAAATTCGTTTCAAGACACAACAGTCAATAGTTTGGGCTCCTGTTTTCACACACTGATAATAATCCACAAATTCCAAATTATCATAAACAGGTTCAAGTAAACTGAAAAATTAATTTCAAGAAGTAATATATGTTACATTTATATAATTTCTTTTTCTTTTCAAAATTAATTATATTATAGTAATCTATCAAACAAATTAGTATTGCAATGGTTTACGATTATTTGCTACACTCTGTAACTCTATAGACACGATTCAAATATTGTACATTTCAATTACCAATTATGAACGAAGTAATATTTTCGTTTTGATGATGAAAATAAATGTTAGAAAGTGTTTGTCTAAAATACTCTTTGGAGGCATTTTGCAGGTACCTCGTTATATATGTATCTAGACACAGATACAAAATAAAACATTAAATAATGAGATACATATTAGATAAATTACTGTTATCAATAGTTGCTCTGAAGTTGCTCTGTTGGTATAGGTTATAACAATGTTAATTTTAGTATGCAAGTCTGAACAATAATCTTGTAAAACCACAATTTGTAAGCATAATTACGGTCCTATGAAACACACGGGAACTATTAATTCTTCGATATGGTCATTGGTCTGCAATATCAGCCTGACAGTAATTCTGGTTGTATATTACGGAAGGTAATGCCTTTACAATTACTATTAATCAACCGATGTTCATAATAAATATATATTTATATGAATAATGTCATGTGAGTTTGAGCTTATGAAACCTTTCCTGGAAAAAAATATTAATAACAAGATTTCATATACTGTAGTCTAGACAAGTAGTAAGTTTAATTCTGACAGGCTTCCAATACGCCTGAACTTTAATGTATGCTCGATGGACAGTGGCTCGTTTGATAAAATATATGAAAGTATAAAGGAGCTTCTGAATGCATAAAGTTGGAGGTGTCCACAGAAATACAATGGACCCCAGTATATATTAAAGCATTAGAAATTTTGTCTCCAAACATAAACGAACCTAATGATGAGGAAGTCAAGAAACATTAAAAACTAAATAATAATAAAGTCTCACATGAAATTGAGGCTGGACTTTTGAAAACAGCATAGCCTGTACACGAATCTGAAAAAAAGTTTTTTCAGTTTCCTGAAGGACGTATGGATTGAGAAGCACGCCTCAAAGCAGTGATGTTTATCATGTATTAACACACTATGGAAGCAAACGATAGTCCTCACACATACAGTAGTATCTCAGTTGGATTCATTATGGTTAAATACTAATAAAATTGTTATTAAATAGGCTTTCTCTGAAAGTGAAATACTCACAACCCAATTTAGTTTTCGTTCTGGTAAGGTTTGTAATGATGACATATAGGTCACCAAAATTGCATCTTTCTCCAGTAGAAAGTTGCATGACTGCTCTGTTGACCTAAAAAATACGACTGCATCAATAGAGACTTCTACTTCTCATCCATTAGAAACTGTCTCCCAAATTCTGATTCCAATGTATGTGTAAATTTAATGAATGAAATATCTCGGACCACAATATCGTCCATGTCTGAAGACGCTAATACCAAATCATTTCAAACCGCGTCGAGAATACAATAACGAAAAAAATGAGAACCCCAATCAATTTAATCAATTCTTGGGCAATAACGTGTGCATATATACGAGCACAGTAGGGAAGAGATGGGCACTGATCATTTAAGCGAGAGCTACACAACCTTCTTTTTTTTGGCAAAGTCTATTTTTACATGGAAAATTTTCCACCGCCCACTTATATAGTAAATATTCAAATCCATATCGTAATGCGTAAATTATGTTTTGACTGGTACTTTTCCTGCTTTGATAAATTAAAGATGGCCAACGTGATAAAAAAGTAAAAACTATTTTATATTAAATAGAAAATTATCCTGAGGTTATTTAATTTTACTGGCAATGTTGTTCTTGGTCTTCCCTTACCTGATATATATCCGAAAAAATAAGTTCATCTTTGAAGAACTATTTGAATGTCAATAATTCTTCTCAAAACTATGGAAAATACCAAAATATTAGTTGTTTGCGGGGATATTTATATCTTATCAAAGAATGTGACCCAGTTATTCCTATTTAGCCTAATAATTTCTTTTGTTTTTAAATACAATTCCCAGCCAATTTTTTTTTCATGTCGGGGAACAGATAATAGTCATATGGGGTCAATTATACTTTTTAGACATCACCCAGTTTCAGTATAATACTATGTACCAAAACTACATGGAATATCATACCATATATTTCTTGGTCATGTTTTCTTTTAGTGATAACTTATTGACGTAAATTGGTACCGCTTTTAAGTACTGTCCTGATGCACTTTTGTAACTTCTACGCGATCCCACATGTTATGGCAAAATGGAATTGATCAATTTTTTCTTTTAGTTTTTTTTTTAGTTTCTAAATTTGGTGCAGAGCAATTATTAATTTAAAGTGATTTTATACTGACCATCTCTCGATTTTTACATGTTCGAACTGCTATACAAATATTTCTTTATTCCTTTCTCCAGTCCGGTGAATAAGAAGTCAACGCCACAACCATCCTATCTCCTAGAGACATATACCTCCCTCCTCCACTTCATATTCTATGTAAATATCTTAAAACACAACTTCCGCTAATCTTGTTTTTCATTTCGTTTTTCGGTTAATTCCTGGAAGAATTTTTGAATCCATTTATTGTTTTGAAACTGCAAAGTCTGACAAAGCGAAACCGAATTCTATCGATCTCGCTAAATATAAAATATTACCATAGCTTTTTTAAATCTCCGATTTGTTAATTAATTATTACTTGCTCTCTTTACTACATTGAGCTCTCGGGATTTATATCATCCCTCGAATTATCCATATGAACTACAAATTAACTTTATCGTTTATATATATATATATATATATATATATATATATATATATATATAACGATAAAGTTAATTTTAGTTCGTATGGATATATATATATATATATATATATATATATAAGTGAACATAGAAGTCAACACTTAGAGGCGACATGCTAGACACAATCGTCAGGTCTGACGATTGCGTCTAGCATGAAACAGACTGTCGCCTCTAATGTTCACTTTTATATTTACACACGCTATATCTCTGATATTGAGCATTTTATCCCATAAATATAGCACACCTTAAGAGTATATATATATATATATATATATATATATATATATATATATATATATATCCTCACTTCAGAAAATCAGACAGAAAAGGCAGACGTGGGAGTTATTTAAAAGAAAGCATTACTATCCTCAGTTTGTATAATCTACAACAAAATTCCGTATTAAATTTGAAATAATTATGATCTCTGCTCTCTTTAGTAGGAAATAAAGTCAAATTTAGATGTGTACGTCTTTTAGACAAGCAGGAAATGAAGCAATGTCAATAATGGCAAACTCTACCTGAAGTTACTGAAATACGACTGAAATATTAAATAAAAATGAGGAATATATAATTGAACATTTTAAGACATCACCGACTTGGGAAAATAAAAGCCTTTAAAATATTCTTTCTATGACAACTTTATGGAGTTTTATTTTTGCAAATGTTCAGATGTAAGACGCTTCTAAATCAGCAATTAAGAGCTTAACAGTGAAAAGATATTCATTTCTTATATAACCACAAACAATTCTGACAATGAAAACTAAAAGCTAATCATCTTTCTCGGGTCAGCTGTTAAGATAGCATCATATTTCATTAATAATAGCAAGTACTTGACGACATCTACTTAAAGGTTATTTGCTTCAATGTGCAAAGAGCGCATATTTATTTTCTTAGCCGCCTTTCTGGCATCAATTTCTGACATTTCCATCATTATCTTTGCTTTGTTTCTTTTAATATTTTTTGAATTTTTATCCACATATGCTTCATAAAATCAAATAACAACTCTACACATTCCCTAGTTCTGTTCCTACATCGAGAAACTTTACAGGTGTGAATTAATAAATCCACAGTCATTTCAGACTGTGGATTTATTAATTCACAATAGATACACCCCTGTTCAAAATCTTAAAACCACAGATAAAAGAGTTAAAAAATATGAAATACTGTTACTTTAATCGAAATATATTTGCGAAACATTTACATTTAATTAGAAAATGTGGTTTATCAACAAATAGTGAACATTTTAAGATTTTAATTGATTAATTCAAACAAACATTGAAAAAAGGATTTTTTGGTTGATAATAACGATAGGACCATGTAAATAAAAATAGCAAATACAGAACAAATAAGTCACAACGGCGATTTAATTCTCAGTATATACACCATTTTTGCGAATTACTTCGAAAATCCACTTTGGCATATTCATTATTAACTTCTGCATGAGAAATTGCGATCTATGTTTACAATTCTCGATTGGGTTTTAATCTGGAGAGCATTGTCGATTGCAGCATTGTCCTGCTAAAAAATCCATTATTCTCCATATAGATGAGGACATTCGGTAATTGGCAATGCCTTTATTAACATGTCAATGTAACTAGCAGCTGTTTGACGACCTTTTACCTCCTGTAACTCAAGAGTTCCATTGTATGAAAATGAACCCCAGACCATAATTAATCCACCTCCACTGTGTCATGTTGAGAAAGTTTCTTTTGGGACATCATTTGCATACTAGTAATGATGAAAACCGTCTGGGCTATCAAGATTGAATTTTTTTTCTCGTCTGAAAACAACACTTTCTTCCATCATCCCAAGTTTGATAATCGGAAGCAAATTGTAAACGGGAGGTTTTATGGCGAAGAAGAAGGTGGGGCCTCTGCAGCCGTTTCAAGTTCTTAAACCCTTTCTTGTTTAAATGTTGTCGAATTGTTCGAGAGCTGCATTCAACATCTGTATTCGCTTTTATCTGATTTGATGTTACGGTTGAATCTCACTTAACTACTCACCTAATGCGTCTGTCTAGAGATAGTGAGATTTTATTGGGGCGATCGCTTGATTTTTTAGAAGCATACGCATCCGGATTTTTAATGAAATTAGCAATGACAGTTCTGCTACGGCCAATTTCATATGCAATGTTTCGTTGCGAAAAACCACGTCTTTGAAGTTCAACAATCCTGCCTTGTTCGAACACTTGTTAAAATTTTACCCATAGCCATTTTAAAATCTGAAATTTAATGACGTGGATAAGATATATTTGTTTTATAAAAATAACTCTATTTTATTTTAGCTATATTTACATGTTAGTTACATATAAGCTGTACGGTGTTGCATAATCGGTATCGGCACCGAGAGCCGAGTTCGAATTCCAGTTCAGAACCGTTATATTCACTTATGCTCAAATGCAATTGGGAAAAGGTAAGAATCCATCTCTTCTCCCTATCTACAGATCGAATAGCACGAAGGACTGGGTCCTCTGGCCTTGGTTGGCAACCAGTCTATTTCAGAAAGAAACTGCAAACTAGTCAGGGAAAAATATTCTGCCTAGTCAGTCATAAATCGATAGTCATTATGTCCCAAGCTTGGATGACAATTAACTGACGGACATAAAGAAAAGCAATTATTTTCTTCTACTCACTTCTTTTGCACAATCTTAACGCTTAATTCAAACTTCATTTTTATAACGATGTCATTTTTCCAGATCTTACCGATCAGTTCTATCATGTGATGCATCCCATAACATACTAGGGCCATATAGACACAAAATGTACTACATTCATTGCACATTCATTGCAATAGTAATTGTCTAGGGTGAGATAGCCTGATATCCCTCCTTGGGATGGTTTTCAATTTAAAATTTCCTTCTCCTAAACTGGCAGCCACCTCAAGGGGTTAAAAGAGACGAACTCATGCCTTTGTCAAGTGTATTTTTCCGATTCGCGAAGATTTACATTTCCTGAACATCCATTTCTAAGCATAGCTTAGATTTGGCTCATGCCCTAGAGTATGGGGCATCTAGTGAGGATCGAACTCACTAATCAGTCGTAATTGATCTAGCGAGACAAGTTTACTAACCTTTACACCACATCGAAGTGTTCATAATTTTATGTAGGTAATTCTAAAATCTGTGTGTTTTGATCACTCGCTCGCGTTTAATAACTTAATCGTTTCCTAAAACCTTAAATCATTTTGGCATTATCAAGGGAATAAATATATTTTCAACAATAAAGAAAAATGAAAGACCATCTCTAGGTTGGTATGGAAACTTCTCGGACTCGACGGTCAAAATACATAATTTATTCGGTCAATAAATACTTTTAATTTATAATTGGTCACCATCTTTCGAATTATTGCTCTTTGGAAAGTGCACTGCTGCTGTGACACGAGTGTCAAAACTCCCGTAACAAAGTTCGCAGCAAAGAGAAGAATGTTCCTGTTTTCCTTGAGCATCCACCATAACATAACACAACTGATTTCAATCGTGTAAGATCGAATTGATAGAATGTTCGGCCGTGCGCCCTTATGAAGAGAGATTCATGAATCTTTTCGCACTTTCTGATATTTTCCTGGAGAATCGTCTCGCTGGATGATGATCTTGCATTGACCTTCAACCAGACTCGAGTCTAGTTGAATGTCAATTCAAGGCCGTGCCCCTCATAAAAATATTCGGTCTAAAGGATGTTCACCGAATCTTGACAAAGCTTTGTGAATTTCTTCGTAGCAGGCTTTCCGAGATTCACGCAAAATTTTATGCTGGCACATTAATCAAATTTGCTAGTCCTCATAAAGATTGAAAATCTCGTGTAATAACTGCACACAAACAAAATGAATCTGATTAATAGAATGACTCAGTAGGCGTGATACCAAGAAGCAATGACTTCGCATACTGTTCCAGTGAACGTTACAATCACTAACTAATCCAAGAACATTTCGATTTTGCATGTGCCGTGCCTGTTAGCGACGTGGGCAATCATGTCCCTTAACAACAATCTATTCTTTATAGTTCTTATCAATATGGACGAACATATATTGAAATATTTTGAATCATTCTTAAGAACAGTTTTGATTCGAAATTGCTTTGCTTAATTTACGACACGCACGTACACACACATACTGATATATATTCACATTTAATTTACAATAAAAAAAGCCGTCCACAATCATACAACGATAAAATAAGTTTTACTCATCATCAGTTCTCAACTATATGTAATGGATTATATACGCAACAAAAGCTTCCGACTGTTAATCTATTTAAGATTTAATGTTGATAGAATTTGTGAAGCAGATTGTTGTTTCCAAATCAAACTACAGAAAAAGCCTAAACATTGAAATGATAATCACAAAGCGTATTAATAAGATTTGCATCTATTTTGCCAGCAGTAACAGCGACCAACTAGTTTCTCTGAAATCTCATAAGACACGAATTTAATTCATTTTTATTCCTACAGGGATAGAAGAGACATACATTTTCCTATTATACACTGATGTTATATTTGAATATCAACTCAATTTCATAATTGAATAACATTTTTCGACACACTCTTTATAGTTGCTCTCCAAAAATGTACTCACTTTTTGACTTCGTTTTCAGTTTGAATATTTATAAACATGCATTTAATTTCATTTAATATTTAATTTAAACTGTTGATTTTTGCAAGTCAATAAACAGTAATATTTCTTAATTGTAACCATTAACCTTGTTGCAACTCAGTAAATACTGCATTTATTGTCATTTAAAATGTGCTTACATTTTTGTGATACCCTGTATTTGTAACTGTCTTGATGTAATTTTTCGTTCGTCGTTAAAATTATTTTAATTCAGTTGATCTGCTAGAAAGTATAAAATAGATACAAAATCCAAAAGAAAAGAATAGCAATAGTAATTTCTTGTTCAAAGTGACAAATCTTCACGAGAAATCTAATAGAAAAACTGAAGAGAGAAATTGGCATAGCATCAGGATTGAATCAATTTTAACCATGAGTGACAGGTCGACTGCTGTTGATTTAAATGCAATTAGCTTCTATGTACAAGGTGCGATAGGTATATTGTTTATATTTTCAATTTAGCGCCTTGTTTATTTTTGATTTTGTCGATGGCACAGTATAGTAGGGCCACCTAGGCACCGTCTATGAGAAATATAGCACCATGACGCAATTCATTACGCCAGAAAGTTGGAAACGACATGATGTACTGCTTAGCATTCGCGCCTGAAGCTCCCATACGAATATCTTTAGACAGTCTGGGTATCAATCTGATGACAGTGTGGAGGATTCAGAAAGAGTTGTGTGAGTCTAATGGTGATTACGAATGTATAGCATCTCAGAAAACTTCCGAATTTGTTGGTGAGGGCCTCAAATCCAACACGGAGGCCTACATCAAGCGCTTTGATGAGGTAGTCCTGGGTGAATAGTGTGGCTGTTGGAAGACCCTATATCTGGCAACATGACTCTGCACCATGCCACAAAAGTGAGAGAACCCAGTCATGGCTGTCAGACAATTTCTGCGACGACATCACCCCTTACATCTGGCGACTGCATCACTCTTGTTTATTATGGGTGGGGAGCAGTTGAACGAGAGACCAACAAAACAACAAGGACACCACCCAGAAGAGTTGCAGGAGAATGCGAAGTCGTCTGGGGCCCGTGATTGAAGCCAAAAGGCGATTATCATGAATAAAATTACTCTTTACTACTTGATAATTTTTTTGTGTAAGTCTTGTAAATATACCTGTTAAAATGGAATGCCAGTGTTATTTTCATTTTTGCGTCATTTGAATGACAATTTACCCATCGCATCCTGTAGATCTAACGTCGTGCATTGAATGAATTCCATTGTTGGTTGAATCGTATTATACAGTTCATAATTACTGGTCATTCAAAGTCAGAAATAATTTTTAGATTGCAAGAATTTTTTTAGGTAATAATGGTTTAATAATACAAACATTACTAATTAACCCATAGCTGGAGGGAAATGAGGTGGCTTCATAGATTTCAAAGAATATTTGCGCGTAAGTGAATACAATAACCCGATGGGAATTGGAACTCAACTCTCCGATTAATAATTCCGAGCCTTTATCATTACACCAACTGCACATCCAAGCTTACAGCACTTAGTATTCCTGAGCGGTCACCTATTTAGGTACGGACCAAACTCGACGTTGCTTAACTTCGCTGAACGTACAGCAACCAGTGTTTCTACGTGATGTGGCCCGTAAGTTCGAATTCTATTGTTATTTATACCATGTAGTAAACATATTATATATTGTACACACACACACACATATATATATATATATATATATATATATATATATTAAACAGTCAAAACATGAAGAGACCTCACTCGTGTATGTAGCTCGGTTGCTTGAAAAGAAGAATTAAAAAAAAACTACATAGAGTTCTGACATGTATAGTCCAAAAAAAACCCAAACTTCCTTCCACAGTAGAGGATTTTACAGAAATCACCAAATCGTGTGAGATTTGCACTGAAAATAAACCTAGGTTTAACTGTCCTAACCCAAGCAAGGTCATAAAAGCCACGCAAAATTATGAGAGAATTGCATTGGATTCTAAAACTCTGTCAAAAACTCCTTAGGAATATATACCCCGATGTATCCACTACAACGTTTATACAAGAACTTTCCTCAGTTTTTGCCGTCTTCGGGCTACCCGTATATATTCATTCGGAGAGAGGGGCTTCATTTATATCCGAAGGCGTATAATGTTTTCCTAGCAGCTGCTGATAAAGGGGTATCTGTAGAGAATTGGGAACAACTAACTGAAGAGGCCCTGCATGCAATTAGAACACTGCTCTGCACCGCCACTAACGCAACACTCAATGAACGATTCCTCTCGTTTCTTAGAAGTTCGATTGGAGCGTCCCTATCATCTTGGCTCTCGAAACCGGGAGTGGTATTACTAAAAAGACACACGTGACTAAATAAGAACACACTACTGGTGGATCAAGTAAAGCCTCTAGACGTCAACCCTGAGTATGCGCATGTCCATTACCCGGATAGACGAGAAGACACAGTCTCATTAAGGGATTAGACACCAGAAGGGCATAAATCGAGACTCACAAGCCTAAACAAGGACTGTCCGCAGGACACTTCAACTGACTATGAAGAAACGCAAACATGGTCTCCTTTTGAAGACTGCGAGGGACACTTGAGCTCTGGTGTCTCAAGTGATTAGTAACGGGTTTTCCCACCCACCTATCGATACTGTAGTGCACGATCAAGCCAGACGTAGAAGATTATGAAAATGCAGCAGGGTTAAATCCAGTTCTAGCGAGAAAGATGAATAATTTCATAAGTTTTCGGGCAATCCGCCACAGCCTCGCAGACAGCAATGGATGCCTGCTCGTGTCAGGGACTTCTTTCCTCTGTAATAATAAGGTGGGCGGAAATGATCCATCACCCCCATTAATGAATCTGTCCTAAACACATGTATTTTGGAGAATTCTGCTGGTATGAAGAATTTGACAAACCTTGTCAAACTCTCTGCCATCAAGTAGGGTGAACACAGATGATGCTATGCCAAAAGGCAGTTTCGTATTTTTCCCAGAGTCTACGGGCTCGGAACGACCCACGTAAAAATTGGCCTTGTGTCACATCCCACTCTGTGAGAAGCACGGGTAAATACCGGGTTTCCCAAAACTCGGTTTTTGAGATATGCTGCTTCTCGACCACTCTGACTCCAAGCAGAGAGAATTCCGAACAAGGCTATGCCCCACTCCCACGTAAAAAAGACAGCCTTATGTAACATCCCTCGTTGTGGTAAGGATTGGGTAAATACCAAGTTTACTAAACATCTGACTTTTTGTCAGCAGGGAGAAACCCAGACGTGGCTATGCTGAAGAGCAGAGTCTCGTCTGGGGAGATGAACAGTAACCCAACCCCGTATATACAGATTCTACGGTAAATTTTTGCCAGAGCCTACCGGCTCGGAACGCTCCATTTTAAAAAAAAAAACTACCCTTTTGCCACATCCTGCCTTGTGGGGAGATACGGGTAAATACCTTTTACCAAAGCTTGTCAGTTTCAGGCGGTTCGCTGTCTGTCGGTGGATGTGGCGCGCTATTGTCAAGACCTCTGTCTTTGGGCAGAGGGAGACTCTGTCGGGGCTCCGTCTGGCGACGGAGATACGACTGGGACAAACAGAAGAACTGTACCCAATTCTGTGAATGCAGAGTCTGGGTAAATTTTGACCATTGGCCCTGGTGGAAACACTCAGTTTTCTCACAGAAATCTCCACCTTGTGTCACAGTAGGGGGTAGGGAACTGGGTAAATACCGAGTTTATCAAACCTAGTCAGAGTCAGGCAGTTCATCCTAAATATTTCCATCTCATCACATTTCCTATTTATCGCATTCTTTGAGCTTGTACATATCATTGATGATTGAGTTGAACCTCATATAATCTCTGCCATTTTTTGATATTATTTGCTGTTTTGACTTCATTAGGTTTGGAATTTCATCTCCTTCATTTCTTTTAATTTGCTTCCTCTAGATATTGCTGTCGCCATCAATGTTCGCTGTGATTCACTTTGATTTCGAAGCTTTGTTCTTGTTCTTATCTGTGGCTGCATAAGCTTTTTTTGGGTTAGTCAATATCAGCCCATTAAAGACAGTAAAGCCACTAAAACACAAGGAGTTGCAGAATGTGGAGGAATTACGAACAGAAACTTTAATAATGAACGGGAAGAGAAAAGAGTCATCAGGAGTGAATAGCAATTCACATTGGATTTAAATTTTTGCAGATTAAAATTGGCTGGACAGTATGGAGCCGAAAGGGAGTTCCATAATGGAGAAGTGCCAGAAAAAAAAAACTGTTAGCATAGAATTAACGGCTACATCTAGCCAGCTCAACTATAAATTGATGAGATTCCTGACGCCAGTCTTTTAATGCGTTTAATTTTTTTAAAAAAAGTATAGGAACCATAGCGAAGAGCTCATCCGGAAAAATTAAGATGAAAGTATTTCTAGAAAAGACATGGAGAAGCAACGTTACAGCGGTGGAAAAGTGACTGAAGCCGAGCCACCAGATCAGGGCCAATAACATTGCTGATTCTTCTTTGGATTTTATCAAGGAGTTCAAGATTTCAAAATGGAATAACAATTCATATTGCAATGTGTACAATTTGGGATTAAGTAATTATGTATTTTTAACATTAGTGTGCATGTAACTAAGAGCTTATCAGAGCTCGGATTTGTTTTACAGTGATCAGAATATATTTCTAGATCTTTCTGTTTTTGGTTATTTTTTTATCTAGTTCTAGTTTCTTCCAGATTTTTTCGAAACGTCTAGTATGTTCTTTGAGCAAATACTGATTTCTATTTGGGCATTCACCTATTTTTACTTTGCATTAGCCTTTATAATTAAGAAATATTATAATTAATTATATTAATCGCTAAATAAAGGTCAATGTATGTAGAATCTCAAATGAGCATAAACTTGTGAGAATTTACTGACTTTACGTCAAGACAATTTTATGGTTAAAAAGTTTTAAATCTAATTAGCTTTAATTACCGTGAAATAAAAAATTAAAAAAAACGCTTCAGGATATTTTCCTAATAGTCAGAATTAGAAATGCATTGTCTTTTTCTTCTTTCTTTTTCTTCTTTCTTTTTCTTTTTCTCTTTCTTTTTCTGGCCAAAATATATAAAATTTGATAAACGCGATTTAATAATTATGTTCAATATATGAAGAGCTGTGAAGATGAGGAAGATGATTTGACGGCATGTCTTAAAGACATTTTACTCTAATTAAGACCATTAACTTTCATTTTACACTTAATAACTTGCGGACAAATTATATGGTTTAATTATTCTTCCTTGAAATTTTCCATCGTTTTATTTTGCTACTTATTATCTTTTTTTTTTTGTTTTTTAAATTTTTAAATTTTTTTTAATGTGATTCAGTGAGAGTGGAAGGGAACTTCCTGAATAATCAATTTTTTTTTTCTCAGCGCACATTAACCTCAAACAAGTGTCGCAGTTGGGGATATAGAAAGACAGTTTTGGGGAAAAGTTTTGTTTGGAGAGGAAAATTAAATAGCTTACTACCAGAAAATAATGCGTAGAATGTTGTCACAAGCTTCGTATTTTATAATTTTCGCTGTCTAATTTTATCTTTCTTGTTTATTCTAATAATTAGAGTTTTAGAAAATTCTGAGTAAATAAAAAAAAGCAGTTATTTGAATATCCTTTGATTTATTCTTCGACAAGAATTCGATTTACAAGTTTTTCATAATCATAGGACGTTTTTTATGTTGGCTTTTAATCTTTCTTTTTAAATTCTATTGAACTTTAAGAAGAGGTAAAAAATATAGAACATTTTCATGGATTTATGCTATAACTGTATATAAGACGACTGGTAATGTTGTTACTTAGAAATTCACAGTAAATAACAAAACCGATTCTGTATGATGGTTTTCTTAAACACGTCCCCTAAAGGAGAAACTATTGTTTGGTTTACGTTTCATCACGTGATCTCTTGCAAATACTAATTCTTCCTTTTCTTCTTCCTCTTCTTCTATATCTAAACACTTATAATCAGCCTCTTGTGCTAATGACCATTTATACTTCATCGAAAATCACAACGTAGTGCTAATAAAAGTAGCAATCCATTGCTGTGACGCAATTATAACTCGATGTCTACATTTTCTCCACTGAGTTTGCATAAATACAAGTTAATTTCATTGATATGGAATTATTCTTTAAATAGGCAATTTATTATGAACTTATGTCAGT
Source organism: Acanthosepion pharaonis (assembly GCA_903632075.3). Lineage (NCBI taxonomy): Eukaryota > Metazoa > Mollusca > Cephalopoda > Sepiida > Sepiidae > Acanthosepion > Acanthosepion pharaonis. Next base: position 2,067,476 of record CAHIKZ030004884.1, read on the forward strand.
AATATATAAGATAAAAATCGTTCTATTATTTTTATTATTAGTTTATTTTATAATTTGAATCTTTTCATGTATGTTATCGGTTATCGTAACGAAGTTGAGGTTAACCCTACCGACAAACATCACTCAGAGTTTAAGCTTTCTTTTTCAGAATTTTACTATAAGACGATCCCGAATTTTTAAGGGTGATTTTTGGGATTTAAAAATCGTCTTATTGTGGAAATATACGGTAATTACCTTCCTGTGTCCTTATGCTGCTGTGTTTAGATTAATATTCACTGATAGCATAGCTTTAATTGCGAACTTTTTGAAAGGTGCTATCGAAGCAACAAATCTAAAGACATTTACTCCACACTTGATGTTGCCAACTAAAATCATTTAGTCTCTTTCCAATATTCTGAAACAAGCAAACCTCGCTACAGTATTTGCTTTTGTATTTTATGTACATATGCAATTTGCACTGTAGAATTGGCAAGAAAGTCTTCACCTCTCTCCTATAGGCAAACTGAAAATGACGTGCTACTTTTACTGAGCATATATTAGTTAATATATCCATCAGAAAGAAAGTTTTGAATATAAAGCCAAAAAAGAATAGAATTAATGGAATCTGAAGGCCGGAGAAAAATCTAACCATTTTATTGACGAGAGGTCATCAGCTATCACATCCACAACCCAAAAGATTGGATAGACTAATTGTCATTTTGTGACATATTGACAGAACTGATAACAGTAAAAGACATTATTAAAAAGAAATCCATTAAAATGTCTTACAACTGACAATCAGTGGGCGTGATAACTTCTCGTATATTGCAAGGAAATATTGCAGGGATAGATTCCTCGACTTTTAAGAATTCACAGAAATCACAATGTAAACGTTGATTTTCATGTTAAAGTGTTCGATAAATTTAGTCGAGTAGTTCAGATTCAACTTACTAGCAATGGTTTGCGAAATTGGCCTGCATTCCGTTTCGCTACGAAAAACAATAATATAGAAATTAGTTTCATATCAATTAGTTACTAGAAGTAACTAATTGGTATGAAACTAAATTCATGGCACACACACACCGAGTGAGGAATAAATATCTTGCAAAATTAGTAACCAACACATTAAGTCATGTGTTCTTTTAGGCATGGACTCTCTTAGATATAAATTAAAAGTGAATCTCAAAGTAATGTTTGAATAAATCAGAGAAGTAATAAAATACAGTGTTTCAAAGTGCATAAAATGCTGCTATGTTTTGATAGTTGCTTTCAAAGATTTGTTTACACATACTAAATGGACTGTGAGAGGCCAGAAGATCCCAACAATTATGGTAGCCATGACATATATTAAATTATGAAAAAGATAAAACAGTCAGCGTTTAAAATAGCATCAAGTATAGTTTGAGGACCTTATGGACGATTGAGTCAAAACTATAAATGGCAACGAGGTTTGAAGACGGTGACATGGGAGGAGATTACAAATAAATAAATCAAATCAGATAATAATATTACAAATTAAATTCCTTACTTTTTCCTCTACAGTAATGCTAGGTAAGTAGATGTAAGTAATGATTATGCTTTGTTATTTTTCTTTGATCATTTGAATGGTAATTTCAATCTCAGATTTGGGTACATCGCAGTTCATCGGTTCACTAATATCTAGATCAGTGGGGACAATAAGAAAATAGAATATTTCATGTTCCAGTTCAATAGGTTGAATCTTGAGACAAACGGTCAGATGACAGTTCAGAACACAGATGGAATGCTAAATGTTACAAATATTAAATCAACTATAAGTTTTTCATTCGCCCAAGATGTGGAATAATTACTACAACGTTTATCATAAACGAACATCAACAAAAGTAACAGACAGGAAAACTTTAGTCTACAGACTCCTGATTTCTATTACCATTCATAATGTAACTTTTCTATAGAGTCTTTGTGATCTTTCACACCAATTTTACGTATTCACATTGAGCGCAGATAAAATTCTATGGACGATGGCCCGCTCACACACACACTCATACAATCGCAGTCACACATCTAATAGACACACAAATTATATTTTAAATCTGGGATGCAACAGAAATAATTTGAGAAAAAAAAACACACAATCGCACATGTTATATATATATATATATATATATATATATATATATATATATATATATATATATATATATATATATTACATCTTTCTGTTTTTGTAATCCAAAATATATATATATATATATATATATATATATATATATATATATATATATATATATATATATATATATGAATAAAAATACAAGAGGAGAGCACGAGTTTATATACGAAACCGTGCATGTCATCGATTTGTCAAGGCTTTTATAATGTAGAAATTTCATCAGGTTATTGAAAGTTTAATCAAAACATTGTTTTAGGACACATGTTTACATTTGCCTCACCAGACTTTCAATTATGCCACTTTGTTTTATGACACAATTGCCTTAATTCAAATCTGGCAAGTATGTGCTAGTAATATTCAAATTTTTATAATATATATATATATATATATATATATATATATATATATATATATATATATATATATATATATAAAAAAAAGAGAGAGGCGGGGATATCATTACTTAGTTTATATATTATACTTCCATTAAAGAGATATACACAGAATCACACAAAATATTATTTTTAAATGTAGTATACCAAAATTGGCCGAGACATTTTGTATTAATTGTAAGGAACTTTCACATATCTGTTAGCAAATTCCCAAGAATTCGCAAATATTATTGATTTTTCTATTTGATCTTCTCTCCGGTTTAAGCACCATAGAAGCCGCAATAGAATGAATTCAACATTGATTACTGATTATTGATAAAATATCTTTGATACTCTCGTGATTTTATAGGCAAAATTTGAACTTCAGATTGATAAAGATAGTATTTGCCCTACGGGGGACATACAAGTTAACACAAAAGTAAGTCTTTCATCGCTTCTTTCGCCTAATTTATCTACAATTTTTGGAGAACGTGGGCGCAAATACTCTTCAAATTTGTTGATCAAATAAGCATAATATAGACAAATTTCACAGTGGATCAGTGGTTATCAAGCTAGCCTGGGAGATCATTATGATTTTGTAGGATTCATCCTCAGAGGATGTTTCACATTATCTTCTTGCTGATGAAGCTCAGTAAACATCTAGCCTTGTTTGATATTTGGCACGTTTATTTTAAATATTAATTCGTGTATATGTATTCAACACTTACTGATTGTTCAAGTAAAACTGAGACAACCTCTTGGCTAAAGTAATTCCATATTGCCTACTGCTAACATTGGTTGATGTTCGAAACGTGGTAAAAAGCAAGAATTTGAATTCTGAGATTCAAGATAAGTTAGACTATACTTTGCTAAGAAGACTGACAGTTCTCATATCTTTATTCTCCACATCCGTCCTTGTTTTAGACTAAGTAAATATAAAAATGCCGGTCGCCGGCCGCTATCTTTTTCAACTCTCCTGCTACAAAAATTATTCAGAGCGTACTAATGACAAATTGGACATGATTCAGAGGCAGTAATAAGAAATATTTTTATTTCATTTGTTTGTTTTTTAATTAAGCACAAAGGAAAACAAAACGGAAATCTATCACAAGATTACGACCATTATGGAAGAACTATATTTTATTTTAAGTTATCCTTGAAATAAAACAATTAACATGGCTACGTCCATGTGCATCCAAAACATTAAAAAAAATAAAATTATGAAGATTTTTGAGGAATGAAAACTTTTTCTTCATTCACAAATAAGTTATAATGATTTAAATTTCAGGTTTTATCCGAACTACATAACAAAACATTTGGACTTTGAAGCCATGAAATGTATATGCAATAATCAGTGTTATTTTCATTCTTGTTTTGTAAAAATTATTTTCGTAAGAAGAGGGAAATGCATCTGTATTCCAATGACGAGACATTTTTTTATCCTTTTCGTGGTGAATGCACTTAATTCTATTGTAAGTAATAATCATATAGATGAATATATAAGAGGAAAATATTCAGATCAAATATCACTGAATAATTACTTAGCAGAATTTAGATATATATACCTCTTTCACTCACACACACACACACATATATATATATATATATATATATATATATATATATATATATATATGAGAGAGAGAGAGAGAGAGAGAGAGAAAGAAAGATAGAGAAATATGCTGTATGCGGATGTTTATTGATTTTAACACTGAATACCACCTATTTCAAAATCGTGTTGCAATCAATAAAACATTATGCTCAAGTACGGTTTAATGATTGACAAAATGATTTAAAGTCAAAGTAAAGAATAATATTATCTATGATTGAAAGAAAAAACCGTTTATTTTAATAACAGGTGAACTTATGCTTAGCTTCTTGGCGATAACACCAATGTTTACCCAGATTAAAAGTTTAAAGCTTGACAAAATTAAATGCTTCCCAGACTAGAGATGGACACACACACTCATATATATATATATATATATATATATATATATATATATATATATATATATATATATGTGTGTGTGTGTGTGTGTGTGTGTGTGTGTGTGTGTGTATATATATGTATATATATATATATATATATATGTGTGTGTGTGTGTGTGTGTAAAACGTGACATTCTTAGATAGAAACCAAAACTTCCTCAACATCTATTTCTGACATGCGTAGTAAGAGAAATTTACCGTATGACGTTGGCCCATAAAATCTTGGGAGGATGTCGTATTGAAAGATATTTATCGTAGACTGGTTTTCTACCAAATGTAAAGAGCCGAGTGCAATCAATGGTAAATATATACACAGAACGTTAGTTAATAATGTTTCTTTTTAAGATAAACACTTACAATAACTTACTTGGTTGTATGAGGTTTTATTATGCAGGATTGTTTAGCATATTTCAAGTAAATATAATAACATGAGAATACTTAAATTTCAGCTATGATATATTGGTGGGGATAGAGAAATCGCTAACCCCAGTTCAAATTCTCTCATTGTCTGTTGCGATCACTTTTGCACAAAAAGCCTTTGAAAATTCATTAACCCATCTTTTCTTACAGCCCAAGCTATGGGTTAAATAGAATTTGTTTTCGAGATTTGGGTGGCATCCTGTCGAGAAGAATAACAACCCTGAATTGAAAAGCGTGGAGAAGGCAACGGAAATCAACTCCAGTATCTTTCCCAAGAAATCATGGTAATTCACAGATTAAGAAGAATCTGTGGAGAGCTGGGACCACCTGCACCCTGAATGAACATGATATTTTAAAGTAAGGATTGCCCTGGCTCATGAGAAATATATAACCCGAAATTAAGAATAAAATAATGTAAAGTTATTTAGTTATTGCAAATTGGGGAAAATACACAAATGTCATAAAACAATCAATAATAATAAGAACACAAACAAGCTAGGAACAACAGAAAACTGGCTGTCACAATGAGATCTGGAAAGAATTAAAAGTAATAAGTAGAATTGTAGGGAACAAAATTATAGGTTCCTTCACATGAATGAAGAGTATTGTTAAAATTTTAGCGATAAGGTATTTGATTGTTACATGTGAAAACCAAGAAACATTAATTTAAAGTGTATATTAATGCAAGGCAAAATTTGTTCATATTCTGAAAAATTGACTATTATTTACCATATCAAAAAAGCTTTAAAGAAAGCAAATAAATGAAATATTAGCTATCATCAGTAGATAAGATTCTAAAAGAAAATTAGTGGTTCAACATTATGTCTTTTAAACTAGAAAATCTCTGGAAAGCAATAAAAACGGCTGCTATAATGTAAAATCGAAACAGTGGAAAAGTCAAAAAGGAATAATGGCTAAAAGCTCAATTTATTGTATGTAAAGAAGTCATTATCAATATTGAAATATAAAAAGTAAAAGATTCAGGCGTATGTGTCTATAAATATAAATTCTGGTTAAAATCATTTCATTCATATATAAATAAAACAAAAAATGTTGTTGCATTTTGTTGGCCTAATAATATATGACATTTACAAAACAAGCCTTTAGTAATATTATCTAGTAAAGATGTTATAAGTCGCACTATGTTTTGCTCATATAAATGTTTTACCAAAATCGAATGGTTAATACCAGTTTTAAGAAAAAAGTAACTTCCAGTAGAAAATTGGAGCTTATGAACAAGCCATGGTCACTGATGGAACCTCTGTTGTATGATGAGACTACCACACTTTACACACTTTCCTTCCAAGCATTGCTACAAAAAACGTGAGCTAGAACGTTATAACTGCATGCTCGACAGAGTTCATTCAAGGTCAATCTCTGCCAAGTGGCTTCACTCTGCGTAATTTATATCCGTCACCATAGCAACATTCTCGATATATATATATAACAGTCAAGTAATTCTTATATATATATATATATATATATATATATATATATATATATATATATATATATATATATATATATATATATATATATATATATATATATATATAAATTACTTGACTGTAATTTTCCCGACCTTCGCAGTTTCGGGGTAATATGCTCACTATTTAAGGGGTTAATCCGTATACTGAATTTTAAATTTAGAGGGAGAGAGTGAAGGCAGAGAAAGGAGAGAGTATTTTCACAAAAGGTGAATTCATTTCAAAATATGTTGAACATATTAATTTTAATATTTACGTTCATAGGCCCTTACACTTTCTATGAATTCTAATGGACTAATGCTTTAATCTTTAAAATATATATTACTTACATATAATTACAAATCACTCTGCACATGGCAGCACTTGCATTCGCTGCAGTTAGAGTTTTAGCGTCTATACAAATACCAAGATGAAACTAATAAACATATTCTTTACTGTAATTAATAATATCGACGTCGAATAAAAACATAAATTATATTAAAACGTAGGAAAGATATAAAATGTTTTATCCTTCCTGTAAGTTTAATATGACAGGGAAATGACATAGATCGATCGTTAGATCAACTCTATATGAATTTGAAAGAAATATGCATGAAAGTAAAGAACAATTGTTTCGGAAAGAAAACTCAACAGATGAAAACAGAAGCAACTAAAATGTTTGGTAAGAACAGAAATAAAGAATAAGTCTTGAATAAAAGCAAAAATTGGACAAGGAATTAATATCCCCCATTAATTGTTTTTTCAGTGTTAATGTAATGAAGGAATTAGGATAAAAAATAAAGCCAAACTATTTTTAATGACATCCATGCGTCGGCGTACTTACAAAGACAAAGGAAACAAATATTATCTAGTAAAGATATAAGCTGAAAATCATACATCTTGCTCATAGAAAAGTACTTTTCATTAGAACATCTGGAATTATAAACTACCGTATATAGTCGCGTATCATGCAATTTTTGAAGACTTAAATTTGAAGGTCATTTGACTCCAGTAAATGGATATATAATTTGGTCAACGGCGTAGCTAGGGTCTGCAATACATACGCTGATTTCACGTATGATGTGACACCCATTAAAATTAACGTCAAAATTAGGTCTTCAAAAGTCACATGATACAAGAGTATTGTACGGTAATAAAGAAAGAAAAAGAATGTTTTATGTTGACGGAATATGTTAAGCAAAGAAAATGAAACATCATTGTAAATAGGATAATAGATTAAAAGATATATCGATTAATCTAATTTATAGAATCCACTGAGTCATATTACAGAGATTTAGTTACGATCAAATCAAGGGAAATTTTTCCTAAAAGAATTTTCGGTAGAGAAAATGAAATTAAAATCAAAGTAATATAGAGAACAAAATCGTTATCAGAATATCTAAATAAATGGGAAAAAAGACTGAAATATAAAATAAAAGTAAAGAGAATAAAAAGGAAAAAGTATAAACATCTGGGAAATCAGAAGGTATCGAAAAAAGGGCTTAAAAGATAAAAAAGGAAATGACAAACATGTAAGACGTGCTTAGATTTATTGGAAATGATTCTAGGAAAAGGAAAATAACTACTTCAAAGAAATTAAATGTGTGTAGAGGAAAAGCGAATATAAAACAAATACTTTGATTTTTATAATTATCCTTGTTATTTCATTGAAGTTGAGCAATTCGCATTCGAGGATTCCAATATAATTAAAAATACACAACCGTTAACTAAACAATAAATACAGGTGAGAATGAACATCGTATATAAATATAATTCCTTGAACTAAATTATGTTGATTGTATGCTAATTAGAGTTTAAATAAAATTTGGTGAATATAAGTAATTAAGTTATTTATTCCAGGCAAATATTCTGTTTTTGTTCAATATTGATCAAATTTTTGTTCAATATTGATTAAAAAGTAAAATTACATGTTTATATATTTAATAAACTATTTTCAAAGAGAGAATTAACAAGGCAAATACAACATAAAATAATTTGCCTCCCCATATATTAAAATGCACGTTAATATTTTACAAGAAGGCCGAAAAAAATATGAAGGCAATAAACTGAAAGCTGCATAGGCATAACTGCTCATATGCTAGAAATATATTCATACTTGAGTATCTGTCTATATTTCTGAGATGATGTATTATGTACACTATTTACATTATTCGGACTATTGTACTCGTCTTTGTCGCTGTAGGGTACTACTTATACTGACCAATTCTTTATCTAATATCTCCGGGTCACCACTTATGACTTTTGGCCGGTGTTGTAAGCAGCGGACGATCAATTTCTTTACGCTGTATGGATGGTAGGAGTTGAAATTTAGGTACTGTCGGTTTACGGTATACGGATGTCTTGAACCCATGCTCTGTTCGAGATATTAGAACATCCAGGAATGGGAGTGTTGTTACTCTCTTTCTCCATTGGGAACTGTATCGAAGGCCTTATTGAGTTCACATGGTCTAGTAGAACCTGAACATCTTCCTTGTGTGGCCAGAGTATGAAGGTGTCACCTACGTACCTTAACCATATAGTTGGCTTTAGAGATATAGATTCTAATGCCATTTTCTCAAAGTATTCCGTGTATATATTCGCCATTGCTAAGCTCTCATCCTCTCAATATATGTGTGATCCCAAAGTGTGTTGTTTGTGTACAGAAAGTCAACATCTCCATCATATTATCTATTAGAATACTGGTCCGTTCTTCTAGGGATGATTCAGAGGCCAATCTGTGTGACTACTGAGAGTGCCTCCTCCGTGCTGATATTGGCTGATGTTGATTACAGCTTTTCACTGGTGGGTGATGATCTTTCAATCTGTTTAATTTTTGTACTTGTGACTACATCGAATTCATGTCATTTTGAATCCTTCTGCTGCTAATCCTTATTGTTGAAGAAATCCTCGAGCCTCTAGGAGATATGAGCTTGTAGTCTCTGTTTTATCCAACGATTATACTGGATTCTCTCTCTGTCCTGCTTTTTTTTGCGACCAAACGGGCTCTCCTTGAATTGACGTGCCAAGGTTGAAGGAGTGAGTTGTAGATCTCTGCATCGGTGTAGGAATGTCAGATGGCTCGATATTCATGCCAGTTTTTGGCAAGATTTTTCAATTTGTCTCCGGTGTATCTATCTGTATTTCTGAGATGAGGTATTATGTTCACTATTTACATTATTCGGACTATTGTCGCCATATTTATTACAACGTTTCGGCCGTTTTACGCTCCGGCCTTCTTCATGTGGTTGGAATGTCGAACTGAACCTTTTATTTCGCTCACTGGTGTAGACTATTCTAGTTCCACGCGCCATATCTAATGGATGTCAGTTATCAGTTCTCTCCAAGTTCTCCACCGCCTTAACCAGATATTGAACTCACACTCTTTGGGTCCTGTCACTGGATCTAACTAATGCCTTTATCCACTGTGCCATGTGTCCTTGAGGACATCTGTGTATGAAATTGTGGGTATTTTAACCGTGATGCCATCAGCAACCATTATTACCAGTGCTCATATTGCAATTTTTGCTGTTATCATTTCATGTTTTTACTAGAGCTCGTATTGCAATTTTTGTTGTTATTATCGCTTTTCTCTAGCACACCTTATTACTAGTTCCCATATTGTATTCATTTCTATGCTTCGTCGGCTTGAAATGAATATCTTTGCACTTTATTTCAAAATAACATTTCCTGTTTATTAATTGAATAATATGAAAACTTTCAAATGGATTATTCATTAAAAAAATGAGGGGTCGCTTTTTTAAAATCATTTCACCCCAAGCAAGGCGATAAAGTCACTAAGAGGCAAAAAAATGGTGAGAAGAGAGAGGATAATAAAAGACCGTGATTCAAGAATAAATAAGTATAGTACTTATGCTTACACTTAGCAATTTCAACAGTAATATTACAAGACCTAGCCGCAAATCTAACACTACCCTTAAATTTGTGAAGTCGTTGTACTAAAGAGAAAAGCTCGCCAAAACAATTGCCTTGAAAGTATTTACAGAATATGCATAAGGAAGGTACGTTGTGGTGGTGGGAAAGTGACGGAATTCGAGATGCCATGTCAGGACCAGTGATATTGCAATTTCTTCTTTAGATTTTGTAAAAAATCTCGATACATACAGGCAGACCAGATGTGGGAGCAATATTCAGTGCGTGGGCGAGTGTTTGGCTTAGAGAGCTGCAAGAGTTATTTAGGCGAGAAAAATTGTTTAGAACGGCAAAGTGAAGCAACTTTCCTAGTCGCAGACCCAGTAATTGATTCAATATAATTGTCCAAATCAGTGGAAAACCTTAGACAGATAAGGCGCATGTTGCTCTCCTGGAGGTCGACATCATCCATGCTGAAGGAAGGCAAAAAGGTTCTCTTATACGATTAAAGGAAACTAATTTCGTAGGCGATAAAAATTAACTGGCAATTTCTTGCCTAAAGGTCATTTTTAGACCAGCTGTCCATTGGACTTTGTGGAACCTATGGAATTTACCATTAAGATTGGACTAAAATCTTGTGTCATCAGCGTGGTATATAGTCGAGAATTGATGGCATTGAGAAAGTTGTTGAATATTAGGAATAAAGTAGGTCCAGGTTTAGAGCTCTAGAAGAGTGACACTTCAAGATAGCTCTCATTTCGTGATCTGAGTAGAAACCTTCAATCAAGTCAGAACTTCGGCAGACACAACAAATGCTTTCAAGTCATGAAGACCAACATGCCAAACTTTAAGATATCTAACCCCAAATACAGACGTGTGATGTCTCAGTTCTTACAAATGTTGCATACAGGTTATGCAGACGCTTATTATAATATTTAAAGTTAAACATATCTACACAGGCAGAAAAACGATACAATATTGTTGCTTTTGAAAAGATAAATTTTATATAAAGTCGATAATTATGGGATTTTGATGCTTCAAAATTTGAATCAATAGTTTATAGTCAAAATATTTAAAAGCATTCATTGTACAACTAGCAGAAAGCTTGTAGTTATCAATCATTCAAATAACTTTTCGGAACCTTTCAGCAATCAATCTGCTTCTTTAATTCCATCCTTATTCATTCTTTTAACAGTTCTGAATATATATGAATATATATATATATATATATATATATATATATATATATATATATATATATATATATATATATATATATGCCCTACAGGCGCAAGTTGGAAGTCACCTTTCATTTCCTAAACGATACTTTAAAATGAGATGGGTTTTTTCAGTAACTACAGTGTAATTGCTTTTGTTTTGACAAAAAAATCAGCCCTTAACTATAAAGATTATCATGCATCTGCATCATACTTTGTTTTCGTCAATAAAGCCACCACCTGCCTTAGTAATTCTTTACAAATTCTTACCATTCTTTCCAATCATTATTCAAGTAATGAAAAATTAACTCTTTGATTATTCTCTTAGAACTCAACTATCCAATTCATCCCATTTTTATTTTATTCATTTATTTTTTAATCGTGGTAATTTTGATGTTTTGGAAGAATGTTTTGGATCGTTGTTTTATTTAAACGTGAATATGCTTTCCAATTATACCTAAACAAGATGGTATCGGATGTATTTGTTTAACCACCGTGCATACCACACGTGAACCACACATACACTCTATTCTTACTACCAATAGTTCAAATTTGAACTTGTCTGTCCACAATAGATTTCGCCGCACTTTCAATGTTCAGTTCATATGCTTTTTGGCCCATAATATTCTTTTCTACTTATTCACCTTATGTAACAGGGATTTCTTTTGTCTATGCCCACTGAGCTCCGCTAATATAAGTCAGTCAGAAATGAGAGTGACATTGTTTGCGGCCAAGAGGAATTATGTTCATCTGTCAACTATGAAGCAATTTTACTTCTATTTCTTATATATATATATATATATATATATATATATATATATATATATATATATATATATATATATAATGTGTTTGTATGGGGGTGGGTTTAGATATATTAGCATTTTTGCAGTTTTAAATCTATGCATTAGAATATATATTAACATTTCCCGCTTTCTTACAGTCATTACCAGAGATTGAACCCTTCATGCTTATCTTTGTTTCTTTACATGTGCTAACGTAAATTTCATATAGTTAGGTAATGTTTGATAACGTAGAAGCCGAAATATTCTGTTCAGTGCGAGAGGGGTTTAATACAGACGTCAATAAATACGTAAACCGTCCTCATAACTCATCGCAGAATTCTAGATAAGCATTAAGTATGTATAGAATTCATTATTCGCTACTGATTTAAAAGAATTCCTCTTCAGATATTCAGGTGCACAATGTTGAAGTAAGGAAATTGAAATCGACCCTGATTCTTTTCCAAGGAAATTAGTTGCTCATACTACAATCAAGTTTACGCAAGACTAATATACCTAGGATATAATACTCCATCACTTGATGGGCATCTGTCTTTGTCGATCTATTGTGAACAATTTAATTGAAAATTTCCAATTTGGATCTGTAAGTCAATACATATAGTGTTACATCTCCATGAGGATGCATAGACTAATTCACAGTCACTTCGCCATTTTTGTGTACCATGTAATAAGTGGAAAGTATAGCCGACAAACTTAAGACAAAAACTATTACTTTTGTAAGTGCCTATCCTGATATTTGTTGACAATCAAAACCAAGGATATTTAGGAAAATGTTACTGTAATGATAGTCACTGATAACCGTATCAGGTTTTTACGTAATTATATGACAAAGATATGAAATGTTTTAGAACGAACTGAAAATTATTTGCTGTTTCAAATTACATCTCGTAATTTTAAATGTGATATATTGAGTATTTCTCTTTACGAATGTTTGTTCAAAACGTAAAATATAAATAGATGAATACTACAATAAAGCGTTCGCTCTTAACTACAAAGAATCATTCCCCGGCTAGTTTTTAATCCAGGAAATCTTCCAATCTTTTAGATCTTTCCAATTTTTTAGACATAACTTTTAATTGTACCAAATGGACATTTCACTGTCAATAAGATTGCAATAATATCAACGAAAACTATCAACATAAACTGTGGTGAATCCTAATGTGATTGTTCTTCCTTCTATTTACTGATTCCATTATCGACTGCATTGAACAATATTTGATATAAGTAAAGGAAATCTCAAATTGTAACAACAACCTCTTCTTTGACATAAAGGACATTAAATTATAGTGTAAGAATGATGGCAAACATGAAAAACTTTTAAAACATCATAGTTAAAAGATTTAGTTTAAAGCTGGATATAGGATGCGCGATAAAAGAGCGGGAACACGAAATAAATACTTATTTAAAGGTTAATAAACGAAAAGAAAACCAGTTTGCAATTATGAAGATAAAACAAGTATTGTCGAAGAAAGTACGTAGTTTTGAACGTTTATTCAGAATATAAAGTAAAAGTTATGAATGCGCTTGTTGACATTATAACTTTAACATGAAAGTGAAAATAGAACAATGAACACGAAAAGGAGGAAATTATTAACTTTTCCTGAAGGCAATGGTGATAGAGGAACGATTCAATTTGAATAGCTAACAATTGGATTAAATGAATAATTAGACCAATATCTTATGGCTTATCTTATGGAAGACCGGGTGTTAAAATAGTTTACAAACATGAAAACATAAAAAAACCTCACACGTTTGCAAAATAATTGTTAGGTAATGAATATATAGATAGCAAAAGATATAATATCAGACAGAATGTAAAGAAACAATGTCATGATCAACTTTAAAAATGAGAACAGTAAACCCTTCGAAGTAAAGATACTGATGTAGACAAAAATCACTTTGAAGTTGTGGACTCAAAACCGAAATACTTATATTGTCCGCATAATATAATGAAGGCTTTTGAAAATGGTACTTCTACAAAATATCGCTTCTGCTATCTACATGTTGAAATAAAAGATATTTTAGAGAATTTGTGAACGCTATCAAAAAGACCTATAGTAAATAAGTTGTACCAAAATCATACAGAACCATTAACAGAGGGAGAGAATGTTACATTGGTATAGAATATTTTTCTGTAAATATAGATATGACTATGAAGTACAAATAAAATTACCAAGAATCAGAAGAAAATCAGCTTCTTAATTGATATGATTTTCAATGTGATTGAAACGTATCTGTAAAAGATTTTATGAATTAAATAAAGATAAAGATCATGAAACCCAAATGATATGAACATTCTTGGATTTGGGGGTAACGGATATGATCAAGAAAGTATCCAACATACACTCAATAAATTCTTGAGGATCCTTCCTTTAAGATCATTTTCAAAATAGTGCTTGCCATTATTGCATGAAATTTACAAATGCAATTTTCCAGTCATTTGGCCGAGATGAAGAATATACTCATCATATAGTCTTCTCTTCAATTTTCTGTTGCCGTAAGCAATGCCTTGGTAATAGATTGCAGCAAAAAGGGAATCAAATAATAATATTAATGATTTTACAAGCCACTGCCTAAAAAAATAATTAAAATAAAGTAATTTGTGGAAAATAGTGATATTCGTCCTTCAAAACACTTTTAAAAAAAGAAAACACGTTTTTCGTATCTAGTGTTTATTCTTTAAATTTAGATAAAGATGATTTTGTGAATGTACACAGAATCCCTAATAGTGTGTTCCTCATTCAAATAACAGGTTTCCTCAATCATGTTTCTCATAATGTGATAGAAAGATAGTTTAGTAAAAAAAAAAAGATCCTCATTCTCATAACCATACGTCATATATAGGTATTATAGATTTATATTCGATTCATAAGCATAAAGGCAGCACATTATGAACAATACAATATGGTATCTAATTTGGCTTATTTAAAGAGGAGGCATATTTCTATTGTAAGAATAATTCTTTTTTTATGAGTGAATATTGCTGTTATATAGGAATGAAATGTCACTGCCGACACTTGAGTTTGAACATAGATCGCCGGAGAACAAACATAGGCGATCCCATTATTGAATAAAGTGGATTACCTGACCATAGAGGAAACACATATATGTAGGAAATAGCTGACGAATAACGATTGCCATTCCTAGTCTACCCTCTATTACTGTTCGGACCGCTATTTCTATTCTATCCTTTACCGATCACCATTTCTAGTCTATACTATTTTTCTTCTCTATTCAATCTACAATTCCTCTATTCAGATCACTAACATTAACGTACGAGCGAGTATTATCGAACTGTTGTGCAATTGTTATTCGAAGGCGTTTGACATCAGCATTGTTCAACGGCTTACTATAGTTGCGTCTGCGATTACAAAGTCTCTACTACAACGAGCATTACGAAAGTGACACCGAGAATACGTTGGCATCACAAAAGTGGCAATGAGTGTTCGCTGACATCACAAAAATTACATTGTCATTTTTGGAGATAACAATTTTTCCAGATACAATTTCTACTATTTAACTCATAGCTGAGGATGGATTCATAACTTTCCCATTTGAGCGTAAGTGAACGCAATTAACTCGAATAGACAGCTTACAATTTTTAACGCCTCCAAAACGAAACTGCTATCTTTTAGCCATCAAAAAGAAGCAATTTTGCCATGGTTGCTGTTAACTCTAAGAGAGTGACACATCGTATAATCTTGATATCACGCTTTCCATTGTCATAAAGTAGAGCGATTAATCATTTGCTAGTTGTTCTGCTAGTAAAGTTAGTTCCCTGTGTCGTACCGGAGGATTTTTTCTTGCCGGAATCCATCAAACACATTTGTATGTCTTTTGAATATTTCTGGGATATCTGACCTTGTGCTTATGATATATATTTAGAGATTCTCGACTAAATCCCAGAAACTTTCTGTAATGCTATCGGTACTTTCCCACTGCCGTGACGTCTTTTCCCTCTGTCTTTTCTAGAAATATTTTCATGTCAATGTTTCTTTGGTACGTCGACTGCGTGTATTTAAACGTACTCTTATATTGGTAAATCATTTATCTGTGAAAATAACTAGATGTCACCGTAAGTTCTATTCTTCTTTTCTCGCCTGTGGAATTCTCTTCCAATTCCTCAATTCCATGCCACCTACGATCTTGAAAGATTTAAATTCATCGTTAATCGTCATTTTCTGTCTACTTAAATCCTGTTCTTTTATTGTAATTTCTCCTCACTAAGTTCTTCTTCTCATTCAGTCTCAGTAACCCCATTGCATCTTAATGGCATTAACGTTTTGTTTTGTTGAAAAAAACTATCCTACCCAGCTATCCGATTTCTCATCCCGAGTGGCTAGTACATCACCCGCATATCCATCTAACTTGAATAATTCCCTCAGGTATCATCGTCATGTTCACACACATGCACATACAAGCACACACACGCATGCAAACACACACACACAGAAACACACATATATATATATATGTACATATATAAATGAATATATATATAACAACTAAGTATAGCTTAAAAGCATTTAAAAGAAAAGGCCAACCCCCTTATCAGTAGTGTTAAAACTGGTGCCAATGACACACGATCCAATGACTCTGTTTCCTTGTGAACAAAATTAGAAACGCTGAAACATTGATAAAAATAAGAATCTTTGAGAAAATACCCAGAGATTGAAAGACATGCCGTCGTAAATGACTTAGAAGTGGAAAAACAAAAACAAAGATCAAAATATCTAAGTAACCATAGGGTGAATAAAGGATGTATTAGTGTGAAACAGAGCCAAACAATTTATCTGTAAACTATCTTGGAAACGCTCAAAAAGGAACAATTTTGGGGAAAAGAGAATGTTTGGAAGAAGGTGACATGGATCGGAAGGCCTGCCTAGATAAATGATAGAGAAGTGATAAAAATGCAAAGAATCCCAATAATAAAGGAAAACAGATGTCACAAACAGTTTGTTGATTGACACAAGTAGAAAAAAGACTAGAGGTAATACGGAGAAATGAGAAAGTTAAGACACGACATAGAATATCAATTTTACAGTCGCCATAGTTTTAAGCTGGAGAAGCCTTTTATCCAGCAATGGATTCGAAATTATTTTCATAATTATTATGATAATGATATATACAGGTATACAATGTGGATATAATAGGTACAACTCAGATGTGTGCGGAGTTTGAAATGCGTGCATGAACCGAATGTGAAACCCATTGTAAGATATCTGTAGAATTATTCAAAGTCATTAAATCGAAGAAGACATTTGGAACGATGTTTGAATAAAACATTCTATAATGGTTAAATTCCCACAAATTCTGGTTAACACCACGTAGACACACTATATTCAGATATATATATGTATGCATGCATATAAGAATAAATTCATGCATAAACTCTTATATACACACACATTCTATTATGTTCACAAACATAAAACACTCTATATTATATGGACATCTAAACGTATACAATATATAAGGGTTTATGCAGGATATCCTTCAGCGCATCTGTTGATATCCACAAAGTTGATTTATTCGAACTGAATGATATACTGGTGGTTTTTTTTCCTTTCATACACACAAACATGATGAATATACATACGCTTTAAGTATCTCTCTTATATGCAAACGAGATATATATCTATATATGCACAGAACGTTCGATAAATTGTCGTCTAAATTACGCCAAAATAAAAATAACACCAACATCTCATTTTAACAGATATATTTACCAAAATTACACAAAAATATCTTGAAGCGCTAAAGAATATATTTATTCAAGAAAATCGCCGTTGGCTTCAACCACATGCTCCAGACGACTTTAGAATCTCCTGAAGCTCTTCTGGACGATCTTCTTGTTTATGTTTTTGAATGCTACCATAATCCTGCTCTCCACACATAATAATCAAGTAGGATGCGTCTGGGGAGTTAAGTTGTCAGGTGTCAGGGGTGATGTGGTCGCAGAAATTGTCTGACAGCCATGACTGGGTACTCCTGCTTGGTGCAGAGTCCTACTGCCAGTTATAGCATCTTCCAAAAGCGACCCTCTTGAACCAGGGCAGCATTACCTTCTCAAAGCACTTCATTTAGGCCTCCGTGTTGAGTCTGAGGCCCTCACCAAGAAATTCGGGAGTTCTTTTCTTATGAGAACGGCCAGATTGAATTTTCCAAGCTGCCGCATCTTCGTAATTACCATTAAACTAATTCAACTCTTTTCGAATCCTCTACACTGTCTTTAGATTGACACCAAAACTCTTTACAGTTTTCGTATTGGAGCTTCATGCGCAAATATCAAGCAGTAGAGCATGCCGTTTCCAAAATTCCTGGCAGAGTGAATTGCAACATGATGCTCTTTTTCTCATAGACTGTTTTCAACTGACCCTACTATATTACGCTGTCGACAAAATCAAAAACAATCAACGCGCATGCGCGAAATTAAAAATATAAACTGTCAATTTACCCATCGCACACTGTATTTTATAGCAAATATAGTTTCAGTGTTGCATCCGATAGTCTCGACGTAAATAAAATAACTGAAAATTAACAAAATGTACTCCCATTATCACAATTAATTCGATACCAATAACAGTTCTGTCATGATTACACAATCAATATTTACGACATATTTAAAAATAAAACGTATTTGAAAAATGTTTCTGACGAATAATCAGCTTCTTCAGTTCAGAAACGTGAAAAGTCTCAACAACGCAGTTCTTGGCCGCTAGAAAAAATTGTTTGGGAAAAACATTGATATAATTATAATTGTTTTTGATTAATCAAGTATTCAGCAAGGTGATGTAAAATTCATGGATAATTTAAATCGAATGATCACGTAACCGTAATCAACGTAAACAGGTGACGTGGCTTAACTAGCCGTTAAGATGATCTTTTTGTTAACGAAACACATATAAAATAATCAATACGCATCCAAGAAAAATATTCTCGTTTAAATTCTTCCCTGTATTCTCATACAGTTGGAAATTTTCAGATGAATTAAGATAAAAAGGTGTATTTCCAATATGATTTAAACAGAAAAAGAAGAAATCTAATCCCTTGTTCGACTTCTCTATCTCTTTATTTATTATAACCAGAGGAAATCAATCTCATTTCCATAAACCAACGTAATTTTTGACATCCTTCTAATAAACTAGAAGTGCATTTATTGCAGCAAAAAAAATCACAAGCTACATTTAAATATTCTTTTAAAAATTTTGTTCTTATCCTTGGGCGAATAGCATGAATGTATTTAATAATAGATGAAAACAAGACCATATGTCGAGTCTTAAATCATGATTTATCCATTTTCGCATATCCTAATGCTTTCAGTATGCACACTTGACTAATTTTTATCAATATTATTTGTTCTGAATAATACTTCCAATTTTCTGTTTTTCCTTTATACTTTAGTTTATTTTCGTACTTTCACTTTTATAGTTTACAAACTCCTGACAGTGCTACATTCAAGTTATGTGAAAGCTAATGAGTGATTATAGAAACACATTTTAACACTGGAGAACGTTTAAGGCTTGTACTAGATAGTTGCTTAATGCCAAAGAAGTTTTCATATTCAAATAGAAACGTTTATGAAACCATATTGAGTAGTCTAATTTTTAACTCGTGAGTCAGCATCTAGAAAGATAATTTAGGTTATTCATATTGTAGGTAAGAAAAAAGGTATGAACCAGGCTTTTCAAACTTGAAGCAATTAGTATTCTCCTTTCTGAAAACATTGAAAAATGGCGCAAATCAATAACATCAGACGCTAGCAAAAACAATTATTTTATTTTCGTTTTCACACTTCTCTCTAACTTCCTTTTATATTCTTTTTTGCTATTTATTTTCTTTTAAAAGTCTTTTTTTACATAAAAGTTTTATAATGTTTTACAAGAATTTTATTGCTAGAAAATTTTGACAAATTTCCAACTAGTCTGTCTCCTTAACAACGATGAATATTCGTTACGACATTATATTTCGGTTGCTACAGTCTGATTTTTTATTTCCTGCAACTTTCAGATTCGCTGTAAAACCGAGTTCTGACTTAGTAATGATAGCAATAAAAAAAGGTGTTATACTTGAAATCAGTTTATATTCTAAATATGATTTGAGGGTTTTACAGCGCTCTATTAACTGATTGTATCCACAAACTTTAAAGAAACTTGATCTGATACGAAAGTCGTATTCCGTTACTTACATTTGCAATCGGCACTCTTCATTTGCGGGTGCATTTCGATTGTAAAACAGAAATAACATATAGTTCGCCTCGTCACGTTATTGAAGTATTATTGCCTCAGAAAAATCACTTTCTTCAAATTATAACTTAAACTATCCGAATGCTTTCTCTTTTGCATAACCATTTTTCCTTATCCTATTCAGAGTCGGCCAAAATGGAAATCGGTGACCTTTCGCGATAATAAATAAATTTCAGTGACAATGTTCTTGACACACTGGCCGATATATAAGTTCATCTGTTAAAAAAGTAATAATGCAATGCTTATTGTCTTCTAGTTATCACACCTGTTGATATGTTACTAGCAAATATAAGGCTGTAGCAGAGAGAAAAGAAAAAAAAACTCTGTAGCTTTTTACAGCTTCATAACTAGTGTTTTTATTTACTTGTAACCTTGTATTCAATGTATCTATGCTTTCAAATTGGGCTAATTTATGAAGTGCGAGTAGTGTGTCAGTTATTGGCGAATTGAGTTCAAATCCCGACCTTTCACTATCGGATCCATCCCGTCTCAATTTATCTAGAGGTTGCATAACAAGTTATATCAGGATATCTAAACTCGCCTTACAGCTAGGCTCGAAGAAACGCTACTTTGGATGTAAAACTCTGGTAAAGGTAAGAAATCACTGCAATTCACAGATAACGATGAAAATGAATCTGTGGAGACCCATGTTTACTTACGTTCAGAACAGATATGCAAACATGACATTAAAATAATGTGTATACTACTTTTACATAAAATATGAATTCATAAATTTCAGATTTGACTCGATGCTTTAACCTTTTATCTGCCAATTAGAATAACCGATCTGCCAATTTTGTTTGAAATGGATCCAAATTTATCCAAAATTGAACGTGGAAGAACAAAGAAATACGGACAGTACTTTTAGTTATTTTTAGATTATAAGAAGTGAGACCAAAAGTGAATAAATGATCATAGCTGGGAAAAATTATCAAATCACGAGACGATAGATTTACTACAACTGCCCAGCTCCAGCTCCACATACACACACACACACACACACATATACACACACACACACACATATACACGCATATGTATATGTGTGTGTGTGTGTGTGTGTGTGTGTGTGTGTGTGTGTGTGTGTGTGTGTGTGGTTGTGTGTGTGTTCGTTTTTGTTAGTGAATATATGTGCATGTATATTACGGCTATAACTATAAGTATACAAACATTCACTCGACGAAGTAGGAATCATACATAAAACTCTGACATCCTCATAAGTGAGAGGATAGTCTTTAATTCTATGTAGAATTTTAAATTTTAAATTATAAAATATATTTTGGTCTGAAATTTTGGAAAATCTTTATCAGGAAAATTTACAAAACAATAGTAGGCAGGTGACTCTTCTGCAAGAAGTGAAGAATACGAACAAGATGATCTTGGTTTGATTTAGCAGATGAGAATTGGCGATCAAATGAAGAATTTTATTTTTTTATTTTTATTTTTGTTTGGCTTCAAACGATTGTTCACATTTGATTAATAAAATTCCAAGTCGTTTTTACAAGTCTACGGCGTTAACATGTCTGCGTGGTTGTGGAGAGACATAACACTTTCAAGTATTATTCACGTCTTCATCGATTTCTCTTGGAAGCAAATCAAGTAAACTCAAAGAGTGAAACAATTAACTAAATAACAATTTCTGTCTGAATTTCTGTGATGGGAAATTATTTACACTCAGACTTATGTCTTCATCTATTTTGCATTGTTTTTGTTGTCAGCCTTTATTTCGAACTGTATTTCGAACTGAACTCTTTATCTAATCTACAATGTGGGTTAAAGAGGTTGCAGAGACCGGCATAGCTTGAAGGAATCAGCAAATATACATTGGCTGTGAAAGCCTCCCTAGTACAGTAAGCATAAAAATAATTGCCATATAGGAGTCGTTATCAAAGAAACAAAGAGAAATAACGGTGGAGATAACTAACCCCAAAGGTATGGTTGAAACAGCATTTAAAAGTGGGGGGTGGCAGCTGATAAAAATAGATTTAAGGATTGTCTTCAGGATTGTCTTCAAGATTGTCTCACATGATAAATATCATAAAGGATTTAACTTAGCTTCGTAAATTTAGTAGCATAATTATTGTGAGTTCAATTTCTGGGCTTGATAGTACAGCCTCATTGGGAACTTAACTAGCGATAATAGAGTAGTACCCAAATAAAGAACAAGATGAAATAAGCGTAGAGGTAGACATGGACAGCGGGGTGAGAACAGACTACCCTCGTAAATTAAATAAAGAGTTTAATTCAAAATTCCCTGAAGATTACTTGGATCGGCAGGCATCTGAGGAAGGCTTGAGAAAACAACGACCAAAACATTGTGATATCAATAAAGATAGTTCAACTATGAATAATGGAAATAGAAATACCATCAATATCATATAAGGCAGTTAAGCCACTAAGACACAAGGGGTTACAGAGTATGAAAGAATTAGGAGCAGAAACATTAATAAATAAGCGGGAAGCGAAAAGGAGTAATCAGGAAGATAGCGATTGACATCACCTTTAAATTGGCTGCAAAGCTTGGAGCCAGAATCGAGTTCCACAGGCGAGAATTGCAAGAAAAGAAGCTTTTAACGGCTATATCTGGCCACTTCACCTTTAAATTGAAATCGACGCTAGTTTAGTACTGCACATGAATTCAAAACGTCTTGGTACCATAACGAAGAGCTCATCCGAACAATTACTACGAAGGTATTTATAGAAAAGACACATAGAGGCAACCTTAAGAAAGGTGAGAAAGTGTGTGTAGCTTTGACATCAGATCAGGACCAATAATATTGCTGATTCTTCTTTGGGTCTTATTAAGCAGCTCAAGGTAAACAATAGTAGCACTGGTCCATATGTGGCAGCAATATTCTAAGGATGGACGAATGGTAGACATAGATATATAAGATAGATTCTAGAGAGAAAAATTGTCACACACGACACAGTGAACTAACTTTCTTAGCAGCTAACGTAACAATGGATTCAATATAGTCTTTCGTTTTCATGCCAGCTGAGAACGTTAGCCCGAGATAAAATATGACATTTCAGAAATCAACATACAAACGGACATACTGCGTCAGTCTATTTAATAAAAACCTACATCTCATAAGAAGTTTTATAAATAACATTTGATGGGATGAGTAACATTTATTGTTTATTTCATCGCAATTCTACATTGAAAAACTACTTTACTTGAAAATCCATTTTCAAAAGCTTGATTTTTAATTGCGTGCCACAGTTGTATATTTTGTAATGTGTAACTGCGTTAGCCATTGCACAGATGCATCATAATCAAGATAAAGAACAAACTGGATTATAATTCATTCACTCAAACATACAAGAAACGTACGAAGTTGCAGTTGAAATTTTGATACCAAATACAAAGTACATTTACTGAAAAGATTCCCATGAGTTAACCAATTTATGAAAAGTTTCCAAGGTTTCTGACATTGTCCGATCTTTGTAGATCTCTCTACATATTTGAAGCATTTTTTTGGATAAGTCGGGATATTTGATGACAATATTTGTTGGCATCAACTGACATGAGATACGTTATCAATAATTGAAGAGTAGAGAAATCGAAGACACTGAACCAGAATAGCAGGCGACTTGCTTGATTCCAACCTCAGTTTTCTATCAAAAGGAATATTCAATCCATTTCCGCATACGGAGACGTTTCTGTAACTAAACAATTTCTATTAGTCAAAGATCAGGATTTCCAAAAGAAAATGTTTTTCTCTTTCCGAATCTAAATTGAGAAAATATTTATATATTAAAAATTAAATAATGATATATATTTTCCAAGCAATCATTTTCCTTTAATTTTATTTGCAATGACGTCATTGAAAATTATGTGTCGTTTCTAAATCAAAGTAATTTGAGAGTCAATTAGTCTAAATCAATAAGGACATGATATTTTTTACCCGTATTTCTTTCATCTTAAGTCATTCTAATTCACAACTAATTCATTATCCCATATTTAAGAAATAATAAGGAATATTATTAATAAAAAATATCTACACAGATGTTGACTAAACGGATTTTTCCAGAGAAAATAAATCAGGTTAGTGTGTTGAATTGTCGTCTTTCCAGGGATCCTCACGTCATTTTAGGACATGCCGAGAGACAGACACTCACCACTTGGAAAATTGACACATTTGATCTAACATCATCCAATCTCATCTAAAAATACTTAGTAAATATTCATACTACTAAACAACTATATGTGAAAAAAATGTTTTTTAGCCATTCTGTTCATTTTATTGTGTATTTAAGATTTTCACTACATTTCTTTCAAAGTAAGTATGAAATTCTGTTGAATGTTACTAAAATATTACTTTAAGCATCGATAATATTATTTGCCCCTTATGTATTAATGCAAACGCATTAATAAGCAGGAATAAAATAAGCAGTAATATGCAACATTGTAGCTTTGTCCAAATATAACTGATTCACACGATGTTCATATTTTGTTTATTTTTACACGAATTTCAACAGAATTCTCTGATATATCGATGCGGATAATTTCTTTATAAATTTTGGGAATATAATCTCTGCAGAGACAAAGATATATATAATAAAGAAAATATGCCCTCATGCAATGTTCAAACCTGCATCACCCAGGTTTGTCTTGTTTCTACAAAGTGGGAAGTCGTTCGAACTGAACTGGAGAGCACATTATCTTTATTAAGTTTTCTCGAGTTCGCAGGCCAATAGACGTAATACATACTCTTTAAAATAAAACACTGTGCGACTGTTTAAAAAAGTTTTAATATATATATATATATATATATATATATATATATATATACTGAAACATGGTTAGAACTGTGTAGCGAACAAAAACATATTTTAAATCAATTAATTTATAATATTAATGCTCTGTAAATTTACATTGAGTACTATTTTGTAAAAATAAAAATATCTATAAGAACACCGGATTATATATCTTACTGTTCTTTTTTTTTATATATATATATATATATATATATATATATATATATATATATATATATATATATATATGGGGAGAGAGAGGAATAGATAGTGAGGTAGCTTTTACAAGTCGAAGTTGTCTGATGTTCTCGAAATTATAGAAAAAATGCAAAGAATGGTCTGCAATGTTAATGGTTCTGACATGGCATCTTGACTTCAGTCACGTTCCCACTACCGTAAGGTAGCTTTCCTCTATCTTTTCTATAAATATCTTTAGCTCAGTTGGTCTAATGAGCTCTCCTTATCGGTACATCGACAGAATGAATTTAAACGCACTACTAAATTGGCAACTAGGTTTTATCATTTTACTGTTGAAAAATCTAGTAGTTTTTTTTTTCTCGCACTTCTCACCGTTACAAGTTACTTTGATTAATGAAAAAAATACTTGCTTCAGCAGTTTTAAAGGCTCAAGATAAAATTTGAAAAGTATTCTTAAAAATCTGAGTACTGAACTGTGAACAAAATGGGAAAACCACTGCATAATATAGCGTTTTTCCCCTTTTCATATTCATCACAGAGTTTTTAGATTATTAGTTTCAGACGTTGTCTTGTTTTGTCTTCACAACAATTTAGTTTATTACAAAACTTAGGCTGCTTACCTTTTCATACAAATATTGTTATGGCTACTGCTTTGACGTGTTTTTCTCCCCTGGTGCATGAATTTAAGCGTGCTACTAGATTAGCAATTTACGTCCCACACATTTACTTAAATAGTAAAATAATAGTTAAATATAAACCGCCATTTTTACAGTTTCTATTCCTTCCCGTCATTGAAACTCCTTTCCTCTCATTTGCTTCACAGATAAGTGCAATTTTAAAAAAATAAATGCAACCTCATCTTCTGTTGCCTTGAAGGCCGTTCATATTTTATCCTTTCCTCAATAACCCCTATACCCAGTCTTTTCTCTCGCTTTCACTCTCTGTAACCACGTGTACTAGTGGCCTTCTTGCCTTGTTGGGGTGAAATGATTTTAAAAAAAAATAATGTTTTTGAACTATTAGTTGCAGTCTGTGTTCTGTTTTGTCTCCGCACCAATTTAAAGTATTAAAAAGTTAAGCTTCGTACGTTTTTTGTAGATGAAAAATAGATCTCGTTCTCTTATAAAATTAGTGACCGATAATGTGAGAAATCTTTTCAGCCAGAAAACAAATGGATTCAATATAAGAAAACGATTTGAAAATTCCATTTATTAGATTGGTGTAAAACTTATACAATTATTTTGTGCAGAAAATATTGATTTATTTCAAAATTCATAATGGTGTATAAGATTTGTCGCAATTGTTAAGAATGTAAGTTTAATATCACGGATTAAAATGCAAATCGATTTTGAAATGTACCAATTTAAATTTGCATAAATTTTTGAATAAGAAAATTATTTTTAGCATATTTTTTCTTGATTCTTTCCCGGAATAATTCTTTGAATATGATAAATTTTAATGAAGTCAATATCGTTTTACGGCCATTGAAAATTGTTTTCCAAGTGGGAGAGATGCTTTTGGCTATATCCCAAGTAAAATAATTCTAAATGGAGACACACTTTAGATGAGAAGGAAAAGAAAACAAGCCTCTTCCGTTTAGGAAGTTGTAACTTCATGTATATATAGATATTTCTATTGGAGGAAAAATTCTCTTAAAATAAACATATATTAATTGTATTATTAATGAGAAAGGAAGAATTAACTAAAGGTCTTATGTCTGACCTTCCGAATATATTATGAAAGGCGAATAAAATAATTTCAAGGTGAAAAAAAAAACAAGAAATGTAAGCAAATGCAAGGGTGACACGGTTAATATACTACAGATGTTTGGAAATATGGGAAGATAATGTTCTTTGCCAGTTAACGATATTAAAGAAAATATTTCTACATTTTATAAAATAAACATGTGTCTGAGTGGTGATAATTTTCACATTGCGACCACAAAATCTGGGTTCGAATTTCACTACAGTTGATTTGTAAAGGAAGGGATTTCTTGAGAATATCAGCCACCATTAGGAAATTGAGTCATAGCACGGTTTGACTCTAACCTTGTGAGTGAAAGCTGTCGCTGGTTATGCTAGCACGCAATTACAAATCACCGCGAACAAGGTTCGATCCTAGCCTTATTCAAATTGTTGGTGATTAAGAGTTCTCCCTTTCTCTCTCTCTCTCTCTCTCTCTCTCTCTCTCTCTCTATCACACACACACACACACAAACTGTAAGATCCGGTCACAATAGATGCAGTGTAAACCACGGATTTGTTTTGTGAGTATTCCTGTGCAGGCGTCTTCAACAAAAATTAGCCAACTCTCCCAGGAGACAAAATGCGAGCGACTGTACAAAAAGCATCACGAAATCTGTGTAATGTTATTTCTCGTAGTCAGTTTCTAAGAATGCTTTAACAGTCAGTGTTTTATTATCAGGAAACAAAATGATAAGCAGATATTTTAACACGTTGTCACTAAATAAACCACGCAAAAATTCTCTACAAGAATATTATCATCTTGAGTCTGGCTTTATCGACATGGAATCTTGGTGCTCACCTGTTCCTTTTGAAATCCTATAAGTTAACGTATAAAAATATTCATCTTAATGACATTGATATAAACTAAGTCTGGTTGTGGTGCAAATTAATGACCACAAAGAAATCAGAATAACTTAATCGCAGTTTGGTTTTAATGTTTTTTGCAATGATTTTCACCCTGTACAAGGCCAGAGTGCCACTCTAGGTAGAGTGTTACACAGTAAGAGGCACATCTTATGTGGATGTGTGTGAAAAATAACGGTTAATCCTCGACTTCATCAGGTTAACATTGTTGTGATCAGGGAAGCATCCTCTTCGATCGGTTCCACAAGTCAGCGGTTAGTGGCAAGAAGCTGCTCGAGTGGAAATTACATGTCACCAATGGAATACAAAGCCAATGAGAGTGCTTTGCATGGCGGGTCCTAGCTGTGACAGTAAGGACTGGTGGATCAAAGGAGTGTAGTTCGTCGGAATAATTTCTATAGAAATAGCAATAAATCAGCGAGATGTTTGAGGAGTTTCGTCTGTGAGGAAAGGAGCTGTAGGGTGGGAAATAATTCATTACCCACAAATACGCGGAGAGGCTTTTGGACTCTATCGACAGTGGTGTTGGTGGATTCCATGATGGTCGGGTAAAAATATGTCACCACTTTGTTGTGGGATTCAGTTCTTTTGATACAAGTAAATATTTATGGCCTCCTAGAACATTTGTCTCGGAAAACAATATTAGTGGAGTCATGTGAGTCCGGGTAAAAGTAATGTACACAAAACAATGAATGCAAAAAAAACGGTAATTATATGCAATTATTAACAAAATTACACAATTGAAATGAAAGGAAAGACATTGAAACTATCTATAAGAATATGCTTGTTGTGTGTGTGCGTGTGTGTATATGTGAGTACCTAAGAGAATTCAGCAGATCAAGATTAACGAAGGCGTTTTATATCTACGTTCTACTACATCTGGAAGAAAGAGTTAAAAAGAGAAATAGAGAGTATGTGCTTGCCTTTTCATAGAGCGTTTTTGGCAAAGTCAAGTGTTGTCACGCACAAGACCGCCCCACGATTGGGAGAATTTTAACTTGCCAATACGTCTATAAAGTTTGAGTATGTTCTGTTCTGTTCGTTGTAGGCAGAAAAGAATAAGAGTTGAATAGTGTAGTTGAGATTCGTGTGATTAACATACCGACGAAAATATACTTGTTTGAAATACTATGTTATCAGGGTGCTATAGAATTTTTGGTGTTAGAATGTATCACATTCTGGAAAATAACACAATAGAGTGATTTTCACGCTGAAAAGCAAGCTAGATTGATCAGCGGTTGGTATGACTTAAAAATTAGTGTTTGTTTCACGTTCAGTTTTGTTTTTATTTGGAAGGCTTATTTGTTTTACTGTGAGGATTTATCTTTCGACACAAATCATTATCAGTAAGATAAATCTTTGATTTGGGAAGTTGTTGTGTTCATGCTGGTGGAATAGATACCGAGTGTCGAAACATCTTTTGTTCGAACTATTGAAGAGATCTGGTGTGATTACCGAATTTTCGGAGCTGCTGCTACCTGCAGTATTATTAAACCGTATTTGTAGATTTCTTAGTCGTTCTTGTTTAAAGTCTTAGTGAATCAACTTTGTTGCGCGATTTCTCATTTCTGTTAAGCCTGAGCGAGACTGTGTAGTATGGGAAAGGAGTCAACTTCTGTGTTTGAGTAGCATTTTTTCGTGTGGTCGCCGTAGATTTCTTTGTGAATTTTTGTGAGGTATTCTTGAAGAAAAGGATCTGTGTTTTCTGTGCTTTAAAGTTGTTAGACGAAAGACGTATTTTTCCGTTTGGCGAAAAGTTTCCACCTGTTGCGTCAAGTTAGGTTTTCACTGTTGAAGTTCTGTATTTGGCGAAAATTTCCACGCGGTTGCTCAAGTCGAGTTTAAATTTTGATTATCTGCCGGTGGTAGCAGAAATCAGGTGTGACTGTGCCTAACAGAGATAAAGGGTTAAGAAATGGCAGTAACGGTGAAGAGAGTGTCGATCGCCCGCTGACTGTTAAATGGTATTAATGAGAAAGGAGGGTCTGGAGAATCTGATACTCACAAGCCGAATAGAGAGGAAAGTGAGAGAAGGGAAAGCAATGCATGACATACCTGGTGGGCTTGAGCAGTGTATGACAAAACGTGGTCTGGGGAAGGTGGCAGAGGGACGAAACTTGTTGAGAGCTACAAGGGATAGGGGGGAAGTGGATAGGACACGGCATATTAAAAAGAAAAGAAGTAGTAGTAGTAATGGCTTTTAGTAATTCTTTCTTTTGCACGTATTGAATACTAGCAGTAGAACCCGGCGTTGCCCGGGGATGTAACAGTAAGAGTTGGGGACGGCTGTTTGAAAGATGTGCTTTGTAAGTCGACAGGAACTAAGTTTCTACAAAACGTTGAAACGCAATGCACACAAAGTTTAAGCAGACATCATGCAGGCCCAAGTATTCGAAGGTATCGAAGGAAGTAACGGAAAGCCGTTGTAGCATCAGTCATTTGCCATTACTAAGACATCTGTGAGTAAAAGCTGGCAGCAGTTACTGCTTTAACCAATTGGACCATTAAGCATTACTGGAAGCACTTGTGGTAAGTAGTCAAGAAACCACGATTCAGTTGCAACATACATAGGGATTGCAGGGAAAACGTGCCGTGAGAAAGACATACGCATAAATTATGTGACGTGCGCAATCACAAACAAACCGCTTGTGTAACTAAAAGACGCGTCTTATACCCAAAAGACGGCGCTGCCACGACCACAAAGCAGAACTGTAAAACCGAGAGAAGAGCGGACAGTGACGGGGTGTCATGGTAAGAAACATTCTGTGATATAACTTCCTTTAATCTGATCTGTCACTATCTACATCGCAGCTGAGAGCCCTTAAAACCGCAACGGGGGTATCCGTAAGGCCGAGAATCGTAATTGCAATGGAGAAGTGTCATCTCTTCAGTCGCAGTCAACATCACGCTGAGAGCTCATGGAACCGGACCGGGGTCGCCGTAAGGCCAAGCGCCTCAATTGCAATTGAGAAGTGCCTACTATTCAGGCGCAGTCAACATAATGGCTGAGAGCTTATGAAAACCGACCGGGGTCGCCGTACTTGGCGTGTGTTTTTTTTTTTTTTTTTACACGACTACAAACAAAACAATAGAGCCGTATGGCTGACATGTTTCACCCATGGCAGCCGTAAAGTGTACATAGAAGCAGAAGTCTGAATTTCGTAGACACACTCGACTTTTGTGACAATTAAACGAACTCCGAAGCTTCTCAAGTGTGAATGTGCTTGTATGCACTGGTACGAACTTCAGGTGCTCCGATCAACTGTTAATGAAACCGGATCTTTAGTGGAGCAATCATGTCTAATGCCGGTGTTCATGTGTCTAGCAGCTTGTGTTGCAACTGAATACGGTGAGGTTATCATAGTGTACAAACAAACGCGATGATGAAGGGTGAAGGTATGAAAGTCAGAAGGCAACAAAAGAGCTGAATAACTTTTACAAAGATGTCTTAGTAATGGCAAGTGGAGACTACGATGACCTAACGTTAAAACCAATATGACAAACAAAAAAATTGCCATGCAATCGGACTGCATATGTGTGCATGGCGCTTAAACGCTACCGGTTGTCTACAGGGCCTCCGTGTATGTTATGTTTCTAGTTGTTCAGTTGTTGGAAGAGTAAATGAAAACCCTGTCCTTAGACCCAACTCGTGAGCACCCAACGTAAGGTTGGCCGTGAAAGAAGCACTGCTCACGTAAATGCAGACCTGCAATGCTAAGCGTCTGTCCTTGTGATTTGTTAATGGACATAGCAAAGCAAAGCTTCATGGGAAATTGTGAGCGACGAAAGTTGATTGGTATGCTTGCGTCTGACAGCAGAAGATGCATCCTGGGAATCAGAACGACTTCCCCCTTGCCGCAGCCAGTTGCAATGGACGCCTCAATCAGGTTCGGAGAAAGGGATTTAATAATGAGGCGAGTCCCGTTGCACTGTTTAGGTAGGAGCAAATTCCTGATTTACATAATCGGAGCACCAATTTTGAGCCGAAGAATATGAGGTGGGAGACCGGACGGCTGAAGGGAGTTCAAAATTTCTATGGGATACTCAGTTAATTCAGATGGATCGGATGTTCTGTCGATGGACTTATAAACATGACATTGCCCGGGAATGCAATCTAACAGTTTAAGTTGAAATCAACTGTACAGTTCTTCGGTGCCAATATGGCCCTCCCAGCAAGCCAATCGGCATCGGCAAAATTAGTGTTTAGGTTGTAGAAGACAGCATTCATCAATTCATCCGGTGATTCAACAGTGGTGGCAACCTGATCAATCTGCACAAAACCCTGTGTGTCAGATGGCATTTTACTCTCCCCAAGAGCAAGAAGATCCCGTGCGAAGTCAAGTAGACACGCATGTACCTTTAGGAATAACAGGTAGAGTCTGCCTAAAGTCGGCTGCGAGGAGAAGGGTTACTCCACCCATGGAGTCGGAGGAGTCGCGGATGTCTTTGAGACTTCGGTCAAGTCCCTCAAGGGCGCCCTTGTGTGCCATCGTGCACTCATCCCAAACTATAAGTTTGCATCTCCGCAGAACTTTAGCCTGTGGCGAATTCTTTGTTATGTTGCAGAGAGGAGTTTGTGAGCGGCATAGATCAAGCGGCAACCTAAAAGCCGAATGAGCGGTTCTACCTCCCGGTAGCAACGTTGCAGCAATTCCGGAAGATGCGACCGCCATAGGAATCTCCCGACGACGCCGGGAAGAACTGAGTCATCGGTTGCCCGTAACATCTGGCCATAACATCTGGCCAAACTCGTAAGTTGTAAGCAAGATATGCACCATTAGAAACACTGTTCACTGTAACCATACCATCTGCTTTACCGACAGGAATGAATGAAAATACTCGGTAATGGTCTGTCAGTCATACATAAGAGCTACGTCTGAAATGACTCAGATGATGATGCATGATGATATTGTAAAGTAGTTCAACCAGTTGGAAATATCTCTCGAACCAAGCACCCATCTCAAAAAGAGGATAACCAAGAAATGTATGTTTTCTATTACATAAAACCGTGGCAAGTATCGGCAGCCCTCGAAAAGTATGATGCAACATCAAAAAGCAGTAGTCCTGGCAGAGATGCTGAAATCAGGTATCTTTAATATATGGTGGAAAAAGTGTGGAAATGAGTTAAAATAATTGAACAAGAATGAAGAGACGAATAACTGAAACAATCAAAGCATGTGTTAGTCTATGGCAACTGCCTCAGTAGACCTAGCATAGATATAAACACCATCTAAGAGCATCTGTTTAAGAAAGAAAGAACACTTACAAATTCTATATCCAGAGTATGATGTTAAATTTAATTAATGTGATGGGTAGCCCACGCTGATTAAATGTTAGTTAAAACGTTAGTTATGACATATCTGATTTGTTGGAAGTTGTGATTTCAATCCCCAAGTTCGGTGGTCCGGAAAATTAATATACTATGATTCAGTAACAAGAGACGTAACGTTGAACAGATTACTTACTAGATTAATTGAAACTAGAAAGCTGAATGAAAAAAAAAAAGAGATAAAAACGGTTGAAACGTTATGAGTATAAAAACAGAAGGAAAAGCCTCTAATGCAGACGCATCTTGTTCATATACCTGTAATCATTTTTTCAGTTATAATATCCCACTAATCTTTTAATATTAGTGGGATATTATAGCTAAAAACAAATGATTGCATGCGTATGAACATATCAACATTGAGATAACTGGAAACATTGAAAGAATTCAATAAATTC
Organism: Acanthosepion pharaonis; assembly: GCA_903632075.3. Taxonomy (NCBI): domain Eukaryota; kingdom Metazoa; phylum Mollusca; class Cephalopoda; order Sepiida; family Sepiidae; genus Acanthosepion; species Acanthosepion pharaonis. The sequence goes on from CAHIKZ030004884.1 coordinate 2,101,284, forward strand.
TATAAATAATCATAAAAGGCCTAGGAAATCAATACACTGTATATTCTTTCATATCAATTGTATTGTCACTCGTTTGACACTAACAGATTTGGTAAAAGAAAATAGAGCTGTCATCAGAATTCCATCTTGGTACGTTTTATTCACTTTAGTAAATTATAGGATAATTTATTTTTATTATTTAAAGACAAAATTCTTGAAAAGTACTGTTAAAATTATATTATCAAACGCAAAAAGAATTGGATCAGTCCAACCATTTTTTTTGTTTTAAGTACAGACTTAAGTACAGACTCAAATCTCCGATTATTATTAACTTGATAATCCATTCACCTTCAACAATCAAATTTGGAATTGTCTCTTAATTTATCAGCTTTTTATTTGTTGAGCGTCGGCTAAGAGATTAGAATGGTGCTTTTAAACTTTTGTCTGTCTTTCTTTAACTACGCCTTCCTGCTGCAAAGACAGAGACACACTTCCTCGGGCCATCTACCATTTTCATAATCATTCGCTGCAACACTGGCAAATATTCTCTTCCGTTCTTTCCAGGAAACGTCTCAAGATTAATTCATATTGAATTTTGAGAATGGCTCACTCAACTCACCCGAGGCTTCTTATGTACAATGAATATATTGCGATTGAAACCAGTGTGAAATAGAAATACTTTTAAGGAAGCTCCTTTATAACAAAAATTTCTTCAGCGATTCTTATGAGAAAGCTGATATTACTGTTTAAATTATTTCATTCATTTCAGACCATATCTTCTTACTTTCATTCAAATTGGAATTGAATCAATGTTGCAGCATTATTTATTCTCTATAAACGCTTATTAAGATGAATAAAAAGAAATTTAAAAGCTCCGTTCTCACCGAATGCAAAAAGGTTTGAACTATTGCATTGCACCTTTTATATGATGAGTAACAAAAGGTTACAGTTTATTCAGACATAAAAAATCATATAGCTACGCGGTCATTTTTAAGTACTAATTTCTTTTGAGGAGAGACTTTAACCGAAGAATTGCTTTATGACTGAGATTTTGAAAGTCACCAAAGAATTTGGCACCTTAGGATCCATTACTATTTTTACTGTGTTGTCAGGTTAAGAAAAAGTTGCTTTCCACAAATGGTGATTTGAGGCAAAAAGCTCTTAAGTGCATGGCAAGTTCCAAACTCTATTCATGTCGAGATACACTGTTGCATTTCAGTAACGTGACTTAATGACGTCATAAGTCAGCATGTAAAAACTGCTTGAAAGGTTATATAACATTTCAAATGCATGCTGCAATTTGGAGTGGAAAGCTCAGATAAAAGGACAACTATAATGCATCAAATAGGAAACCACAACGATGAAGACGACGTATTCTTTAACGATAAAGCGTAATATCATCTCTCAAAACGTATCTCCCTTAAGGTTAGCATACCTTAATATATATATATATATATATATATATATATATATATATATATATGTGTGTGTGTGTGTGTGTGTGCGTGCGTGCGCACGCATGTATGTGTGTGCGCGCATCTATGTGTGTGTGCGCATGTATGTGTGTGCGTGCATGTATGTGTGTGCGCGCGCATGTATGTGTATGTGCGCGCATGTGTGTGCGCGCGCATGTATGTGTATGTGCGCGCATGTGTGTGCGTGTGTTTGCACGCACGTCTGTGTATGTGGTCAACTGAGATGCGTAATTAACTAAACATTTCAAATGATGTAAAAAGCGAAATGTTTAGGTAGATGTCATTAAAAGTCATCAATTTAGGACAAGTTGTGTTAAATGTATAACTCTTTCAAAGTGTAAATAGAAATATTTAAAATAAATCGTTCCCAATTATAATTAATTCTTCACTTCTCTTCCTTTCAACGTATTTGTGTTGCCTTTTATTACACTACAAGTATCAAATGTAATATTGTCGAATACCTTCGATGAACACAGTCAAATAATTAATAAAATGTAATGTAAAACATTTCACTTTCAATTTGGACAATCATCGAAACCAAGAGTTTAAATGAATCATAACCTTAACCATATATTGTATTTTGGAAGCAGAGGATCTTTTCTTACACTAAAACATTGAATTTCTGTTTTATTGATAGACAATGTAGAGATTCCTACCAGTTTGGTTTCTACAAAACACAGGTACAAACGCGCGTGTGTGTGTGTGTGTGTGTGTGTGTGTGTGTGTGTAGGGACGCTTAATAATATTTTTAAATTTTCTAAGCGTCTTGAGAATTTGATTATTCGTCACAATCGCGAAAATCGAAAGAAAAATGTAATACTAAAAAAGCAATGAACAAATTATCTGCTTTTATGCAAGGACAACATTTCCAATAACTTGTGTAGCTTTTCAAATCAGTGACAAGGAGGAAAGAAATTAAAAATGACGAGTACATTAACTGAAAGACACAAAAAGAAATAAACTAAAATTAGAGGCAATGTATTGCAGACAGATTAATCACTTTTTAATTTTATATTACAATTTTATACGTTATACATTAGCAATAAATGATGTCATAGAATTTGGGTGGAAATCTTTAAAATGCGCTTTCATGTGGAGAATATTGACAAGAATTTGACGTGGTTCAAAAACTGATTGGAAAACCTAAAAAATATAGAAATATACTTATTTAGTGAATATAATACAATACAATAAAATAAATGTTCTTAACTTTAATAAATTAAGATCTTTTATTATATGTTCGCCCTTTGCTGCGTTATGTTTTATGTACTACACTTGGAAAACAATAATATGTAATAATTTCTATAGATATTATTGTGTAAATTTAACATTGTGTTTCTTGCGTATGTAAATATTGTTTAACAAAGATAGACCATCATATTTTCATCCTAAAAGAAAAAAACAGAATTTGTTAAAAACAAAATTATTAGCATTTCAAATATTTATTGTTTAATAATTCCATACAGTTTATATTTTCCACTTCACGGTTGCAGCTCGGAATAAATGGATAATCACCGCTGATATTTTCTTTTTTTCTTCATAAAACAACTCTGTTATTAAAATATCAGATGATTTTCTTTATTTATATGTAGGGAAATGCAAAATAAGAAATTATTTTTAAAACGAAGAATTATAAATGACACAATAGGAAGAAACTGATGTCTACGTAGACCAAAGAAGAGAAGGAAATGTAATTCCACGAGAATTCGAAGTGGAAAAGTAAAATTGATAACTAAAGAAAACAAGACAGAAAAGAAAGAAAAACCGACACAAATTCATTTGATTTTGTAGCATATAATTAGATTCAAAACTTTTCCCCCTCTCTCTCTCTCTCTCTTGCCCCCACTCTCCCATTTTATCTCTCTTTCTCTCTATCTCTCTCTCTCGATATATATATATATATATATATATATATATATATATATATATATATATATGAAAAAGAGGAAAAACTATTTTTAGCCGACGAATTTCGTCCTCTGAGGGACTTTATCAAAGCAATTTAAGATTTATATTTGCACGTAGTTATATACAAAATCGAGGATGTCGTTGGTTTATCAAGCTAACATAAATGACTAAAAATATGTTGAAAAATAAAAAAAAACTTTTAAAATCCATCACCTCGTGTTTTTGAAGATGTACAGCACATACATCCATTGCATACCATAACATTCTAATCACAATCTAAACAATAATCATATAAAAAGAATTCTTGAATTTTACTCTTGAGTTTTTGCCAAACTTTGAATTATGACACTTTGTGTCCTCCATATGTTTTAACAAAACATCCTTGTCAGTTCCTGAAATTGTTACTTTATTAATTTAATTTTGGTTGATCTATTCATAGCAGCCACAGGAATTGCTGAAATATACAAGTAACACGTTGGATTTATAAATACTGAACAGCTGGGTATGTAAACGCTATAAGACAAGTGAATACAAAAAATGTTTGAATGCTAACCAGAAATCATGTGGATGTGTGCAAGCTGATTTTGAATGATTTTTCAACAATTTTGAAATGATATTTATTGGAACACTTTTTTGAATGATGATGGAATTTGGTCACAGGACTGTGATCCATAGGCCAAACAAAGCACTCGCTTTCTCCACCGCTAAAATGTCAAGTTCCAAAAGCTTAAAGCCTATATTTGTTAAAAATAATAACGGTATTTTCATGATAGAATCTCATCAGAAGGGCCAAGTAATTTATGAAGAAATTATAATCTGCTTGAATTTTGGGGTGAATATGTGGAATAGAAAAATGTGCTTCATGACTACTTGGTTGGATCGAGAACTTTTCAGAACACGTGCGATTGTATATATTAAAACTTCCTTTATTATAATTGCTATAATTTATAGGACGGAGACAAGACCTAAGAACATGACTATGTTTACTGAATACTATTTTTGTCTAGTTTATTATTCTTAAAATATTAAACCTGAGTAGGGTAAAATAAATTTGGATATGTAAATGTAATATAACTTGAACTATTGCAAATATACATACAAAAACACATATATATTTGGTTGATTGCATTCTAAACTGATAAATGGTGTGCTGTTAATTGGTACAATGTTTTAGATAACTGGTAGATATGGATGGGCACTTTTCATATAATTGGAATTACGCGGAGTTGCAAAAAACTCTTAAAGAATAGTGTGAAAACATCCCTGACACAGGCCAAAATCGACCCACAGACTTGGAAAATCGTTGCTGCAAATCGGCCTTCCTGGTGTAGGGGTGATAGCGTGTTCATTAACTCAAAATTAACAAAAAATAGTTAATATTTATGAACACGCTACCGCCTCTTGTTTGAATGATTGGATTTCCCTGTATCCTAGGTAACAACGAATTATGGATTTATTTGTGCGTTTAAAAGTTATTCCCAATATTCGCTTGAAGATGAAATAGAACTAATCCTTTTGATTTAATTTGAAGTTTCTGGCTTCCATTTTTGAAACATGGTTATTACTGTGTAGCGAAAAAACATATTTTATATCACTTAATTTATAATATTTAAGTTCTGTAAATTTACATTGAGCACTGTTTTTGTAAAAATAAAAATATTAGTAAGAACACCGGATTATATATCTTACTGTTCTTCCTTTTACACACACACACACACACACACACACACACACACACACACACACACACACATATATATATATATATATATATATATATATATATATATATGTGGTGGCAATAAGTTACTTACCATAATAATGTAATTAATCAATAGACCAAAAATGTATTATTGAAATGGTTTTGGTTAATTCCGGTGTTACTAACAATAAAATGCAATGGTAATCAATAGTAAATTAATTACCAATACTGTTCGAACTTCAAGCCACCTCCTTCATATATATATATATATATATATATATATATATATATATATATATATATATATATCATATATATATTGTATAATGTCTAATCGAGCTGAACATTATTTTTATGTTTAGATGCATTTAAACTGATCAAATTTTATTTCAGAGAACAATAAAATTAAATTTTGTTTGATTAAAACCCTGCTAACATGGAAGTACCCAAGAATCATTTGAGGCACATAATGCTTTATGAGTTCAAGAAAGGAAACTCAGCAGCCGAAGCGGCTAGAAACATTCACTCAGTTTATGGAGAGGAATCTGTGAATGAAAGAACTTGCAGAAGATGGTTTGCAAAATTCAGAGGTGGAGATTTCACCCTTGAAGGTGAAGATCGAATCGGACGTCCAGTTGAGTTTGATGAAAAGCTTCTTGAAGCTGCCCTTGAAGAAAATCCTCCTTGATCATGTGAGGAATTGGCAGTGGTTATCAGTTCAAACCATACAACTGTTCATCGTCATCTTCAACAACTTGAAAAAGTTCCTAAACTTGGAAAATGGGTGCCTCATGAATTGTATGAAAACAACCACAAATCCCGAGTTGACATATGCTCTTCTCTCCATTCTCGCCAACTTGTTTCACCTTTTTTGGATACACTTGTTTAACCCTCCAAAAAAGACCCCCCTGATAAAGACAGTTTAAATGAATATCCAGCCCATAATCCCATTTCCTCTAGCGAGGATGGCAGTGCCGGGAAGAAAGATAATCTGGAGAAAATCACTCAGAGTATGGAGGCCAATAATGGCAATAACCACGATGAAAGAAATAAGGAGGCCAATAATGGCAAAAACTCCAAAGAAATAAATAAGGAGGCCAATAATGGCAATAACTCGAAATAAATAAATAAGGAAGCCAATAATGGCCATAATCTCAATAATGACATGGATGCCAAAAATAGTTCACAAGAAAAAAACTAAGGCCGGGGAATCGCCCTCTTGTTGATCGTCCCCACCAAAATGTATAATCAATTTAGCAGAGTTCTTGGAGCGTGATAAGAGTTACGCTCACCTAATCGTAAAAAGTGGACTCTTAGAAGACCCCATAGAATTAAAGAGAATTGAGAAAAGAATTGTGTCAGTTTTCCTCGTCGACAAGCGTACTCGCAAAATTTGTCGCTCGACGAAAAACACAGTGTTGAAAACACTGGAGTCCCTTGGGTTTAAGCCCCTCAGAGTAGTTAAGGGTGCCAAATTTTTCATGTGGAACGTACTGTTACCCACGCCAGAAGACAGCATTGCCGCGGCCAGCAGCGAGCTAATAACCAAAGATATTATTTTAAGAAAGGAGTACGAAGGCCGGAGAAAGACCAATGTGGCAGTATATGAGGTCCCTCCTCTGGTTATCGGGAAACACCCCCCAGTACGGCGAAATTCTGGGAGCCTCCTGTGATAGCCTGAGCGAGGGTGGAGCTTTGATATAATGTAGGACGAGAAAGCCTTCCGCTCCATCCCCAACTGTCTGGATGTTGGAAGCTTGAAGTTACCGGTAATTGTTACGGGCCGAAGACCGGTATGCTGGAGGTGTGGAGTGACTGGTCATCTCTCCTCCTCCTGCCCAGAGAAGAAGGCCTCTGGTAGTCAAGCTCCAGTAGACCAAGATCCCCCTCTGACCGCGTCTGTACCATCCGCCTCGCCTGTAATGGGCGTACCAGCTTCCGGGACCGGGTCGGTTAATCCTCCGGTTGGTGCAACACCAAAGGCCACATTCCCCAAAGAGCCTTCGCCCGCTGCTAGTGTAGTTGTGGAGAAGGGGGAATGGCTGGTAGCTGGTAGGGCCAGAGGGAAGCACCGGACAGCGGGTCCTCAGTCCTCTGAAGCCCCACTCCCTCTCGCAACGTTAAGGTCGATGCTTCGGCCTCACAGCTAAACTTTAAGGAACAAAAAAAAGTACGATCCAGCTTATGAAAAATCAGAAAAAATAAAGGAATTAAAGAAAAAATTGGACAGTGAAAAACCTAATCCCATTCCGTCCACGTCTTCGGCCCAGTCCGCACCTTCTCCCAAGAAGAAATCTTCCCCTTCGACAACCCCGCCCAAATCTCAAGATCCCAGACCTTACAAACACAGGTCATTCTACACACCCCTTCATACTCCCAGCCCTTCCCCTGTTAAACAAAAATCCACCTATACCCCTCGGCAGACTCCCAGTCCTTCCCCCTCGAAAAAAGCTGAAAGTAGCCCAACGCAGGATCCGAAAGAAAGGAGAAAGAGGGCCCAAAAATCAACTTCAATACGGGGGAGGATGTCTGCCGGATTTCACCGGCTCAGGCTGAGAGAGCCAGAGACTACGGAAATCGAATCAAGGAACTTAAATATTTGCTGTCCATTAGTCAGTATGCCGACCTTGATGTTGAGGTTCCTCAGAACTTTCCATTGGCCCAACGGGTCCTAACTATAATAAGAACTGGACTTGGGTTAAACAGATCTGGGCAATGGTGGATGAGGCCATCATGGCGTTCAAGATGTCCTTACCGATAGCCATTCTCCAGAAAAAAAAGAGTTAGAACATCTCAAGCAATTTTGTGCAGGGAGGGTCCCGTTTTAGTTTACCCATCCCTGTATAGGGCTCTCAAACTGACATTTCCCTGGGATATCGGCGGAATCTCCCAAGACGGCACCATCAAGACTGAGATGGGCCATGGGTCTATGGGTCTATGGGAGAGGCTGTTGGTATCCTGACTCCGGCCATGTTCAAAGCAGTATCGCAACCCTAATCTGTTTTCATCATGGCACTCTGGTTAGCTAGTTTAAATGTCCAGGGCCTGAGGTCCGAGTCTCGCAGGGCGAGGCTCTCTCGTGAACTTCAGCACCTCGAGGTGAATGTTTGTTGTGTGCAAGAGACCCGGTTTTCTTCTCATGACCGTGAGGATATACTGTCTAAGGGGTTCGCCCTTTATTCAGCATGTTTTGATGGCTGACTCTTGGCTTGTGAGCAGGTCTTTGAAGGCTATATGTACCCTTGTCTTCGCGGATCCGGCGGGCAGACTTTGCGTGCTGGATGTTACCATAAGGTTCTACGTCTCATTGGGGTTTATGCGCCCAATATCCATGCCTTGTTTCGTCAGATCGCGCCGTACTTGACGACATCTCGTCGGGTAGTTTTAGCGGGGGATTGGAATGCCGTCCTTGACCCCGATATAGATCGTATAGGGCAAAAAACAGGGTACTAAAAACCCGGACGTGAAACCATTTCGCGACTTTATCGATGAGTTTGATCTTGTCGATAAGTTCCGGAATGAACACCCTCGGGAGGTAGCATGGACTTGGACTAATAGTGGCAAATCGGCTCCTGTGACGCTTGCGAGCTACCTCGACCGAGTCCTAGTTAGGAGAGTCGACGTAGTGCTCTTAGGGTGTCCAAGCTTCCACTCTATAGTTTATACGGATCATAGGCGTGTAAACTTAGATAAGCCTAAGATTAGAATGGCTGGTTACTGGAAATGTAACTCATTTGACGGAATTGACGGGGGCGGTTGTGGGAAACGCTTGGTGGAATAATTTAAAATCAAAAATTAGCTGCCAATTTTAGTCGTCGACTCAATCTAGATAGATTAGCGGTGGAAACGGCTTTAGAAGAAAAAGTTGATCGGGCCGTGAAATCCCGTGTTAGTAGGTTCTGAGGCGACGAATATGGCCGCTGAACTGCGTGCAGAGGAGAATCGGGACGCGGCTAGGCGACATAACGCGTGCGTCACATTGCCGGATAAGTGGACCGTGACTACAAACGCGGGCATATGCGAGGCCTTTCGAGATTACTTCCAGGATCTTTTCACCAGGGAGCCCGGTCTGAGCTCTGCTCAGTTCGACGCCTATTTAGCTGACTTTCCCTGCCTCGAGGCGGCTGAAGCGGCTAGATGCGAGGGTCCCATTACAGAGTCGGAAATCCTGGAAGCGCTGAAGCAGGTTGGCCTGGATAAGTCTCCGGGACTAGATGGTCTTCCCTACGAAATTTACTTGAGGTTGTCGCCCGTTTTTGTTCCTTTGCTGGAACCGATTTTCAACCACTGGATGAAGCAGGGGACTATACCTAAACGCAGGGGTGTGATCAAGTTGCTGCGTAAGGACAAGAACGGTGGGGATGGGTTAGGGAATTTTCACCCTTTAACCATGTTAAACACTGAGTTAAAGATTTTGGCGAAGATCTTAGCCAACCGTTTGCCAACCGTTTGCAGGTTGTCCTGTCTAGTCTGATTGGCCCTGAACAGACTTGTGCTGTGAAGGACAGGACTATTCAGGATAACCTTCAAATGGTACGCTTTATCTTAGAACAAGTCGACAGTGAAGCCACGCTGATCAATTTAGATCAGTCCAAGGCCTTCGATAGGGTTGACATCGGATTCTGGAGGCTATCCTTTCGGCGGCCGGTTTCGGAGCCGACTTTCACTCCTGGATCCGACTTTTGTATGCGACCCCCAGTGCGCTGGTGGAAGTGAATGGGGTAAGATCGAAGCCTTTCGTATTGTCTCGCTCCATTCGTCAAGGTTGACCGCTCTCGCCTTTGCTTTACGTTCTTGCGTTGGAACCATTCCTTCGCAAGTTAAAGGCGAATCCGGTCCTGCGCGGAATTTCCCTGCCTGGGGCTTCCCCCTCAGCCAGGTATTCTGCCTATGCTGACGACGTTTCGGTTCTTGTGTCGAGCAGAGCCGAGATTGACGAAGTCAGCAAGGAGATCAGTGGGTATGAGATGGTGACAGGGGCCATGATCAACCACGATAAGTCTGTTGGCTTGCGGTTGGGTGCGTGGAAGGGAGTCTCTCTTCCCGGACCTTTCCTCTGGACGGATGGGCCGATCAAGATACTCGGCGTCTGGTTCGGTCCTGATCTCCAGTTGGAAATGAATTGGTCGGAGGGCGGAAGTATGTGTATCACACATGTATCCGATTCTCCTGTACCGACTCTCTGTACTTCCACTCCCGTATGCCAGAACAATTTTATTAGTACGGGTCTTGTTCTCTTTCTTGTGGAGAAACAAGGTCCCTATGTTATCTCGCGAGATCTGTTGCCTTCATCCCTCTGAGGGGATCTGGGTATGTCTAGCATTGAGATTCGTCAACATATGCTTCGCATCACCTTTCTAGACCGAATGTGTCGCGGATCGGATGAGGTGGGCGCCTGGAAAGAAGACGTCCGTAAACATTTCCCATCCCTGAGAAGTGTGCGCTCGTGCAAGGAGGAGGCTGGCTCTAGACCCCGAGCCGAGTGCTCCTTCTACAGCGAATGTCGTCGTGCTCTGAAGCTCCTCTTTCGGGCTTTGGATGGCCTCTCCAACGCCCAGGCGTTGTCTCGCAAAGCATTGTATCAAGTGTTAGTTAGGGGGGGGGCTTCAAGATGATCTAATTGGCGAGCTCGGTCTTACGAAGCAGGAGGCTCGCTCGATATGGCCTTGGGCGCCTGGGTTGAAATGCCTCAATAACGATGAGGCATCACTCACCTGGCTGGTGATTCGTGAAGCCCTCTGGGTCGGCAAGAGACTTTGTTCAGCAGGCTTGGAGAAATATCCAAACTGTCGTCACTGTACGGGGGAAGTCGAAACCATTGGCCACGCCTTCTTTCAGTGCAAGGCGGTAGTGCCGTTCTGCAGGTTTGTTGAAGGCCTCATGGTTCGCATGCTGCAGGGAAAGTTTTCTGTCCTTGAAGCCAGTTCTCTTTGTAGCAATGTGGTGCCGCAGATGACGAAGGCTGAACACTGTGTTCTGTTGCTTGCTAGGGGTTATGAGAGTCGTGATTTGGACGACGCGTCAGAAGGGATTCTATGAGGGCGAGAAGTTCACTTCTTCCCAACTGATCAGCTTAAAGTCAAGATTAGGACGGAAAGGCGGCGGCTCACCTCATCAGAATTTGGTTACGGTGGGTGAATCTTGCGCGTATGTGCCGAGTAAATGGGGCTGACCTTGAGTGGCATTTTGATGCCGGTTAGGCATTAGGATATTGTTTTCCTGGGTTCAACATAGGCAACCCATCCCGAGATTAGGTTAAAATTAGCTAGGGTATGGTTGCTCATTGGTCCCTTTTATTTCTCTCCTCACTTTTTTTCCTTTAGCATTCAGACAATTACTGCAAGACATTGGAATAGTGATACTGGTCGAGACTAAATTGTTCTCTCTACTAAACCTGATTGTTCATACTGTCATATGCCCTAGTCGACGAATGGGTTTATAAGGCGATCATACGCCGACCAGAAGATATATACATTCTCACACCTGTGGAGAGATACAGGCTATCTCTCTCAGATCATGACAATGGACAATTGGTAAACAAAAAAAAAATATTTTAAGAACACTGTTCGATTAGGATAATCGAACAGTAATCTTTTCCCAGGTTCGCTTCGGCTTCAACACGGATACTGATCCACAATTCAAGGATGAACGATAAGGCTTAGCGATTTTTGATACAAGAACTTTAATATGTACAGATATACAAAATATTAAAATAAAATAAAATATAAGTATGAGTCAAAACATCCGACGACCAGATCTCAAGACTTACGTTTGGATATCAAAATTCGCCTAACTCCAAATGGATTCGACTGAACCCGAACATACAAAAATATAAGTATGAATTACTACGAATGCAGAAATCAACGCATACACAAAAGAGATGGGATAGGAATTGCAATTATTATTTTGACACGTGGAAAAGTGTTTGCAAGAACATAATATTCATGGATGTATGTATATCTTTTTACTACGGGTCCAAAATATATGATTACTTATCTTTTATATTCAGTTCTCTTTTTTTATCATTGTCCTTTCTTTTCCTTTCTTGACACAAATACGATTTCACACACTGTCCGGCTGTAACAGAGATATACACATTCTTCCTCTCTGATTTTTCCTTTTTTCTTTCCTTCTTTTTTTCTTCTGTAGACAGTTCGGTTTCCAACAATTCAACTTGTAACAGAGGTATATACTTTCTTCCTCTCTGGTTTTCCTTTTTCTTCAAACGCAGGCTGTATTCTCAGCGTACAAATTTCTCTGCGTCTTCAATTTGGGGTTATTGAACATGTATACTTGTTCTTATATTTCTTGTCCGGAGTTGCCTGGGATGAATCGGACAAGTTCCATCATTATCTAATGAGTTTATCTTTCCGTTCATAAATTATCAGCGCTTCGATTTCAGGTCTTGCTCCTTCAAAGTCAAGACAGGAACTGACTCCCAAGTAAATTTTTAACTCTCACGTGTCTTGAATTTTGGCGCGAATTCCAGCTTACATCAGTCCCCTGTCTAGCTTCTGTCTAGACATGTGTTGCTACGGATAATTGGGTCAGTCAACCTCTTGACTTGCTTTCCCAAAATGTCACAAGACTTCCACGTGACCTCTATCCTGTTGCTAGGCGGAAATTAACCTTAATATATGCGTGTATACGTGTTTAGGCTATCTGCGTCCGTCACAATACTAACACTTCTACTTCCTTGTATATATTCCTGTTTGTAACATATCTGTGTCATTCCATACCTGTGTTTGAGTTCTTCTTTATTGGTCCTACCTTGGACTATCACCGTGGTACAAGAAACCGGACCATAACAGATAGTGATCTTGAAAAGTTTATTTTCTCAAAGAAACATTGTAATATACTCTGAATAATGGCATTAACACTTGTACCTAGGAATATAGTATCTGTTGTGACACTGGCTCGTTCAGGGTCACATCCTGGTCACGGCACCAATATCATCATTTGGGGTTGACTCTTAGTCGCTGCCACCAGTCTGTGTCCCGGTTGATCGGTGGTCGTCGCTACCCGGCGGTCAAGGTACCAATTGGAATGGTAGGTTGATGCTAACGGCGTCACACCAGCTGCAACCGACATCATCTCCGTCGCTCCCAGCTCACGTCCAATGTCTGGTTACCGAAGTTACTTCTTCGATCTCAAGTCTAACCTACCCACGTTGTGATTTTTATCTTAGGTAGACGAGATCAATCCGCCGTCGGGCTGTAGTGTAAGATGAGTCTAGACCGGAGGTGATATCTAACAAGTTTAAAGAAAAGATGCAAATAAAAACACAAGAGGTTCAAGTATGTTAAAAGTAACAAATTAACTTTTATAAGTCTGTTATATACAGGAGTGTGTTTTTCTCCCGAACCGTTTTCTAGGGAGCGTGACACTTTTACGCTTCTTAGGCATGATCTGGTCCTCTAAGTCAACCGGTTTAGTTTTTAAATGATGGCTTAGCTACGTTCGTCAGTATAACTTGTTGTTGGTAGAATAAACGAAGTCGGACGTCGTGGAATCTCTCGGCCAGCTTCTGAGAGGCAACACTCTGGTTCCTGCAACTCCAAAGGCTCTAACTGGCGAACTACCCACTCCAACTAATCTAACTACTGTCGAACGGCTCGAGGACATTCGTTTATATGGATACCGACCAAAAACCGGTACGGGGTCAGACGCAGTCTGGCGTTTTCGGTAAATCCCGATGTCTGACAAGGAACTTTTTTGTTGTCAGGCCAGGAAAATTGATTACTTCCCTTTTGGAAATTAATCACTTTCCATTTGGGGGGATCCTTTCGTCCGTGAGGAGAGCTATCCTCCTGAACTCCCCCTCTCACATTGATACCTCGCACCAATCCTTTCAGCGGGCGTTAATAATTTCGCCGTCTTTCTCATCAAATTACCTCCGCCTATCACCATTGCTACTACTCGGCCAATGGGCTCCCGGCCGTGCGGGCGTGGCTAAGCTGGCATCCTTAAAATTATAACCTAGAATTATTTTGTTTACAAAATTCTTTTTCCCATCGGCCAAATTTTTTTACGAATGTCACATGGCCACTTTAAATCTATCAGATCTTTTGGTCACTCTTCGTCTTCTTAACCAGCACTTACTACGAACTCCATCAATCAATTGTCAAAGTCTGCTATCTGGTCCTTCAGGAAGTTAGCGTTTACTGGAACAATCGTCTTCTTGAGAGAAAAAAAATAAATTGATAATAAATTTCTTTAATACCAAATCGGCAATTCTTCCGAGATATTTTTCTCATGCCAAAATTTTATAATCGACTTAACGTGTCGGTACTAAAGATGACATCTTGGAAAAGTAAATAATATTAATTCTCTCTACCTCGTATCGGCAAATAATTTCGGAATATTTTCTCATGCCAAAATTTCCACAATTACCATATGGTCCTGCCTTGCTAGTACTTAAGATGATATCTTGTTCCCGGGTTTTTCGTTAATCATTACTTTTACAAATATCATTAATCAATTGTCAAAAGCTGACATATGGCCATTTTGTGAGTCCACTATTTACACCAATTCTCGATCTTATTTTTAACGTAAAAAAATAAAAATCTCGGGGTATCTTCTTTTTCGCTCTTATTATTTTCTTGTGTAATTTTTATGGCTAATTAGTTAACTAATTACCATAGCTAAATAGTGTCACACTGTGCATTGTGCCTAGAATCAAAATGATGCTCGAGATAGGCTCATTATTGTATCTGGGCTCTCTTTGAGTGATTCACACACTTATAACAATGTATATTTTTTCTAAAAATGGTTTGAATATTGCAAATTCAATATAGAATTCAATAACACTGTTTATCCTTTGCTGTCAATAATTTGGGAAGCAAGTAAGACAATTAGTCATTACCAGCGAATTATTTATTCCTTTGAGTAGCCAAATCTTCTGTTAGATTGATGATTTAGTCGAGAATAAAACAAAAGAGAATAACAACTATGGGTGATAATTTCTGTCTTTAGCCCGGGATCTAAGGTTAATTAGAGTTTGAATTTTTGCGAAAGCTGCGTTTCTCAAAATGTGTCTGTCTTTTGTTGAAATTCATTAAAGTGCAGTATTTCCTTTATTAAATTTATGGTAATTAAAAGTACCAAAAGTAGTATATTCTATTTTGGCCGCAATTTTATTTATAAGTCAGTCTATTTTCAATTCTACGGTTGGTATATCGTGTAGTGTCTGATTCGTTATTTCTAAATGTACATTAAGTGTCACATGAACAATTTTACTGAATAACTTCTGTCGGTAATGGAACTAATTAAATGTATTAGAGGAAATAAAAAAAATTACCAATTGCTGAAGTTATCTGAAACATTTTTTAAAAAAGGTTACTCGTGATGTGACTAGGATATATCAGTTTGTTTTACATTTCATTAAATAAACATATAATAGATTATCGGATGTGTATATACTCTCCGACATATGTAAATATTTTATTTATTTTGATCCAATACAAGTAAATATAAATCGAAACGGCTTTTTCTTATCGTATACTGGCAAACGGCTTATTTATAAGCCAAGATCAACATCAAGGAACGTTCAGTGGTGAATTCATTAAATAACATTCGCTTTCAAAGATACATCACTACATTTACGAGATCTCTCTTTGATATCAAAGCGGTTAAAACATATTCGTTATCATTCAATCAGGAATTTGAAATAGTTCATCACCAAATCTGATTTCATAAATATAATGAATTTAATTACACTGCTCTACAAAATGAAAGCTTAAAAAACAAATAGTCTATTTTAGTTAATTTTGGGCACTGGAAATGAAAATGATATTCAGAATTGTTGGTTGGCTTTAGATTTCAAGTGACATAACTAGTGTTATATAAATATTTCAGCAGAATTTTTATCTTTGCCAGATTAATTATTATTCTCCTAATAATTTTATTATATATAATTATTCTCCTAATAAACTAATTATTATTCCCCTAATAACTTTATTATATATAATTATTCTCCTAATAAACTAATTATTATTCTCCTAATAACTTTATTATATATAATTATTCTCCTAATAAACTAATTATTATTCTCCTTTCCAATCAGCTTTTCAAACATTTAATGGACCTGGGGAAAATGCCTTAACAAAGCCGATACCTTAAGGTTATATTCGTAGCGAAGTGATTTTTCCCCATAATACAAAACGAAATATAACACATGTTGTAAGAAAAGCTTACCAGCTATATTTTGGATGCAAAAGAAGTGGGGACCAAATATGTTCTGTAATACTTGTGCAACAAATCTCAGTAATCAAAAAGAAAAATTCTATTCTTTTTTTCTGTGCCAACGATTTGGAGAAAGACAACCAATCATGCTACTGATTGCATGGAGCCTACAATTGCTAATGGACTCTCAAACAAAAAGAAATGGACAGTATCATATCCAAATATTCCATCAGCTATGCGTTCTGTCCCTCATCATGAAATCATACCAGTCTCTGGAGCACCAGAATCATATCTAATTGAATTAGATGATGGGAATGAGAACGAAATGTCAGAGATTGAAGAATCAAGTTCATATGACCATGATTATATGCCAACATCCGTCCCTGAACCACTCCTTCTAATTTAAAGTGGCCTCAAGGACTAAAGTCAGAAATCTGTAACTGTTAGATTCCAGCTTATAACAGTGGAATCTATTAGCTCGTGATGTTGAATTTCCCATTTCCATGATTATCAAATGGATCTAGTCCCATTTTTTTCTAATGGAAGGTGATTTAATGTACTGCAGTGATATCAATGGTCTTGTAGAATCGCTTAACATCAGTTACAATCTAGAGGAAGTAAGTCTGTTTCAAAGCTGTCTTGTTATACAATGATAATGTTTTACCTTCAATGCCAGTTGGCCATGCAGTTAACGTGAAAAAATATAATGACAATATGAAACAGCTATTGAGATTTCTCAACTATGATCAACACAACTGTTAACTTTGCGGAGATTTTAAGGTTGTTGCTCTCTTGTTATGACTACAAGCTGGATATACCAAGTACCGTTATTTTCTTTATGAATGGGACAACCGAGACAGAAATTCTCATTACATTAAGAGAACCTGGCAACTACGACAATCACTGGAATATGGGAATGAATCAGCAACTACCACAATTGAGTCAAAGAAAATTTTGTTGCCATCCCTTCACATAAAGTTTGTCTTAAAAATTCGTGAATGCTATGGACAATACAAAGTATGTATAGAATTAATTTCTCAGAATAAACGAAGCAAAGGTATCATTGTTGGTTCCCAGATTTGTAAATTTCTTTTTGGGCAGAAATTTTGACAGAAGGAAAGAGAAAAACTACAAAGAATGCATTTAATTCAGTGGCAATCAACTTTCTGGTTAATGAAAGAGCAGAAAATAAAAATAAATGATGGCAGACCTCAAGGGTAACACACACCTTGGCTGTAACATTCGTTGAAGGTCCACTTTTTAGATTTGCATCTTGAGTTTTTCCCAAAAGCTTTAGTGCTATGAGTGATGAGCACGGAGAACGATTTCATCAAGACATTGCAGGAACGGAGAAAGGGTAACAAAGCAGGTGGAGTCTATCAATGCTCGCTGATTATTGTTGGACTGTGACCAGAGATGTTCCTTCTCAGTTTACGATAGACAAACTAAGAAGCGACGTGTTGTTGCTGAATAACTTTGCATGTATATACTTCTGAAGAAAATTTTCTGATTGAATTTTATTTAATAAACACATATATTGCCATCTTGATGTGTTTATGTATTGCTCTGGTAGCCCACATAGAAGAGAACAGAACATCAAAGCAAAGTGTACAAACCGTCATTATTTTTATGGTATCATTCATTGTACTCATGTGCATGTCATAAGTGAAGAAATACCAATAATATCTCTAAATCTAAAGCCAATCATCTAATATTCGAATTCAGCACCCCAAAGTACATAAGAATTGGCAGATTTTATTTCTGAAGTAGTTAACCTGGGAAAATATAAAGATCAGTATTAGTGGAACAAAATCCAAGAATCAAGTCAATAATGAATTAAATTGAACCTGTTATAAACATTCTATTTATAAGTTGTAAAAGTATATCATTTACCGGAAAAAATGATACATTGGTCGATGGGCATTAAATATTAAAGAAAATCTTATATGTATATGTTTTCGTGTATAATTATTAAAAAAAAACATGTTGTGTTGGTTATATCTAATAACGTTTTCGTAAGGCTAATGTGTGTGAATATATATATAAGCAATTAATTTTGGGGAATTAGGCTCATAGCACTAAGTCTAGATGAATTCTCCACAGAATGCAGAAAGAACTAGACGACCATTTCGTTCTATCTGGGACTCATCAGCAGTGCGCATCCACTACCGAGAATCGAACCCGGAGCGTTCCAATATAACGCAAACGTCATACCAACTGTACCACGGGACTCAGCGGAGAAGAAGACACAAACTAGACTTGATATAGCGTGCTACTCACTCAGTTCCGATGTTATCTGAATACTTGGAAGAGTATCGCTGCGGAACTGAGTGAGTGCGCACTGCCGATGAGTCCCAGATGTGACGAAACGGCCGTCCAGTGCTTTCTGCATTCTGTGGAGGATTCTTCTAGACTCATTGCTATAATTAATAAAATTAATTACTTGTATACCTTGCTAGACCCAGCTTATGCTCTGCGATGGAGCGGCTAAGGGTAAAAGAAGCAGTCGTGCCACTTGGGGCACTATTCCGAGGTTATCTGAATACTTGGATGAGTATCGCTGCGGAACTGAGTGAGTAGCACGCTATATCAAGTCTAGTTTGTGTCTTCTTCGTCGCTGAGTCCCGTGGTACAGTTGTTATGACGTTTGCGTTGTAGCGAAACGGTCTGGTTTCGATTCACGGTAGTGTATACGCACTGCTGATGAGTCCCAGATAGGACGAAATGTCCGTCCAGTGCTTTTTGCATTCTGTGGAGAATTCTTCTAGACTCATTGCCATAATTCCACAAAATCAATTACTTGTATAATACGAAGGAGCGGCTAAGGGTAAAAAAACAGTCGTGGCTCTTGGGGCACTGTTCCGAGGTTATCTAAATACTTGGATGAGTATCGCTATGGAACTGAGTGAGTAGCACGCTATATCGAGTCTACTTTGTCTAGTCCCGTGGTATGTCGTTTGCGTTGTATCGAAACGGTCCGGGTTCGATTCTCGGTAGTGGATGCGCACTGCTGATGAGTCCCAGTGCTTTCTGCATTCTGTGGAGGATTCTTCTAGATTCATTGAGATATATATATATATATATATATATATATATATATATATATTCGGTTTATTTATGGGCAGTACTTCGTATATTCAGTTTAATAAATTCTATATTCTCAGATTATCTGCTTGATTCTCAAATCGCTTCTCTTTCTGCAACGATCGACTTAAATTGTATTTTCATTCCTAAGAAAATCTTTAAATAAGAAACCTTATGGAAGTGACAATACCCATGAGCAAGATGTTAAAAATCAATTTTCTCTCAATATTAAAATCCCCAAAAATAAACAAAAGCATTTTGCTATCCTCCATTTTATTACAGGGTGAGGGGGTTGTCGAAGCAGGAAGTTTTATTTTAGGTTCTTCTTTTCTAACTTTTAATTTTAAAATACAAGAAATTGTCATAGAAAGTAAACGGTTGAATATTATCTCTTCTATTGATACAAATGTAAATGAAAAATAATTATTTCAACTTCTGTCAGAAATTCAGATGAAATAACATTTCTGATTACTTTCTCCCGAATCTCAGTCTGAATTTCTTTTCTTGGTTGCTTTATTAGCATTTTTCAGTTTCATATATATATATATATATATATATATATATATATATATATGATAGGATAAAGAACAATAGTAAACCTTTCTGAATCTAACATGCTTCGTTTTTATATAAACCTTCATCAAATAATGACATACTGAAAACATTTTTAGGTATTTTTATTTCTGTGTTTGATTCTCATTAAGTAGACTTTACATCAGCAACGTTTATTAAATCAATTCTTAAAGAATTTATCGTATATTTAACAACCACTACCACAACAGGTGTTGACATAAAAACGTCCGCAAATCAACATGCGGACAATCTCTAAACATAAATAATGCCTACTAAACACACACATATACGCATGTACATTATCATCCGAATCAAGCATAGTCAAACTATAAATATGAGACATTTGCGCACATAATTTACACACGCGAATGCTGTTTGACTATCTAAATACACGTGAAACCTGATTAACCAATGAAAAACAATACAAAAATAAAAATGCCATAACTTTTTTCCATTTATCATTCTCTGATGAATCTTTAATAAAAGTGAAACGATTACTATTTCTTCTTTATCCTATTATTCTGCCGGATTCCGATTCATATTTCATCTGTATTTGATTCTCATGTATATATATATATATATATATATATATATATATATATATATATATATATATATATATAAAGAATAATCACACATAGAATTAATCAGAAGTATTAATGCGATTATTGGCGACATCCATCAATAGAAAACATAATATATGCATTAAAATCCTGTTCATCCATAGTGCGAGTTTTGATCCTTGACGAAAAACTTGTTGTCTATAGTTTTTCAGTTTATTTGATGTTAAAATGCTAGTACTTACGGATAGTCTTCTATCCATCATCAGGCATGTGTTAACATCAAATAAACTGAAAAAGAGAGAAAGATTGTCTCGAACAATACAGCGAACAACCAAATTTCTTAGCAGCTGACCTAACAAAGAATTCAATATAGACTTTCCACTCTAACCCGAGAAGGTGCAACGAGTCACTTTCATGGAGGTTAGCATCAGCCATGCTGACGGAAGGCAGAGAAGGGTCTTGCAGATTATTAATGGAGAGAATTTTAGTTTTGGCGGTGTTAAAATTGACAAGCTATTTTTTGCCCCAGTTAACGACGGACTTGAGGTCGTTTTGGACATTGTCTGCTACTTTGACCTTATCGGACTGATCAGCCTTACTATATCGCAGCAGGAGTTGTGTCGTCAGCGTAGATGCCAAGATGGGAGCTAATGTTATCAGGAAGGTCATTAATGAAAATTAAAAATAGCGTAGGACTAAATATGGAGCCCTGAAGGATACCCGTGTTAGTAAGAAAGTATGTAACCGAGTGGCTGTTTAGGATAACTTTCATTTCACGATTTTATAGGAAAGACTGGATCAACTCAAAAATGTGTCCGGAGACACCATAACTTGTGGAGAAGACCTTGTCAAAGGCTTTCGAGATGTCCAATGCTACAGCCTGGACTTCATCATATTTATCTAGAGCATGACAGACTTTTTTCTGGAATTATCGTCAGAACATCAGCTGTTGATCTGGCAAAACGAATACGGTATTTTCTTTTCTGAGGAAAGGCCCTGCAATGAGAGACGATGAACCAATTCAGCATCAATTAGGCCCTCTAGAAGTTTCCCAAAGAATGGTAGAATGCTAATTATATGTATATCACTCAACAGAAATTCAGTTCCGTAGGGTGAAGTTAGGCAGGTTTACTCTAGAATTTACGGGCGAAGCATTCGGCTTTATCACCAGAGAATGATAACATAAGGATTGAAGCGGTGGGGAATAGATACATTGCATTTATTTAATATCCTATTACACAGCCACCAATAATCACGAGAGCTAAATTTGTTAGAGGCTATAGGGTGCCTCATTCTCTCGGCAAACCGGGACTTAGCTCCTTCGAGGACTCGATTATATTTATTACGTAACGAATAAGCGCCAGTTGTGACGAAAGCTGTCACGCTGGTATAGTCAAAAATAGTGGTCTCTGTGTGCTCTAGCGGCCGAGAATTGTGAACTATGGAGAGGATTGAGGCTTCGCATCGTATTTCCGAGAAGGGCTGAAAGCGTCCATGCCGGCATTTTTTTCCCTTATTGATTAGCGAAAAGTATGTAAGCACATTTTAAGTTAAGGAAGTTGGTGGGAGGGGGCCAAAGTAAAGGGTTTGATAATTAATAGCAATAAAGAGAAAAATAAACACAACAGAAAGAAGGGGAGGGAAAACATCAGAAACAAGAACAACAAAAACATTAATTAAAAAAGATAGATATTTATACATTTAAAATAACAAAATGGCATAAGGCACTGTAATTTACTTACAAGGGACTCTATAAATACTTCATTCCAATCTTTAAATTTGATTTTTTCCTTTTTTTTTTCTTTTTATGGTCAGGACAAGTGGACTTATATTCAGTGGTGTTTTGCTGAACACACACACACACTCATATATATATATATATATATGTGTGTGTATATATATATATATATACACACACACACACATATATATATGTGTGTGTGTGTGTGTGTGTGTGTGTGTGTGTGTGTGTGTGTGTGTGTGTGTGTGTGTGTGTGTCTGTGTCTGTGTGAGTGTGTGTGTAAATTATTTTCAGATATAGTGTATCTGTAGGGGAACAAAATGAATAAAAAGGGACAAGAGGAAAAACTATTCTTAGCTCATGCGTTTTGTCCTCTGAGAGACTTTATCAAGGCAATGTAAGATTTATTTTGTTGTATGTGTTTGCATAATGTCTTTGGTTTATCAAGGCTTTTAAATTTGAGGACGCTCGTGTACGTTCATCAGGGGGTTGAACAACATTTTATATCGTGGACTCTTAATAGACAAGTCTTCTTGACTGGCGAGTTTCCGACAGACCTAGAAACCCCTCTTGAATATCGATTCGAGAGGGATTTCTACCTCTTATCATCAATACACACACACACACACACACACACACACACATATATATATATATATATATAATCAATCTCAAAAGAGCGTACAAATGGCACAAGTGTACACGCGACACACACACACACACAGAACGCACGCCCATATATAATATATATATATATATATATATATATATATATATATATATATATATATATATATATATATATATATATGCCTAGATATTACATTTGTTACATGTCTACACATAGATATGAAAATTTGCAATATGTTTATAGTCTCGATTGTGCATAATTTATAATGCCTGCATATTAAGCAATATGTACTCACGCACATATAAGACAAAATGCATACAGGAAAATAGACTTACACTGACCAACGCACCTACATACACTCATATATATCTTTAAATAAGATACTTATGCAGTCAGTTCAAGAAAAAAGTTAAAATATATAGGAAACTGTTCATAAGCCTTTTCTATGTTCTCGTAAATATTTCTCTGGTTTTGATAAGACATTGCTTGTCACTGTCATATCAAACATTTTATCTTGATAAAAACGTCCAATACAACATAAGTGGAACAAACGCAATTTTCTTGGCAAACATATTTACAATGTTCTATGTCTCAAACGCACAATAGCAGAACAATGCATTATACATATACGACTCTTCGTGTATGTACCAAAGAAGCTATTTATAAATGTTGATAAGCATAACAGAAAGTTATATAACTATTACTAAAAAATATTTTTCAAAATATTTAATTTAATTTGTGTAGGTTTATTTAAATTTCTTTCATGAATTTTTGTGCGTAATATATGTTTATCGAGCACTTTTACTTGCTTTAAAATAATGTTCGAGAATTTGATAAAGAAGCCAGTAAAATATCTTCTGTATTATTCTCGCTTTTGATAGTTGCGACGGTCGCATATAATTTATCCCCAGAAGGAGTTAATTATGCCCACCATAACATGCTACCTTCTCAACATAGAGGAGACAAAACTACAGAAGCCTTTCACATTTAATATTAAAGAACGATATTAATTTGCAAATATACAACTAATCAGGTTTCATAAAGTCAAAAGCTCCTCTTTATCAGGAATAAGCTATACACACATATGAAAAATTGAGATTAATTTGTATAAAAACGAAGATATATTCTTAAGTAGTAGTTTATGTAAAATGTTACTGCGTGGCTGATTGATTCAGACTAAAGAGTCGCAATTATGTTATACAAACGAAGTATGATTAACTGCATTTTAGAAAACACTAGACTTTATGCTTATGAAATCATCAGAGAAAATGTATTTATACTTATTGCTTAGATTAAAAATCGTTCAGTTGAGAATTCTTTGTAGTTTAAATAAATCAACATGCACTTGACAAAGGTCAGGGATACAACGGTCGAAACGATGTGATAACAACAACAAACATGAAGAAAAGTCCTAATATAAATAGTATAAATACTTATTTCCTCGTTTCGATTCCAGTAAATTTCCTCAGTAATAAACATGTTTTTTTTTATCTTTCGAAGCTGTATTTAAGATGTTGTAAGAAGGCGAATGTTTCTGGTAAAGTTGATTTTTTTTTTATTGTTTGCCACATGACAGTGGTAAGCTAGACTGAACTAATCTTACTTGGTGTCTGTGATAATTTTATAATTCTGATTTGTGCCAGTGATAAAATGGTGATTTACAAAAAAGGTTAGCTCTCAGTACTTGC
This sequence comes from Acanthosepion pharaonis, assembly GCA_903632075.3. NCBI lineage: Eukaryota > Metazoa > Mollusca > Cephalopoda > Sepiida > Sepiidae > Acanthosepion > Acanthosepion pharaonis. Next base: position 2,125,812 of record CAHIKZ030004884.1, read on the forward strand.
AATATTGGCGCAACATACTCTTTTTATTTGTATTTCCTCTAATTTAACTTACCTTGTAATAATAGCTTAAGCAAAAAAAAAAAAAAATGATTACTGTTTCTGAATCATGATTAAGATACTTATTTTTCAATTATAAAATTAAACAAATGTGAATTGAAATATTATAATGTAGGTATTTTTAATTTATTTTAAATACTTTCTTTAAAGGTATGGTACCCGGTTCTCCCGTAAGCAGAGATATAAACGTTGACTTAATTATTTTGCCTATGAATTGTATCGAATTTCTTTGTGGTTCAACCTTAAACTCATTCCATGATTCAGCTTCGATTTGCTGTTGAGAACTTTTGTTTTGGCCAATAAACAAGATAAATTAAGATTTTAATCTTTTGAAAGAAAGCACTGTTTGTGAAATATAATGGCTCACCTTAGAATTGAATTCCAGATTTGAATTCCTGCCAAGACACAAAGTAGTCGATTTATGCTTTTATTATCTTCAACTTTGGCCTCGATCTTTCTCAGAGAAAATGGACTGCGGTCACTGGGAACACAGCAAGTGCAATTACTGTAGCCATTATTCTTATTGCTGCGGATGCTTCTTGTTTGCTTTGCTTGTCTTGTGATTAGGCGTATAAAATAGTACAAATAAAAGACTGATTGTTAACTGAAGATTGAATTCAATTTTTATTCTTTTACGAAATTTGCTTCAATGTTTTTAACTCAAGTGACATGCAAAATTTAATTTTCAGTTTTGTGCTTTAAAGATAGATTACATGAGTTGAAATTTATTTTGCCATTTTATTGTGAAACACTGAATTCGAAATCATACATTCTTTCCTGGATATATGAAAAGGTACTATATGATATGATAAATTACATTATTATAATCATACAAATCAGTGAACTTCAATCAAAGTATATTTTTGAACGTGTATTTTTTCACGTACCTTAGTAACTGTCTTTTATATTTTTAGTAAATTTTCATGTGACATTCATTAGATTGAGAATCAAATCAAATCAATGAATCAACGCCTTGTTCGATTTTTTATTTTAAACTGCAAAAATGTTCGTTCACTTCAAATAACATTCCCCTTAGCGAAAGAATATATTTTCGGCGTAAAACGACTTGCATAATCCAAATTCCTATAATCATTATATATTAAATAATGACACTGTTTGTGGAATAAATCATGTATGAAATCAATGACTCATATTCAACATAATTTAAAAGTGGAAATTGCTTGAAATGTTAACTGAAAGAATAGGTCTTTCGCATAATTTCAAACCAGAATTAACTATGACTGAAAATTTACGGCACTTCACACAACTATTTTATCCGTTTAAATTTGTTGAATAACACCTATGAATGACGTGTAAGATTAGCATTAGAAGCAGCTTTACATGGCACACTACCAGTTTGTTAAATTTTTCTAAAAGGAACAAGATCGAAAACACACATTCACTCAAAAATGTTAATTTAAGTAACATTTTCTCAAGATATTTGATCTTTACGGCTGCTTAGTAAAAATCAGTATTGTCATAGTGCTTAAATTCAAATTTACAATTGATTTACTATAAATTATGCTTCGGAATAGTGAATGGCAAAATTATTCAAAGGTTTATTTCAGACAAAACATAATATTCCAGTTGTCTTTTTATATTTTAAAAAATCAATTGTTTGTATGAATTTTCAATATTCTGATTTTACGATTAGACTGAAAAGGTTATCTTTTTTCGCTTTAAATATTGTAAACTTGCCCAGAAATGTTCTCAGAATTGAAATGTTTCAGGAGTGGGGCAATAACCGAATAAATAAATCTAACAAAACAAAATATTGTGTCTCTTTAAACTGGAATATAGAAACCAATGATTGTATCTTTGGCCTTTTGTTATTATTTCCCTCTGGCAACCACGTTTCTGTCCCCGGTTTTATTCGACTTGTGGGCTTGCCGATATATTATTTTTTTTTAAATCAATATCTCCGTGCACCAAATCTGTTTCTCTTATTTCATTAGGATATTTTCTCACAAAACTGCTCAACATGAGTTCAACTCTCATTGTTTTTTATAGAGATTTTAATCATATACATCACAAAAAGGTTTTCGTCGTCCCAGATGTTGATATATATATATATATATTGAATGTTTTCATATTTTCTGATTTCATTGAATCTCACATTAATAATCTCTTAGTCTATATATATATATATATATATATATATATATATATATATATATATATATATATATATATATATATATGAGCGATAACGCAGTGATGTGAAGTTTTCTCAGCGCCCTGGTTGAATAGAGTTCTGGCGCCTCCACCTGAATTATTCCCAAAATGTTTAGTAACTGATTATCCTCTGAATGATAAAGAATCAATTCACACTACCTAGAACAAGAATAAAATCTCAATATCATAATTTTAAAACTGGGACTAATGGAATTACACCTATATACCAATTATATGTAAGTAGTTTCAATTTGTTTTGAAATTAACATCGTTTAGTAATGTAATTTTTCAATGTAACAGAAAGATATAATACTTATCTCTCTTAGTTCAGAGTTTAGGAAGTCAGCTGGAAAATCATTCATTTGTAGTTTAGGAAACAAAGAGAAAAAATCTAGATCTTAAAGTTTTACTAATGCTTACATTTAAACATATTTTACAAAACTGACATGTATGGCTACATGAAATTTATTCACTAGATGAAAATTTGCGCCTCTTCATATCTGCGCACGGAAGCGAATGACCCCAACCCGCACTTTGTTACGCCTCTGCGATAAAGATAATTCCTAGCGTTTACATATGTGTATGCATATAAAACAAGCACAGATATAAAGAAATACCATTTTTAAAGAAACCTTACACATCAATGTTTGCTATTTGCTTAGAATAATACAAGACTTAAAGTTAGTATCCAAGAAAGAAAATAACAAATTCTATAGAGCTCTGTTTTTAGTGACTCAGATTTTTTTAGTGACTCAGGCTTTTTTTTCCTGAATGTGCCATACAACTCTATGAATGCTGTCATTAGAAAAAAAAACAGCAAAAAACATATAGAGAGATTTCTGTAAAACATATCTGATTCACGTGTATCCAGGCAATTCTCAAAAGAACAAATAAGTGTAAATTTTGAATTTGACAAATAGCAGAGAAATGAAACGCAAAATTTTTAAGTCGGTCGATACGTAAAATAGAAATGAACCGTCTGAAAGAATTGCATGTGAACAATAATTAAGTTAAACACAATAATTCCATCGCTCTTGCAGGATAATTTGATTTGAATGGTACGAAGCGTATGGAACATTTTGCTTGATCGAAATTTGGAACAAAAACTTCAGATTCGAGCTTTTATCAAAGTAAAGGCGCATGCGCGTTTGAAAGTATATGAGTTAGGCAAAATTGTCTAATTCTTTCCTAATGAAGATCATTTAACATATTGACTTAAAAAATTCTCGAATAAATCTATTAGATTTACCTTGGAAATTTTCTGCAGTAAATGATTTTTGCGACAGATTTGGGATCAGTTAAATAAGTGGTTCGCTTATTCCTAAGACAGATTGAAAGCAAGATAGACAGTAGAAAACAATGTATAACCTGCGTTGGTAAGATAGTTGAGGGTGCAAGAGATATAGGTAAAGCGTAAAAATTATTAAGAGCTACAAAGGATAGGAAATTGTGGGGAGCCAGGATCGGCAACGTCCTGAAGAGACACGGCACATAGAAGAAGAAAAAGGAGGAGGAGGAGGTCCACTTAATATTAAATGATAGGCAAACCACTCTATTTCTTAAAGCAATGTTTTTCAAGCTTTTTTTATATTACGAGAAAGTTGAACTTTAAACTTCCGTGGCACACTTAAATTTAGATGATCGAAAAAGAGTGAAAAAAGAGAAGATATTTTATGATTTATTTATTAATACAAACAAAACAACTGATTAATAAAAATATAATAATGAAAATTCTTTAAAAGAAAGCTTGACGTTTTTTTTTTGTTTTTTGGGTTCTTTTTTTGCAACGTCGAATTTTGGACAGGCATACTCTTAAATCTTCTTCCATTGAGTTTAACCGTGATTGATTTTTGTTTTTAATATTGCAGAAAAGCTTGCTTCGCACAAATACGACGTTGAGAATGGAAGAAGTAGTCCTATTGCGTTTTTTGTAATGTTTGGAAATTCACCTTAAAGTGATAAGCAAAATGATGTAATATCTGTTGAATATTTTCATTGAAAAACCGGTTCTCGAACGAGCACAGAGTTAAGCAATGATGGTCAGTATCTTGATACATGACTGCTTGAAAATACCAGGTGCTCTAAGCTTGGAGGTTTGGGTCGTGCAAGGGATAATGGCTTGGAATTGTTCATCAGGGAGCAATCTTCCAATTTCAGTTGGGATAGTTATATTCATATGCGAAAAAAACCCTTTGGAAAAGGTATGAATCCACCTCTTCTACCCCCACTTAGTAATCTTTATTATTTAAAAAACAAAATTTTTAAAATCTAAAATAATTCTCTGGATTTAAATAACCTGCAAATAGTTAACAAATCGTCGAACATGAATGAAACAATCAAAATTGACTATTTTAATTACACTCGTTAGTATTTCTTATTGATTTTGATATGTACATGCATTGTGCTTTGGGCTTTTCTCGAAAATAATTTTAATAAATGACCTTGGAAATTTTTCGAATCATACCTACGATCTCCACCCCCACCAGTGGAGAATCATTGTCTTAATGTATAAAAATATTTGCATGAAAAATATTTTAATCACCATATTTATTTTGAAAATAGTCTATAGACATTTTCAAAATGATCTTATTTACTTGAATGGAGAATTGTATCGATTCTCTGAATTTAAAAAGGCGTGTAAACTATAGAGTAGATTTCACTATTATGACTTTAACTCCTTTGAATTCTTCAGAAATGTTCTTGAATACATTTCTTGTCAAAGTTTAAATTAATAATTTTTAAATGATAAGATAAAAACGATGCATGTTGATTTCAAGTGGAATTTTACAGTTGAAATGGTGCTATGTAACCGTAAGTTCTATGTTAACAGCTTCTTCTCTTGAACTTCTGGCTTTTGGAAGTCTCTTCCAGATTCTTGCCTTCCAGTCAAGTTTAATCTTCAAAAATTTAAATGCAATGTCAATTGTTTTTTTCTGTCTTCTCAATTCCTGTTCTTTTATTGTGTTCTCCCCTTAATATTGTTCTTCGCAGATTATCTCATACACAGTAACATCTTAGTGGCTTTATTGCTTCACTTGCGGGTAAAATGATAAAAGAAAACGTGAATTTTAATTTCATTACGGAGAAACAATGGTTAATCGTATATAATTCTTATAATCAGCCGTGCAAAATTAATAGTTCTTGGTATAACCAATGCACCTCAGTAAATTACTAAAATAGTTAACATCGCTCTGGTATGATATAAGCGTAAAATAACATTATATGAGATGTACTGACAGATGCAGTAATTTTTTATCTTCTGCTTAAACAAAATGTATATGGTTTCTCTCGATTATATGCAAAATTAACGGAATGTGTAATATGAACACCTGGTGAAGTCTAAAGTGATGATAACGTTTCTTTTTCTCACACATTGATCCTAAGAAAATCTTCCTAAAGAATGAAGAAAATATTATACTTATAGGTGTTAAATAAAATAATTACATCTATTATAGTTTCACGAACAATAGTAAACAGTAAATGCAAACTATGTTTAGTAGTCATCTAAATTTGATCATGATTCAATAATTTATTTGTATTGGTGTTATTACATTGTTAGTGATGATAAAATAATTCCAAAATGTGAATAAAATATGAAACGAATTTTATAATGTTGTTGTGCTGTTGAAATCTGGCCTCTAAAATATTTTGAATACATAGAACTTTTCTAGCTTAATTATGATCAATGGTTTTCTTGCGTATATTATTAATATAAAGCCAGTATTTACCGAATGATCAACACCGGTGATATAAGATGTGTAATAGTTTCAATAATATCAGTTAATTGACCATGTGTTTGTCATAGTATCGAAATATTTGTACTTTTGTAGCTAATGTCTTATATTTATGCCAAAAGATGTCTTAGTTTAAATTTGAAAACTAACCATGATAAAATGACAGCAAGATGTTTTGTTGAAGTTTTTAAACTCCAGTCGGATTAAACCTAATAACAAATGTGGCGTGATTTTCAATCCAATGTGTGCTTTGAGATAAAAGATTTTAAGAAGTTGTAACATGAGATTTGAACATGTCCGAAGCTATATTTGTGAGAAAACGACCTAGCACGTATTTAACCATAACATTCTCATTCAACAAACAAACTTTGCATAATTTCTAACCTAGTAATCAAACCATCTTTTCAAGTCGTCGAATATAAACTCAACATGAGTATATATTTACGTAGTTCTTTTGATATCAGAAATGTGCATTTCAGGAATTTATCACTGACTATTTACCGACAGGCATTGCTCGGTTTTCTATAAGCATTTAATCATTATATTCATTATAAAATCGATAAACAAACGGAAAGAAAATTGTTAAAAAGGTGTCTTTTATAAATATCATTATATTGTCGATATTTATGTAGTCTTGTTTATATCCATTTAACAGGTATGCATAATGATTGTTTATCAACAGTGAAGCTTTTTGTGCAAATGTTTCTATCCCACATTTAGTGACCTTTCTTTAAGTACACTTTGGATATTTTCCCCGAGGTTTGACGCGACAACTGTTTCTTAAAAGTTTTACGATAAAACATTGTTGAAACTGAGGTAATGTACTGTAAATAAATAATGTTTTATTCTGAGTGATTTTTAATGGACTTAACGATAATGTGTATATATATATATATATATATATATATATATATATACATTTTCTGCATGAAATAGGAGATGAACATATACGGTATGTTGGGGAGTCCTTGGTAACACCACTCCAAAATTCTTTCCAAACATCAGCATCTGCTTACTTGGTAGGGGCAAGAACTCTTCAGCATCAACTTGTATATCACAATGGTAACGAATTCTAATCTGATTTGCACCCGTGTCTTCATTTCAAACAAAAAATATTTATCTTTAAAATAAGTTGACAGTTAATGATTTTCTTTACCAAATTCCCCCTACACAGTTAGAAGGTTATAGTTGAAATGGTAATGATGGATGTGTCGTAGGGATAGAAGAAAAGGAGGTAGGAAGTAAAGATTAGGGGGAGTAGAAAAATAGAGAACGTCTGACCATTGAAGTGAACAGGTTGTCAACATTGTAGTATTAAAGGAGGCACCTACATGTTCTACAATGTGATAGTTCCTAGTGTAGCAATATTAGGTTTTGTTAAATTGAAAAACATCTGGATCTACCGCAAAAGTCATACGGAATATTTACTTTGAACCAATGATTATCAGTAAGTAAAGTCAACTTTAAATTACAGAGCAATAGGCTTAGATTGAGAGAAAGTCACGGAAGGAAGTTTATTTTTTAGACAAAGATATCAAGGCAAGGAAAATTGCTGTCTATAAAACTGACCCTCCCACGTGAAAGGCAAAAGAAAGAAACGAAGTAGCCATTGCAGAAAGTAGACGACGGCCGCTGAACTATGCAACCCCCTCACTTACGCCTGATCCCTACTTCGCACGCTTATAGCAATAAGTTACAACCCAAGAATAAAATGTTGTTTACTGATAGAAATTGTTTTGTTCTTCACTCGTGGGTAATGATCTGGCCGAAAGGTAATTTTTAAGCTATAATCGTTTGACTGGAAGAAACTACATCTTGTCAATAAACCTGGTGCAACCTAAGATGCAACCCAACATTCGGAAAAAGCGGCCTGATTGGAACTTGCTTCTTAAATTTTGCAAATAGAGTTAGAAATAGCGTATCCTAGCTGTAAAGAATCCTAGCTGTAAAGAATCCTAGCTGTAAAGGTGAAAATGGTGAAACTATTCGTAACAGTCCAATGAGTCAACCAAATCTTGCTGTAGAGAATGTATTTTTGTAAAGACTAGACAAGTAGATATTTATTAATCGTAGTAATTAAGGAAGATCAAATTGTATAAAACATGAAATCTGTGAGACAAATTTGCTAATCAACATTCTGCAGAAGAATCATATATTCTGATAACCAAAACTAACTACATTATTATTTACAGATGGTAAATAATCTTTAATTCATACTTTCAAGTCGCAAAATCTAATCACATTTTTTAAAAATTCCACTTACTTTTATTCAACGCACATGTAAAAAACAAACAATTCTAAGAATATATACTCTACGCTTTCGATTCTATGCAATCTGTATCAAGAGCAATGACGTTAAAATGTTTATTTTCTTTTTCTTTCATTATATTTTCCGCCTTGGACAATTATTGGATGTAAAATCGAATAAAATCCTATCTTAAAAATTGTTTAACATAATTTTCCCCTCTAAAATACACGAATTGTTTTTTTAATATTTTATGCGTGTAAGGTTTGCATTAAGAAACCTTCACTTGGAATCATACTTCTCTTAAGATGTTAAAAGACATTGCAAGCGGTTGACCATTGTGCAATTTTATCTTCACTATATATTCGCGATATTTTTTGTCTTTATTTCAGACAGAAAAGTTAGCGTTGATTTCGGATTCAGTTTGCATCTCGAAGAATTTCTATTGGATATTAACAGACAGAGAGCAACCAAATTTGTGAATTGACAGTAGCATTCATCTTAGTTTATTACACACTGATTTCTTGAAAGAGAAAAGCGAACACCTGATGATATTCTTTCATGAAGTTTGAAATATATCCATTGTTCATCTTGTTCGGTGCTTCAAATAGAGCAAGATTATTGTCGTCTGTTTTGTTGTAGGAATTTTACATTAAGTCTAATCACGTTGAAAGAGACAAGAATATTATGAAAACCAACAGAAAAGCAAAGACGATGCTGTTTGTTTATAGGCGTTCCTTAATTGCACTGCAGGATGCCATCATAATGAACCGGCGAAAGGAAAATAGTTTGTAGAGACTTACTGATATAAATTCTTTTTCTATAAAGATATTCATGATATAAATATTACAGCAGTTCTAATAAAAATGTCCACTTGCATGTATTTCTTCAATGACAAAAATTAATGAATTTAGTTAAATTTCGAAATCATTTAAGCTCATTTAATATGACCCCTAAGTAAAAGATAAATACGAGGTACTGCAGTATGAATGATTAGTCTGAAATCTATAATATCTAAATTGTATTGAAAGTTATAAAAGGGTGAAGATTCCAAATCGGGGCCATGCAGAAAATTTTAATTGTGAATTATACTTACTCCATTTTCACTTCTTTCAGTAAAATGTTTTGTTATTCGCTTAAAATCGAGCCATGCTAAAAACAGCAACGAAATTAATTTGGGACAATCATGGTATGTACTTAGATGAAGTACAGCTTGAAAACAAAGAGTAATATAAGCAATACTTAAAAATGCAAAAAATGCTAGGTTTATAATGAAATGAGATGGTAAAATATTGTGGAGTGTGCAAATAACAGATTTGTTTTGGCTCATATTTTACATCTATTTGATGGAGGATTATCAATATCAAAGGCAAAGATATAACTTCACTAAATGTGACACCCTGCAACTATGACTGTGAATTGTATCAAGACACTTGAAATACAAATGAAAACCATTAGGATTTCTGAATGAAAAGTTCATCCGAGGAAGAGGATTCATTTCAAACTTTGTAGACAACTATTAACGGATGTTCAAGTAGGCGCTTTCAATAAAAAGCGATACCTAAGTTTAAAATGCATTTTATAAAAAGAGACTTTTTTTTTTTGCGGTTTTCATTTTAGTTTTAATCTTAAGTTAACAATTAAATTTAATATTACCAATACGCCAAATACTTTGGTCTATTTCACGTCGAATTTTAAATTGGTTGAAAACATTTTTATCCTTATCAGTAAAATCTATAAATTCATCCATATTGACAGACCTGCTAACACAACATAATTCTCTTTTATAAAAAAATCTATCAAATAAAAATATACTTTTCTGAATTGTTGAGAAAAATTAGCTAATTTAAAGTTTAATTACTTAATTGAAACAAACATCCTTTATATTGAAGAAAATAAGGTTTTCATAATGTTTTTCGACCTTTTCAGTGATTTATTGAGAGAAATCAACTAAGGGTGAATATAACTTGAAATGATGAATGCAACGTAAACACATTATTTAAATAATTTTTAACTACACAGTGAATTTTTGGTACTTTGTCTTTATATCCTTAATTACAAAGACGCTTGCTGAGATAATTTTAGAAAATTATCAATAAATTTTATATATACAATATTTATTTCTCTTATTTTCTGATGTAGACACGTCAATATGTACAACAATCGACACGTTTATGAACTCTTTTTAGAATACTAGTGGTCGATGAATTGTAGTAAGCTTTTCCTTTTATGATTAGTAAATAAAGTTCTAACTTAATAACAATATCACTTGGCCGCTACAAATTAATACAGAATTTTAAATGATTTAAAAGTTTACAAATTATTCTAATTAAAATTAAAACAATTCTTGCAAAAAATCATTATTCATAAAACATTTTTCCTTAAACCAAGAGATCCCCTACGAAATATTACTAATAAACCCAATTGAGAGCTTTTGTAATTGAATAATATTTTAGTTTTACTGTTTTTATTTTATTTTTCGATTCAGAGCAATTTTTTGTCACTATGAGTTTTGTTTAACCTTAAGAACTAATATTTAAATTTCCCGAGGACAAATAATCATTTTCTGCAAATTTTTCAAAATTTCATAAAATTATTAAATGGGCAGGAGGGTAACAACATTGTTACAAAGTTTTGTCGAAATATTTCAAATATAATTTAATTAATTTCTGAATAAGACTTTAAAGTTAAAATAAAATCCAATAATTATCTAATTTATGCAAGAATATCCAAATAATTGTCTTTTCCATCTCAAGCAGATGCTCACCGTTCGACAAATTTAAGGTCCCACGTTTACGTCAGGAAAACAAGTTTTAACAAAATTTTCTAAATGTATAAAAATAATCTTTACATAAAAAATCTTTTTATCTCCCCTCTTAATAATAACGCAAAGTTTTGGGGGTATCTACATTTAACGAAATGCAATTTTATTTGAATATTAATGAAAGACATAGTGAGCAATAAATGGTGTTCACTTTTCAGCCTTGTATATCTTAAATGTATAATCACTTTTTGAGTCGTAAGTCGCCAAAGCAAAATAAGTTCATACATTTTAATGCTTATTTTTCTTTTCCTTTTGCCCTAGCATAAATTTGTGTCGCTATGAAATTGGCACACACAATATATGCTTAAGTATAGTTGATCTTATATCAATATTATATTAAAAGAAAGTTTTTAAATATCATTTTTCAACACTATTCATTTAGCATATAAAGTTATTGAACTTTTCTTGAATCATTGCATTTATTCAAAGTAAGTCAAGTTTTCATTACTTCTATTTTCTGATGACAACTTCACTCACTTGAACTCAACGTTCCAGTGTGCTAATGCCTATCATGTTTTTAATTAATGAGAACTATTAAAACGAAACCTATATCAAACAATCACGTGATATATTTTTCGTGAAGAATATATTACAAGATATTCAAACAAAAGTATTTATTCACTTATAAATATCAAATCATAATATGCAATCAAATGAACATATAAAGATTCTACTTGGTTTATCATTATAACATAAATTAAATTATAACATTATACCCACATCGCCTAATGAATCAGTAAAAAAAGTCTCATCTCAGTTACATTTCATTCCACTAACGAAATATTTCGTCAAATCGAGTTACTCAGCTCCACCTATCATAGTAAATAATTGCTCCTCTCTGAGAATGAGAACTTTTCGCCAAAAAACACGTGTCGTCAAAGTATTGAAGTTTAAATATTACTTTTTGGTTGTTGTTGGATTTTATATCAAGATTGTCTTACGTGTCAGTGATTTGCTCAGGAATGATTGAACAGACGATTTTATCTACATTATTAAAATAATCATGATTAAGAAAATGAGCTCGTCTTTCAAGTCCATAATTATTCCTCAGGTTAATATTTTGTGTTACTTCTCTGAATCAATGAAACATTATTGCACGCTTATAATGTTTGAATTTTGTATCAAATAACTGATATTGCTGCCACTCGATGAGATAATAATAACGTTATGAAGATATTGACCCTCCACATTACTTCAAACAAAATGTTGCAAAGGAAATTCCCTTCAATACTGATAATTGTTATTGAACTTGAGAAACCTATTTTCCTGAAAAAAATGTTTCAAATGAAAGATTTTATCAATTTCAACCGACAGTTGCACTGGCTGCTCTGTCAATGAATGCTGAATATTTCCTCATAAAGAAACTGCTAATATTAACATTACCATTAAAGATTAGTTCTCTTACTAAACATTGATCCCAGCCAGATGGGCGGTGTGTGAGAAAAATTGTTTTAGGAGAAGACAGTAGCAGTGGCTGCTCGCTCAAAAAATATCAAATGTTTACTTTATAAAGAAACGTCATATATTACAATCAAAATGTTTATGAAGCTTGGAAATATTTGCTTATTTAAATTCCAATGGTCGGGAAGCCAAATATCGACTTATAAAAATATTCAGTTTAAAGACACACATAAAATATCAGACTATTTCAAAAGAATAACAACAGAAGACAATACCCTTACAAGGTCTGATCAAAAGGTATCGGAGCTCTTGCTATGCTAACGTAAAGTACGCAGAGTGAAAGCACATGCACATAGTAACTTACAACGTTCTCGCTCACTTCTGTTGTTTATAGCAGTGCTTGGGATTGGATGTCTGTAGAGTGCGGTTGTCTCTTTGATTATGTTGAAGAATACGGAAACTTTTTGAAAACGGTCATAACAGATGAAGATTCATGGGTCTATGTCCATGACCCAGAAATTGAGACTGAAGAAAGCCGGAATGTGTCGAAACAATGTGAGTACACTGTTAAAAGTTTTCTTCGACTACAATGACATTGTTCATCATGAGTATGATCCACCCGGTCAGACAGTAAACACGGACTACTACTACTGACATTACAGCGTTTGCTGGATACTGATCTTTGGAGAAGGTGACAACTCTTCTATGAAAAAGAAGTTCCATGAATGCTTTTCTCAATGAAAATGACACTTGATAATGTATTCAGCTTCAAAACTGGACTACTTCGAAGGAAATTCAATACAGGAATGCCTTTTAATTTTCTTTTTATAGAAATAACCCCTAAAGAGAATTTACAATATTTCGGTTCATTTACTGCTTAATATTTGCATAGAGAAGCCTCCACTTGAAATTAAACTTAATATATTCAGAGGTCAAAGGACATCAAAAGCAGTTGATCGTTGTGCTATAATATCTTCACTTTATGTTTACGATGATTTTATCCTTATTTCAACTGGAAAATTTAGCGTTGGTTTCGAATTCAGTTTGCATCTCGAAGGATTTTTATTCGATACTAACAGAGACAAATCAAATTTGCGAATTGCTAATAGGATACCTGCTGATATATCCATTGCTCATTTTGTTGTTTGCTTTAAACAGAGCAAATTTCCTGTCGCTTGCGTTGTAGGGATTTTACGTTAAGTCTAATCACGTAGAAAGAGATAAGAATATTATGAAAACCAACAGAAAAGCAGAGACGCGACTGTTTGTTTATAGCTTTTCCTCTATTGTATAGTAAAACTATAATAATGAACCATCGAAAGGAAAATCATTTTTAATTAAAACAAAATGAAACACAGAATTTCCAGTCACAGGTTACCTGATTTCCCATGAATAAATCTAACGTATTGACAGTAATTAAGACCAATAAGAAGGTTTTGACCATAAACATATAACCATCATGCCCAGAATTTAATCATTAACGGCTATAGCTCACTTTTTTATGTTGGCTATCACAAAAATTGTAAAACAGAAAAGACGAACTCATACAGTAAACTTATTTTTAATATTGTACTCCATTCTTTCATTAAGCCTATATACTGTATTTTTCGGAAGATAAGATGTATATTTTAAAGAAAAGTTCTGAAAAAAATTTAGAGTCATATTTGAAAGATGTTATGCCCTAAAAATTCGGATATATTTTAGTTTTAAACACAAAAAAGAACTCCATCTGAACTATGCATTCTTATTTAAATATATTTACAAATGGCTTATATATATATATATATATATATATATATATATATATATATATATATATATATATATATATATATATATATATATATATGGTGGACGAGGAGCAACGGGTTTCGATCCTAGCTAGAAGCAACAGGACGTCTAGCCACACTGATGAGCTGTGATAAATTGAAACAGTCTGTCTGTGGATGACAATATATATGGTGGGTATAGATTGATAACTATCATTATACTTTTAGTTTAAAGATGTAGACAGATTTTGACATCAGATGAGGTTAAACATACATCATTTTACGAAATGATTAATCGTTATCTAACATGCAGGATGAGGTCAGTTACGAAATATTAAAAATATGTAAAAATTACTTTGTTAATTGTAAAAAATATTCCCCAGATTTGTTTGGGATTTTATGTTTTATATTTGATAATTAAGCTTCTGTATACATGATTACAAAATTGCTTCATTTAAAAACGCCTTCAAAAATGCTGAGTAGTATTTTAATAGGATCTAATTTTATATGAACAATGTACCTACATTGCATCTGAAATAAATTTCCGAAAAATGAAAAATACGATTTTAATGTTAAGTGATTCAACAATTATTATTCCACAAGTAATGATAAAAATGAAAGCTAATGCTTTGTGAGAACATAATTACGCTCCCTAGTAGCGGAGGCAAATGATTTTATTTTAAATTGTAATATTTATCTCGCTTTGCTATAACTTTATAGACCAACAATGAGACTTGAACCTAGCCTAAAGGTGGTAGGAGAAGAAAGTTAGTAGTAAACAAGATATTACCAAATATACCAAATAGAATCTTTCTTATTACATTCCAGTTGTGAGTTCATACTTATTGTGATCAAATTACAAATAATTTGCATTGAGAAAATAAATTCGTCTGTGAGAAACAAAATTAATTCAGTAAAAGTTTTCATGGTCAACATATTTTCTTTGTCAATTCCTTCAGGAGAATCACACTTTATCCCGACAATGTGATGTGGATGCATTCAATACTATTTCAATGTTAGATAACAAGCTTTTTCGCTAAATTAGACATAAATATATTGTGTTTTCCATCGGAGACAAAGACAGAAACATACGAATCTGAAAAAGCGCTCAAAGATTCACATGCGAACTAAAATAACATCACAGTTGAATTACATACTCGGCAATTTCTGTTTATTCCAAACCTCAAATTATTTCTTCGGATAAGTTTCGATCGCTATTCTTTCCAAGATTAGCAAAATAAGAATAACGGACTGCAGTCTGTGCGACACGTAAAGAGGCAAACAGAAATGATCTTCTATTGCAATCCCACTACAATTTATACTCTCTCTTTCTCTCTCACCGCTCTCCCTCATCGCTCTCCAACCACTCTCTCTCACTTTCACATTGCTTTCTCTCTCTCCGCTCCCTTATTGCTCTTCCATCGCTTTCTCTTTCTCTCTCTCTCTCTCTTTCACTTTCACACTACTATCTTTGTGCGAATATGTGTGTGTCTTTAGACATATGACACTTTATTATGAAATTACCGCTGTCATCCGAAACTGCTTTCTACAATCAAAAGTCTTACACGAATTCTGTTGCTATAGTTTCTTTTTAACAAATCCTTTCACCCCAAACAAGGCAACAACGAAATTACGTCGCTTTTACTGAGTGTGAAAGAATATAGGAAAAAGCAAAACCTTATTAAGGAGAGAAAACAATAACAGAAGAGGAATGAAGGAGACAGAAAATAATGATTGGCGTTTCAAATTTGAAGCTTGAAAAAACTTCCACTAATATGAAGTACGAGAATTATTATCAGCAGAGATATTTCGGTTACATCTAACCATTTCAGTTGTAACATGATGTGACCTTGCCGCCAATCCAGTACTGCGCTTAAATTCATAAAGTCTAAGTTCAATAGAGGAAAGTTCAGAAAAATTACCATGAAAATATTTATAGAAAAGACACAGAGAAACTACATTACGGTGCTGGGAAAATAACTGATGCCGAGAAGCAAGGTTAGAACCAGTGACATTGCAGATTATTCTGTGTATTTTATTAAGAATCGCTATTCAGACTATATGTGGCTGCAACATTCAAAGTTGGACGCGTGGTAGACTTATGAATATATAAGATAGATTTGGGCGAGTAAAAATGTCTTGATCGGCACAGTGAACGAACCTCCTAACAGTAAACCTAGCAATTGATTCAATATGATCTCTCCACTTCATGTCAGCGGGAAACGTTAATCGGAGATGGAAAAATTATTCACTCAGCTAAAGGTTTGCATAATCATGGAAGGTTGTAAATGTTCTCTCAGACGATTAATAGAGTGCAGTTTCGATTTGGAGGCGTTAAAATTAACAGACCACTACTTGCCCCCAGTTAATAACAAATTTTAAGTCATTTTTGAGGTCAGCTGCCAATATGAACTTATCGAACTGATGAAGACTTACTATTAAGATGGTAAATAGTAGTGTTATCAGCATAGATAGTAACCTGAGAGTGATGTGAACACCTGCATTAACGAAAAAAAAAGATCTAAAAGAGTGGCTATTCAAAAACTAATTTCATTTCGCTATTTCATAGGAAATACTGAATCATTTCAAAAACTCGTCCAGAAATGACATAACTTTCAACTTGTGAACAAGACCAGTATGCCTTTGATATATCCAAAGCAACGGCCCATCATTCTTATCTAACGCTTGTTAGACATTTTCAGCAGTAATCGTTAATGCTTCAGCAGTTGACCTAGAGAATCGAAAGTCATATTGCTTATCTGCAAGGTGAGATTCTCAACCAATTCAGAATTGATTAGATCCTCTAACACTTTTCAAAAATAGGTAGAAGATTAATAGGCCAACGATTCGAAGGATCAGATGGTTCACCTGAGTTCTTAAAGACTGGAACCACAGAATATGATTTTCAACAAGCACGAAAGCTAGAATCAGCAAGTGCTTATAATAAACTTTAGGAAGAACAGGAGCCAGTTCAGGGACAGATTTCTTAAGGTCTATTGCAGAGTTCCCAACTCAGTCGAAGTTACAAAGTCGACATCTCTGTGCTGAAGATAATTGTAAATCTCATTGTCTGTGCATTGTGCATCTCGTCTGGTCTACATAAACTTTTGAATTCAAAATTGTTCTTTCATCAAACTGGTTGCTAACCACCACAAACGTTACCAGTCTTTTGTCATTTAACCCATAGTTATTGAAGAATTGAATCTCATGAACTCTATTGGAATTAGAAATCGAAGCGCCGTTTTTTTTTCCGAGCCGCTAATAATTATACTACCTATATATCCATATTTAACTTATATAACAACCACCCAAATAAATTCAGAACGACAAAGGTTACCTTGACGTGAGGTACTGAATAATAAAGTGGATCATTACTATAAAAATCATATTTACAACCTTGTTCCAAACTTAAGCTTAGTAAAAAAACAACTGAACAACTACAGGTTTTACAGAAAATGTTATACAATAAAAAACACGGGAAAAAAAAGATGAAATTCAATCAAATGAATTTGCGAAATGCAGACTTATTTTAATCAATATCAAAAGAGCAGTATTGGTTTTATTGTAATTAACCACATTGTAAAGATTATATGTATTTTATTGTTCTTGAATATTTATGAATTAATTTCTTTAAAACCTGTTAATTCAATAAATTGGATTTAATGACAATCGTTTTGTTTTCTATCTGCACAGTAGTAATTTAGGAATATATATGATCTCTAAAGATATAATTAACTTTTACAACCATTTCTACTGTGTGAGACTTCAATGTCTGTCTATCGATATTAAGTTTTTGCATATTAGCGTGCGTATTATACTTTTATATTCCAATTATGCATGTGTTCATGGTAATTATGCCTGCACATACAATTGAAGTTTTTCTTCCAAGAGAGAAACCGGTCATCATCCTTCTAATCCAAATTCACACTATCGTTTGACGCATAGAGCACTTTTACGGACGATATTACATAAAAGGCAAGAGAACGGACATTGGAACTGTTCCATAAAAATATAATTTTCCACTAGCAGAATATTGACATCCTGCTCTTAATGCATAGGAAACGATATAGACACGTTTGAAAAAGATCAAAGAATGACGGTTATGCATCTTCGTGTAAAATATCGAAATTCTATAATGCTGAGTACTTTCAAGTCAACTATCACGTTTAATCAGGTACTTAAGGTGGCGTTAAATCATTGCAATAAAAGGATGAAAAGAACGAACGCTCAAAAATTATCTCTGGTTCCTATAAAACTTCCTAAAGTAACTTCTGTCAGATAAATTCGAAATATTTAGAAGAATTACTATAAATTCAGAAAGTAATAATTAGATAAAATAAAAATACAAATATTTACCCGATTTAAAATATTTAAGTAATAGTTACCCATAAAAATGTAGTTATATACAAATGACCTCAAAAATCTTATTTTCTGTAAATTTAATAAAATATAACAGAACCCCCTCCCCCAAAATTAAGAAACAAGAAAAATACCCGGCAAAAAAATATAAATAAATAAAAAATAAATAAATAAATAAACTGAAAAGAGTAAAACGTATCTATCTCCTAACAGACGAAGAAGAGGTGACGGAAATGTCGTTCTACCGAAGGATGCTGGGAATATCATAATCGGATAATATAAGCAACGAGGAAGTTTCAAGGAAAATGGAAACAAAAAGGACAATTATGTTTAGAATGAGAAATAAAGTGCAAATAGATGGCAGAAGAGGAAGTGAAAAATAGTAAGGAGGATAAGCATTGCTTAGAGCAATGAATAGGAAGTTATGGAGAACCATTGTCCATGATATCCTGAAGAGACACAGAACTTAAAAGAAAATATGCCTGCTAGTGTGGACCAATGCTTTTAAACTGATACAGCTATTAGCAAAATTTTGATCTGATACTTTCAATAGATACGTAAAGTTCGATGTAGGCGGTTGATATATATATATATATATATATATATATATATATATATATATATATATATATATATATATATATATATATATATGTATGTATCTATACTGACAAAATGAAAAATTATTTCCATGCAATTTTATTTTTATTCTTATATGTATATATCATGAATATTAATGAAATAACAAAAAAATATTTCTCAAAATTCTGTCATATTTTTCTATTTTGGTTGTTTTATTATTCACAAAAATAATCTTCGTAATAAGAAATATTTGAAAGCTTTCAATGTTTTGTTTCAAAATTTGATTTCCAAAATTATGACATTTTTTGTGAATTCTACGTTAATTTTTTTTCAAATTGTTTCAGACTATTGAATTTCACTTTGGAAATTAATCCAGAAATATGTCTTTGGATTTGGAACTCGTTTTACACCTTGCCTCTTTCTTTTTAAATAGCGTAAGTATGTTGCCTAAACGCGATGGATTTAATGTCCGTCAAGTTATTTTGATAACCCTGCAGAAGGAAAGTACTCTTGACGAAAATGTCGATTAAGTTAAAGATTACATAAAGCTACTGAAACACTAATAAATGCAAAATGATGTTTCCACTTCTTGTGGGACCGATTCTTTTCAATGAGTCCTAATTCTAATCATTCAAGCAGGATCAAATTATCGCCAAATACAAATATAATATACTCTATAACACTAAGTGTAAACTCTTTAAATATATGACCATAACATTGCAAATTTTTGTGAGTATTCCACTTAGAAGGAATTGTAGCGTCTTAGTTTTTTTTTTTTAAGAATGTTTAGCACCAGGAGTATGTCAAGTGGTCAATAAAAAAGAGTTTTTTCCGAGGTGAATAGTCAAATTGAAATTAGTTCATCAAAGAGAGAAAGCAAAATGTCCCAAAAAATCACTCAGTTTTTGATGGACTGATATCTAATTAGTAAACTATCATATCTCCTATTCATTTATACATTATTCTTGTTGCCGTGGTGTGTGAGAAATGTCGTAACTAATAAAAGAGAACAGTGAAATAGAAGAAAAGTTGATCTATTGAACTAAATGATATTCGATACTGTCAATTTTTCTAAGATTTATGTGTAACTCTTGCCATTGACCAAATATATTTCTAAATGACTGGAGACTTTGCGAATTCACTTCAAGATAATATATGGAACTATGTGTCTGGCTCTCAATGATTTAAATGGTCATTCCTAAACCAGGATCGCTTATGTTTGTGCATTGTTAGAATCATTGTCTATTTAACTATGTGGAATTCAGACTTATTGTTACTGGGCGAAATATATCCCACACATCTTATACACAAATCTATTGTTCTAATGCCAACCCAATCATTAATGATTTCGATAATCTCTTTAGGAAGGCTTTAAGTAATCCAAGTACGGCACGTTTTATAAATAAATTCAAAAGATGTAGTCTACAGACACATATTTCAGTAAAACGATATAATCAATTCTTGAACAATTATTTTCTTATTTAATATTTTAATACAGACCCCGTGACCTTCATCCACTGAATTTGTTAACCTTTCTGCAGTTTTGAACTTTTCATTAATTACAGTATTTTCTACTGCTTTTTCTATATCTTCCTTGCTTCAATATTGTTTTCCATTCTCATAGAGATATCCTATAAAGACCATTGTGTCACCACAGATGTAATGTAGCGATCGCAGTAATGAGTTTATCTATGGAAAAAGAAAAATCAATGCTATAGTTTGGTTTTCAATTTAGATATGGTCTTGCCCTAAATTGTTACCCTGACAAAACTCTGCCTTATTATTTGAGTCGTACTGAATTCAGGTTTTTCATTCTGGATAGAGGCTTCGTCCAAAACAAGAGAGTCCGGCCATTTATAACTCATAAAGTAGAGGAAGACGTCGCCATGCTTTTCTAAGTTCATTAGCGCCAAGTGGACGAAAAAAGCTGGCTCAAAAGTCGTTATCCCGATTCCACTCCGTATTCCAGCAAAAAGTGCATCGAATATAGTCCTACATTAATCAATAAAAAAAGAGAAACAAGCTTCATTAGATTTATGCGTGTTCTCTTTTGGGTCTTTAATTAAAGGTACTAATTTTTTTTCATGCCTTTAGCCAATTATTTTAATATCCATCATCTCACTCCTCAAATTCCCACACAAACGTTTTCGAATATCCCCTTGCTGGTAAATCTACTTTTCTCGATTATTACTCTTTCTCTTTGTGAAACAATTAAAGTATATTTTATAACGTTCTTTTATTGCTATTATTTACAGTTTATTATTAGATTGTTCTGCGATCGTTGTTGAATCTTTTTTACATTTCTAACGTTGTGTTCCAATTAATCAATAACTTTACAATAATTTGTTTCTCTTCTGAGGTTACATGTTTTATAAAACCCAGGATATTTTTTACATACTGGAAATTTGAAAAAACAACTAATATCAATAAATATATCTCCGCGTAAAAAGTATATACACCGAGCATTACAAAGTCTGTCTCCAAACGTAAACAATAACAAACAATAATGAGAACATATGAAAGCCATAAAAAAAAGCTAAAAAATAATAATGCATCGTACTGTGGCTGAACTTTTTAAAATAGCATACCCTCTTATAATTAAAAATAACATTTCTTAAGGAAATCTGGAATCCAATGCGCATCCCGAATCAGTACAGTTTATTATGCACTATGGAAACAAGACCCTCATACGTACAGAGGTATCTCAACTGGATCTATTATAGTGAGATTATTAACATGCATTGAATTTACCAAACTGTCAACATTCTGTAAAATTCAGCTCTCACAACCCAGTTTAGCTTTCGTTCTGTTAAGGGCTAT
The DNA here is from genome assembly GCA_903632075.3 of Acanthosepion pharaonis. NCBI lineage: Eukaryota > Metazoa > Mollusca > Cephalopoda > Sepiida > Sepiidae > Acanthosepion > Acanthosepion pharaonis. Next base: position 2,147,778 of record CAHIKZ030004884.1, read on the forward strand.
AATGAGAGAGAGTTATGCTATTTTCTGGAATTGTTTGATGCGCCAATAGAAATATATCTGTTATATAGACCTCACAGCAGCATATAACCACATCAATAGAGACTTCCACTTTTTATCTATTAGAAACCGCCTATCAAGTTCTGATTCCACTGAATATCTAGAACTGATAGAGGAACTATATTGGTGCATAAAATCATACATGTCTGGCGAAGATACCAATACCGAAATATTTCCAAAAAAGGAAATGAGTGTCCTTTATTTAATCAAATCTAATCTAACCTCTTCGTAGATTATGCGCTGAGCATATACAAACACAGATATGAAGACGGCCACTTATATTTTAAGCATTCCATACTACATCCTAAACAAATCCAATGACAGTAAAGAGCGATTAAGAAAACACTCACACGAGGTCAATGTACTGATGATGAGACGGGTTATGTCGATGATATAGGTATTCATAGTTGGGATAAGAATGATCTTGAATTTTAAAAATAATCAACTTCCTCTACCAAGCATTCAAGAAATAGGACTCAATATATCTAAAAATGAAACCGATTTGGCATTTATGGCGCCTATCCTGAACTCATAACAAAAATTAGGGACATCAAATTCGTAAATACTAAACATTTAAAATAACTTTCTTTATCGTCCAGTTGTCATAAATTAAATCTGTGATAAGTAAATTTAACATAGAATAGGTTGCATTAAGGTTAGTTTTCCCCAGCATGTCACAGTTCTAAAAACCGAAACAATAATCTAAAATCTTGAGTAATGTACTTACATATCCTCGTAAAATCGTCACTGTCATGTGGATGTCATGCATGACGCTGAACTTATTCAGAAATATCTAAACTGTCAGCTGTATAGAAATGCTTTCCCAAATGAATGATTAAAAATCAAGGCGTTGACATTTCGTACTACTTCAAATAAAAGGTTAGAAAGGAAACCCTAACGATACTGGAAAAAGCAATAAAAGTTACTTTACTTGAGATACCGATTTTCTTGAAAAATTATTTAATAGAAAGATTATAAAATTATACTATTAAACTGAATTAACACTGACTGCTTGGTTAATGAATGTAAAATTTCTTCACATAAGGAAACAGATAATGCCACAATTACCATTATAGATTATTAATTATATAATACAATGAGTATCGTTTGAGTCGTATAGAGAAATTTCACACCACGAAATACGTTATTTCTACTAAAAACTGGAAAAAAAGTTGTATAGTATGCTTATTAATCTCCTTCCGGGTATGTTGTCAAGACATTATAGATTTATAAATGTTGTGGATTCCGGGTTGAAATCCGGTAACAATAAATAACAAACGCCAGGAAAGAATATATGAAAATAATGTATTAACGTAATAATACAAACTGGTAAAGCAGGTTAGTAGTTCCAGAAATACGGGTTAGTAGCAAAATATCTATACAGTCTTTGGTATTGAAGTATCGCTGTATGACTTCTTACTGAGTCTACGTGCTCGCTCACTGTAACTCCTACAACGCTGTTACCTCACCCTCACTCTTCCGGTTACCTACAACCTTTTACTCTGGACTCGACTCGACTCGCTTCGACTCCTCGGTCTTGCTCTCTCTCTCGGGTCTTCACGTAGCCGTAGTATATATATATATATATATACTGGGTGAGTCCATTTGTGTAAAAAGGGGTGGATTCCTCAACAATAAATATATTACATGCAGTAGAAATAATTCTTGAAAATATGTCTATTATAAATATTTCCGGGATTTAGAATAAATGATCGATATTATTAAAGTAATACTAAAATATAATGCTGACTGCTGGTACTTTCCTAGGGAGAGCTTATGAACTGTTCTGAGTTGATATTTTATTTCTATTTTTTGCAAAGGCAGAAAAATATCAAGACCCTTCACTAAAAATGAACCCTGAGCACAAAGATCACAAAATCGTTTCACCACACAATCATGTAGGAATTTGCAATGTACTTAGTGAGTGTTATTCAAAGAAGAGTTTAAGATGAGATTGCTTCCTGGCTGCCGAATCGAACACACATGTCGACCCAGTTACACGTGGGTTGCAAGTGGGAAAATGTCGTATGACAGGGATAGAGTCTGTCTCAGACTTTGGAGACAAGAATGGAAGGTTTCGGGTCATTTATGATATCAGGAGATTAATAAAACATATGAGAGAGTTTCCTGTTATCATCGTGTTATCATTATATCGTTGTATCATACATCTTTACACAAGGACCAAATTTTATTTCACCTATCGATAGATCGCCATGTATAAACTGTAGCGGTGTTTGATTCTCGTCAAATAACTAACGATTGCGAAAGTGTGTCATACTGAGCTCATTATAATAAATGCAGGTAAATTTAATAATCATAACAGTGCCCATTAATGAATGCTGTATTTTAATTTAACAGTTTGAAAACTTTGCAAAGACATACAGAATTTCTTATATTATTATTTATAATTACATCATTAAAATTTATTATACTAAAATAACAAATGCTCGTCTTTCTTAAATGTTGAATGAAATTCATTTACTGCTACATTATACACAGTTTCTGATTCTTCACTCTTCGTGCTCTCATGTCAATAGAAATTGTGTTATTTCAAGGTAATCCCTAAAACAATTCTTCTGTGCCCGGTCCCTTCAGCACGTTGATGACCATGGCTCTCCACAATTTACTATTCTTTTAGCTTTTAGTAAATTTTGTCTTTTTGATTTCTCTCCAAAAGTCTGTTCTGACATCCATTTATACAAATTCCTTAAGTAGTTTATTCGCTGTTTTTCTCTGTCCGTCTTGCTTTCAATGCATCCTGTGAGTATCTAATTTTCCAAGCCATCTTTCCTCTTTATGTGACCTAGCAACTTCAACTGACTTTTTCTGATTTTTTTTCTTTAAAAATTTGTCGTTGCTCAAAAGTTCAGTCCATAATATTCTCAGCATCCTTCTGTAAAACTACATTTCTGTTGCTTTAAGGCTTTTCTTCATCGGTGAGGTGAGTGTCCAGCAATATACGAGAACTAATATTACATAATAGGTCAATACTCGTTTCTTTGTATCTCAAGAAATTTTCCTGTTTCTTAATACATTGTTTAGCTTTTGGAAGGCAAATTTCCCTATCCCAATGTATATGCAGATTTTCGTAAATGAATAATTTTAACACAAAAATAATCTTGAATAGATTTTTGATTTTACCTTTTAATAGTTTATTTACATCAATTTAAGTCATCAATTTCATATAGCAAAATTTAGAATTTTACTGGTGGCGAATATACTAATAAAAGAATTAATATGAGGCACTGATAAATGTTTTTCAAGTCGTTTAAATGTGAACTTGATATCTGCAGCACACATCGAGCAAATTGAAAATCAATGTTACTATTTAAAATATCACTTCTTTTCCCTGACAATTTATGAAACTTAATATTCAACAAAGATAGAAAAAATATGAGTCAATAAGCTCTCAACAAACTTTATGAACAATAGAATATCTTTGATTTATTGCTATTTTTATCAGTATTATCCTTTGATGTTCGTGAAACATTTCAGGATATAACCGAAACTTTTTTGCATAATAACTTTAGACCTGATCTGAAAACATAAAATAAACTTTTTTCAATCTTTTTAAAAATATAAACATGATGAGAATTATTTATCGCACTTGTTTTATTTTAGATGTTGTAATGTTACTAAAAGTCCAGTTCCTTATAATGTTAATGGAATCAGCGCATTTCTGTCAACCTTAGCAAATTCTGAAATGTTTTCAACAAAGGTAATTCAATTAAGTTCAATCCTCTGAAATTTTTGTGATGATTAGCATGTTTCAAAATTAATTTTAACACACAGAATATGATAGAAATGAAGCATGTTTGGGTAATGTATTATTATACCTTATATTTAAGTCATAATTTCCCGCTGATGTCCTTTTGTTGATGAAACCTTAAAGAAAGTGCGTGCAATAACAACATTCTAAGTGGCTATGAAATGCATTTCACAGAATTTAACAAATAGCTGCGTAGACATTATTGTCCTGAGCCGATGCGATAAATAAGAAATATAATTATTTTAAAGAAATATAGATGGAAAATACCAGAATATTTAAAATACAAATATTTATCTCAATTTTATTCAAAATAATTGATCGAAAAGTAAAGAAAACACGATAGAGAAAACCTCAAAGCAACCGTTACTTTTCTGTTAAACGCTGGGAAGGGCCATTGATAGCGTGCAGAAACAATTACAAAAGCAAAGTTTTATATAATATTTTTGCATCGTATCTACAATTTGTTAATGTAGAATTTGATGTTGGATAAAAATGACTTCGAACTCTTGTGATATATTTCTCTATGAATTTCAATCATCGTACGTTATTCAGGCCAGTACACCCCCACGAGTATCCAGGCTTGTGGATGTTTTTGTTAAGATGTTTTTTCTCTCGACCTATTGCTAAGCCCCGCTGAAGATCTTCCATCTGGTCATTACGTGAAATGTTATTACTACAAACATGCACAGTCATCGACAGTTGCCAAGTTTCAGTTAAAAGGTTTAGGTAAACACGTACTATGGTTTGCAAACATTTTCCAACGATACCAACATTAGCAAGGTCTCCTCAGAACGATATTATGAAGTAAACGCCTTTACTAACCATACTGAGATTCGAAGCTGGTTCTCATGATCGGTAAGCTAGCATTGTAATATTTGCATTTATTGATAAAATTTCTTGCTGTTGCAAAGCTGAATGATGGACTCTCATTTCTTTTGAATATATATATATATATATATATATATATATATATATATATATATATAATCAACGGGCGAGTGACGTCATTTGTACTCGGTTTGGTCAGTCAAGATGAATCCATTCTGAGTGACACACAGTAGAAGTCTGGTATTACGCTTCAAGTAAAGCGAACGTATTTATTCCTGTATCATTCGAATAAAAACAATCCTATTAGCATGTGCTGCCCATATCTGACCAATAATACATAATCTACATGCATATATTATTATTATTATTAACAGCTATCGGTAATTAACACTGAAATTTACTGACCTAAGTTTATTTAGTTAATATGAAACTTGCAATATTTATCTAACAGTTTGATATTTGTCAGATTATTTAATAAATGATTAAAGCAAACATTTGTGCTAGACTTCGTATTAGATATAAATGCAATTGAGTAAGCAATTAAATTGGTGTAGATTATTAAAATAGGGAAATAGCCCGGTAGTGATTTAAGCTTGGTTCTAAGTCTATACCCATAACACGTTAACGTTATTAGTCTTGTATAAGGAAACATTGTACGCTAAATGCGTGTATAGATGGAAAATATGTCAGAAGAGCATTTATCAACTCAACATGTCTGAAAATATGTGAAAACTTAGATCGTCTTGACAAGTCATCTCTTTTAGACACTGGGATAAACTCTCATCGTTCCGATGCACAAAGAATGGAAATTTCCTTAAAGCACCTCACGCATTGAATCAGACCAGTTTGAAGTTCGCAGCCTTTCTGACAATAATTCGTTTATCCTTTAGAGATTTCCCATGGAACACACATTAAGGAAATTGGATTTTTCTCTGTCAATGATGATGCAAAGCGACTGCCCGGAACTGTATAGATCAATAGTTAAATGTTCAATCCAAAAGAAATCACACGTTCACAGCCACAACTCTTCAGCCAGTAAATCATGAACAGAAATAGTAGAGAGGTTAGCAGAGTAATTATATTCTTATTTTAAGAAATGAAGAACAAATGTGGAAAGCCTTTTTCAAAGTACATGATTTGAAAATGTAAGTTTGGTAGACTGTTTCAATAATCTTGACTGAACACTGTCGATTTAGTTGGAAAACAGAAAAATCTTGTCCTTTTTATATAAGTTTAGAATTAAATAGTATTATATGTTTGGTTTGTTTTTTTTTTAAATACATTTCGGAATCTTGTATGCTAAACTCAAATTAAGATGGCATAATCTGTATATTATTTTATTTGTAATCCATACAAATTATTCATGAATTTCCTTTTAGTTCTACCATATTTAACATTTTGAAATATGAAATTATTTTGTACAATTAGCCGAAATAGTTTTAGGTTTTCTCGCATTTGAGAATTTTGAAACAAACATTTTTAGTTAATTCCTGATCTTGAATTCTTGGAAATATTTCGAGTAATGTAAACGGATAGCTGCGTGAAACGTGGACGAGACAAGTCGAGTTCAAAACCTAAATTAGTCTGTTGGATTTACTTTTGGATAAATAATTTTTGATAAGGCTTGAATCCGTCGCTTCTACGTCGTTCAAGTTAAGGGCTGAAAAAACTGGTTTCACTAGGTTTAGGTGGCAAACAGTTTAAAAGACGGAAAACTACATTCCATTTTACGTCGTGAAGGCAACGTTAAACCGCTCCCTTACATTCCCCAAGAATGCATGGGAATTTACAGATAAAAAAAATAATTCTGTGAAGAATCATAATCGCCTATGTCCCAAAAGTATATGACAGTAAGAAAATCCAAATAAATATCGAAATAGAACACGCCCAATTACATCAAATAAGGGGCCATCGTTGTTTAAGATGGCAGCAAAGACAAAAAATATTACTCCACAATATTCTTTCGTGTCATCTGCAAATCATAAATTTATTTCAATATAAAATAATCGAGAATATTTTGGCAGAACGATGTCGCAATTTTATCGAGAAATTGATCATTAGCAAGTGATTTTAAAGAAACCGACTTTCCGGACATAAATATTTGTTGTTGTATAATAGACATTGTTTCTGAAGTGGCCGATTTAGTTTCTTTGAGTAGATTATACGTTGGAGGCGCATACTACGAACAGCTGCTGCCTAGAAATGAACTTGCAGTAAATAATTTGAAGGACGAGCAGTGCAAGTAACATTTCTCTATCTTACTTCAAGATTAACATTTTAACGTTTTAAAAGAAAGGAATAATAATGTTGAATTCATATCACTCTTTTTAAATGCACTTCATCACTGGTTTTCTTAACAGCGATTGAGATTTTGGATTCCAATGTCTAATAGGGAAATTTACCAAATGTCTTAAAATGGGAAAATCTCGATAAACTGATTTAAAAGTTGCCTTTTTTAACAAAAAGTTTTTTTCTGATGATGAGAGAGGATTGAACCCATTAGAAAAATTGGATTTTTTTCACTACGATGCAAATTGGTTATAGATTTCTGAGTTGTGTCGTCGATAATGGAATTGTGAGAAAGAAAAAGAAAAAAGAAAAGTTAAACAATTTTTCGTTGATCAGCAGTGAAGTTGATACAGAAACGATTAAAAAAATGACAGCACAAAACTTGAATTAAAATAAAAATTAACAGGTGATTAAAAAAAAAAAACAAATAACATTTTATAAGTAAATAAGAAAGGAGAATTGCAATGAATGAACAGTTAAATAAATTCTGTAACATCTAAACTCATTATTGAAAATAAAGATTCTACCTTCTTGGGGATAGCAACTTTCCTTGTACATAGTTTCCCTGTGTATTTTTCTAGAAATATTTTCCATGGAATTGTTAGAAGTAAACCGTAAGTTCTATGCTAAGAATGTCTTCTTTCGTCCTTCTCATACTTCTCGTATTTCTCGTTTGCGGAACTCTCGCCCAGCTTCTTGGTTTCCTGTCAACTACGAGCTTCAAAATTATAAATGTAGCATCAACATTTCCTTATTCTTTTTACTCTCCTCAATACATTTTTTATCAAATTCTTTCATTCTCATTAGCCCCTTGCGCCTTTGCCGTTATAACCTTGCTTGGATTGAAGTGATTCAAAATTCACTTGTGCCATGGACACGTGAATTTTTTCGTTTTTTAATCTCAGTAAAATTAAGACGATGAAAGCTGGTTTTCAAGACCGACATACATGTTCCACTACGTCAATGTTGAGCGCAGTATATCTTGCTTTCTCCTAAATTCTGTGAAACTTCGTACACACGAAGGAAAAATTGGCACTATGAAGAAAAAGAAACACTGAAAAATGTTTCTGTGAACCTCCTTTCTTAAACACTAAGCAAATAATAAAATTACATTTTGACGGTCGTCTTGGTTATGCTGAAAACATTTTAGCACTTCCTTGCACATTATTTTGGTCGGACAATTCATATAAAGTTTTAATGAATATAAAATGTGTTTAATACATTATAAAATGGCAAGTGTCTCTCACGTTGATATTTTGAATACACATCGTTTAAATAAATAATTTTATCGAGGTCATCGCACGATTTCGTAACGTTTAAAATCGGGCCTTTCTTTCCTTTTACGAAAGAAACATTTTAAAGAATGCTATTACACTTTACAAATTTCTGAAACTTTAGCAAGCTCCCGAGGCTTTTCCTATTTAATGAGACCAGAATAGAACATTCTCGCAATTTTCTCATTTATTTTTCATAGCCTTAAGTCCACACATTTTCTCTCACCGGCCACAACGAGATTAACTTAATGCAGTGAATTCATTTGAATAACTCGATAGTAAAGAAAGATTTGCTACCGAAAAAAAGTATATTCCTATTTTTCAAGGAATTCTTTTCTTTTAGAAGTTCCTGAAGGCAGAAACAAGAATAGAAACCTGTTTTTCTGCGTTTAATGCTACGATTACGATATAAGTATAAAAATAGCAAGAGGATTTGGCGTCATCTTCTCTATCATGTTTGTCGCAGGCGATTTTCTAATGATTGGTCATTTTGAACGTCTTATTCTATATTGTTCAGTAAATAGGGAAGTTACGTGTATGGTTAATTTATATTAAATGCTGCCAAGGCGATAAAAGAAAATTTCGTTATGATTAATTTAACATTCTAAATGCAGAGCAAAGAAAACTATCTGTGTATCAAACAACATGAATATTCTTCATTTTTTATGTGCCAAGTGCTTTCAGAACAAAACTGATCATGGCTTTGCAAAACTACTTGTTTTTTCTTACTCTAGGTATTTTTTACACATTAACATCCTTTTCTGTTTTGCCACCGATTCACACAAACCTATTTGATAAATTACTTTCTGTCCCATCTGATTTCCTTGCCTTTAATATATGCTGAGAGTATCAAATTAACTTGACTGTCTTCCATATTATTCGTACCAGAAATTCTAAATGTCCCTTTCTGATTGTAGATATAAGTCTCCTTGTTGTTCTTTTTTTCTTTAAGACTTCATCGTAGCTCAAATGTTCTCTCCATGGTATTCTGAACCTAATTCGGCCATATCATTTTTTACGGCTTATCAAGCCAAAACATTTTGGGATTATAAAAATATTTCATTTTTTTCTAGTAAATTTTGCATTAATCATTATTTGGATATAACTTATTTTCAAACAACAAATCCTACGATTTAACCATCTATATCGGGGGAGAAGATGCATAACTTTCCCGGGGGTATTTGCTCGTACGTGAATGCGATGAAATCGATTGGTATTCGAACTCTACTCTCCGATTTCTCATTCGGAGCCGCTATCCATTACACCATATGCAAATTCACCACATTCTGTCACTTGAAGTTACCTATTCATCAATAAGATTAGGTATTACATTTATTTCTTTTCTTTTCTTTCAATGAGAATTTCATATGCGTTAATACTTCACTTAGTTTTTGAAAGACATATTCACATTTTCCGCCATCCGTTACTACACTAATAAAACAGTTAAATTCAATAGCTGCTTTATCTTTGCATCCTCACTACATAGTACACTACATAGTACACTACATAGTACACTACATAGTACACTACATAGTACACACTTTGGGCTACACGCTTTGCTGATGGTCATGCATTCTGTCTTCTTGTAGTTAATAACCTTTTCTACTTACTTTCCGTTACTACCTTGCCTATAGTGCTTTAAGGTTCCTTTCTGAGTCTGCCATCAACCAACTATCATCCGCGTATCTCATTTCGTTAGGATTATATCCACAGATACTAAATCCTGGTAGGATTTCTAGTTCCCTTAATACAGTCTCTCTGAGAAAACTTATTCTTGTGCTACTGCTTTAAAAAAGAGCTTTGAAAAGAGCTCTGAACAACTACTTAACATCAGTCCTATATGTAAGTGAATTCTTGAAAATTCCTTCACAGATGAAGAGGTGAATTTGGGCAAAGGAATACTATCGACGGAAAATGTAAGCAACAGGAATGTTTTAAGGAAAATAGGAAACAGACATTTCTGTTTAGAATCGGAAAAATAAACAAATTTGACATTTCGGTGACACATAATTAGGAAAGAAGTATTGGATTTTCACATGGCATCAAACTAATCTACCTAACACACTTGGTAAATGTGTGGCCGAACATCATGTACTGGGATGAACAAATATTGCTTAGGGATTCGAGTAAGAAGCTGTGGAGAGCCATAATGACCCACGTTTTGAGGATACGCATCACAGAGAAGAAGGATAATTATACAATTAATTCGGGCTCTGTATGCATGCGGAATGTTGACAAAGCTAACGAATTACTCAATTATGTTTCCTTGTAAATTAAGCTTTTCTATTACTTCAAGTAGTTCTTTGTGTTGTACTTTTCAAATGTTTTCTGATAGTGGAAAACAGTGCACCATATATTTAAAATCATCAAATATCAAAATGGACATAAGTTATTTTTATGACGCACGAAGGATTTTCTCGTGTTTTGAAAATCATATTGCAAAAATTCCTTTCTTTAGTAATTAACGTGCTATCTCTCTCCATTGAAATTATCAAATCTATAAAACAAGAGTGTATACTTAGCTAAGTCATACAGTCGATGATACACGCTAAATCAGAATACGAAAATGAGTTTTTATGAACGTAATATGAATTAAATTGCTGTCAATATGTTCATTGTTCTCAAAAGACCAATTCAATTATATTTCGTACCACACAGCTGTGATAAGCAAAAGCCAGGTAATTAAACGAATAAAAACACACCAGTCGATACACAAGGGAATTTTTTTATAGAGTTTCCGCCTAAGACGAATAGCTTTAGGGACCGTGTGAGATAAACATATTGTAGTTTGGAGATATCTCATTTTCTAAATGTTTTAAAAAATATCCGTGTCGAAACTTTAGTTTCCTTATTTCACAGAATTATACACAAAATCGCACACATTATAATGTTAATATTCACATAATACAAAGATCGGGAGCCACTCAAGGTAGAGAGTAGTTGTTAAAAAGTTTATAATGAATGAAGTGTTATGTGAATGAAAGAGAAGGTGGCGAAATATGATGATTATGACGATAAGGAGGATAGATAACGATTCATTCTTGAAGTGCTTTGAAGATTATCGTGTTCATGGATGCATCCACACAGAAAACTTCCACAAAGTAGCAGTTACTAAAAAAAAATCTGTTTTAGTGGAAATGTATTGTTTCATTTGAAATACGGTGGAAATGGGGATGATTTGACTCCGTGGGAGTAGCATAGAGGTCTGAAGTGGTGAAACAGAAGAATGGAACTTATCTGAACATTTGTCATAGACATAGCAATAGACTAACGATAGCCATATGCCTTTGAGTCTGTGAAAGAGAAGCTGCCGATGATAAAATAATTCTTTTCCCTCATACCCGGTTAACGATCTCAAAATCAAAAGATCAAGGCTGGAAAATCAAGTTGATCATCTCCAGTGCAGATATGATAATAATACTCCACTATGATTTAATCTTACTTATATAAATATAAAGCATAGTAAAAATAGTCAGATACTTCGGGAGCGATGTAATAGGTCGAATATATTGCCTTATCTTTAGAAACGTATTGTATATATGCCTTGCACTTAAAATCTGGAATTAACTTGAAGAAATGACGCCTCATTATGAGTTCAAAAGTTCATTGTGACTGGAGAAAACTCAGGGTCTGATCGGCGATGATAAAACATATAACAGATGAAATAGGAGTTAAAATTACGTTTGCATAATGCATACAGAAGAAATTTTCCAATGCAAAGAGAAAAAATATTTCAGCAAAAGACAAACTGAATAGCAGGTGCTATTTCAGTGTCTTTGAGCGACTGTCGTTTCTCCGAATTTTCAGTATAAACCAAAACCATTTTATAAATGCTTCGAAGTATTGTCTAATAACAATGAATGGTATTCTTTGAATTTTACTTTATAACATTATAGGCTTCTTTTTTTTTTTTTTGAGGTTTGATTCTTTTAGAAATTTTCCACTGATGAGACGAGGTTAATTTTAAATAAACTTGTTTCCAAGCAGTCATAGTCTTCAAAATTTGGATCTTCCAAGTATCCATTCCATCTGAATATATTTAACACTTATATACAGAATGTTTTATATTGTCGACAATTCTGTTTCTGAGGAAGCGTCGGTCGAAAGGCGCCTAAAATCTCTTTTCTCAAATGAAATACATTTGTATCTATTTTAATAATAAAAAATATGATTTATATATATATATATATATATATATATATATATATATATATATATATATATATATATATACTTATGCAGAAAATAGAATTTTGGGGTACTAAGGGAATATACTTCTGTGTTTATGTTCCATTTTATGGAGAAGTAGTAATAACGTCTACGAAGGTAACATCTACATCCAAACCAACGTCGATATCCATGGATAACCTCTTAGGATCTGACTTCTACAACTTTTAAATAGCGCCCGTTAAAAAAAAAACAGCCAAGCTATAAATGTACACATCGTACACCGACTACAGCAAAAATAGAAAAATAGTAAATAAATTGAAAACCTAAAATTACTTTTGAAAAAAAATCTCTGTACTAAAATGCTCGCACGTTAAAATCCTAAGTGCTTACGTACAACTTAACACAAATGAATAACACCCCTTATATTAAAATTATTGACAAAAACTCTTTCTTCCTCAATTATAATAGTGAATAGCCACAACAATAAAAAACAGCAGTGATTAAAAAAAAAAACTTCATAACTTCTTCTTTCCGGATATTTTCTCTGAACTCAAATATAATAAACAAAAGTTTGTTAATAATATTTTCCCAATAACATTATCGATAAGTTTTTCTTGCTACAGAAATTCAGCGGCACCAACACAAAAAATAAAGGAAAAGCCTATTTTTTTCGGCCCTGATAAAATAAAAAAAAATAAAAAAACATGCTTTTAAACTTATTTTAGCAGTCTCGGTAAAATAGACCCCTGGCTATTTTGCCGCGAAATATTTTTATCATGAAATCACGTAATGTGAAAAATAGCATCACACAGATTTTTTATTTTTATTTTCAACATCAATTGTTAAGACAATTTAAAATAATTTTCACTATGAATTGTTAAAACACAAGTTAAAATCATTTATTCATCATCAATTATTAAAAGAAATATAGCAGCCTCTGAATATTTTAAGCACTTCAGGCATGACTGCTCTGTAAATCACAAATTTGGCCTTGGATGTGGTTCGCTTGCCAATACACTTCAGGTGTCGCAAACCACAGAGTCCTTGTTGTTTAAGTCATGCCTACATAGGCTCACCGCGCTAACAAATCTCAAATATAATATATTCTTAGTACTAAAATAATATTAATATTTAGCGACAAAAAAGCATCTTTGATCCGAGCATTTTTTAATCATTTCTCCGAAAACATTGCAATAAAGCCAGTAAGACACATGGGGATTGCTGAGTGTGAGAGAATATGAGAAAAAGAAAACAATGTTAAGAATAGAGAACAATAAAAGTACAGGAATTAAGAAGACAGAAGATAATGACTGAGGTTGCATTTGAATTTTTGAAGATAAAAATTGACTAGAAAGCATGAAGCTGGAAGCGAGTACCACAAGCGGGAAGTGTGAGGGAAGAAACTGTTGCCATAGGAGTTATGGTTACATCTAGCCATTTCACCTGCAAAATAATCCGCGAATCCAGTACTGCGCTTAAATTCATAAGGTATAGGTACCATAGAGGAAAGTTCATCAGAAGAATTACCATGAAAGTATTTCTAGAAAAGGTACAAGATAGTTACGTTACGCCAGTTTAACAGTGACTGATGTCGAGATGTTAGATGCAATAACAATACAGATTATTCTTTGTATTTTATCTAGAATCTATGAATATATAACAGAAACAAAAGAACAGATGTGAATGCAATATTCTCAGCAAGGACAAACTGTAGACTTATAAATGTGTAAGATTCAGGCGAGAAAAACTGTCTAACACAGCACTGTGAACCAACATTCTAAGCATCAGTTCTAGCAGTTGATTCAATTCCAATTCATGTCAGCTCGAGAAGACAGAATCATCAGCTATGCATAGATACCGTGTTTATAAAAGGTGATTGATGTAAATTAGGAAGACGTAGGTCCAAGGATAGAGACATTGGAAATAACTGCATAATACAAAGAGGTCTAGAAGAGTGGTTGTTTAAGTCAACTTTCACTTTGCGATTTGATAAGAAAGATTGAATCAGTTCAAAAATTCGACCAGAAATAACGTAACCTTTAAACTCGCATTGCTTATCTGAAAAAAGACCCTGCAAGGTGAGATGCTTAAATAATTCAGATCTGAAACTATAAAAGAATGTTCAACAAGATGTAAAGCTAGAAGCAACAAGGCATTTATTGTAGAATTTAGAGAGAACATGAATCATTTCCTAAGGACTACTGCCATAAAGTCAAGATGATAGCCGAAACCAAGGATGGAGATACATGTATATTACTCAATAGAGACGTAGTTCTAAGTGGAATGTCAAGCAAAAATACTCCCGATAAGTCAAGAGTGAAATTTGAAGAGAATTTACGAGTAAAACATTTTATTTATCAGCAGAAAATGTTAACACCACAAAATGGAATGAAGAGAGGGGCAATAGAAAAGTTGCTCATATTTAACACACTATTACATAATCGCTACTAGTCACTAGAACCAAACATATTAGAGACTATGCGTTGCCTCATTCTGTCAGCAAACAAAGATTTAGCTTTGAAGACACGTTTGCAATTATTATGAGCAGACGCAATGAGGCGTCTGTTCTGATTGGAACTGTCAGGCTGCTACAGCCGAGGAAAGGTATTCATTTGGGCTATAATAGCTGAACAGACAGGTGGGAACCAGAGAGAAAATTGTGGTTTTACCCGGTATTTTCGAGAAGGTACAAAAACATTGATGCCTGCTTTGACTCAAGAAGAGACTACACGAACACAAATCAGAATACGAAGGTTAAGAATATAAAACCAGGGGTTGTCTCACAGAAAGTCACGACATGAATCCCAATCTGTAAGCTTGAAATAAAAAGAAGTCTTGTGAATAGTAGGTTCCTGTCTAAAAACAACTCAAAAATATCAACAAATACTACAGCGTGATCCAAATTGCCAGGAGGACAAACCTGTAATGATTGAGAGGAGTTAATGAACAAATCAAGGGCTGAGAGAGGAGTTAATGAACAAATCAAGTAAAGAAACATAGAATAGAATAGGTTAGAATTCTTAGGGAAACGAGAAATCCACTATTTGACCAAAAAGACTGAGCAACAGGAAAATTGAAAATCTGAATACCGACATCATCATTAAAAGTGAAGAGAATTAAAATCACCAAACACAAAAATGTTCGCAAATGAATGCAAAGCGAGAATGTGATATTTAAACATATAAAAGAAATTTTGGTTTATAATAATTTTCCCAATAACATTATTGATAACAAAATAAGATTATTCTTACAGAAATTCATTGCCACCAACCCTAAAAAACTACAACACAACGAACCATTAATATCTTTAACACCTCCAAGATGCATAAACTTTATAAAGACAAATTCGGCATGCAAAGTGTCATAAAAAATAATACATTTCACCTATCGATCGTAGCAAACGTATATATATATATATATATATATATATATATATATATATATATATATATATATATATATACACTATAGAAAATTAAAACTGTCACTCTGATGATTCATAATAACAACAGGCTAATGAAATCTAAGTTTCAGATCTCAATGTAGTGCCGCATACAAAACTGTGATACTTGTAATAAACAACAACAAAAAATAATGCAAACACACAGTTTTGCTAGACGGCAACGTTAATAAATTGGAGAGTGTCAAACTATTGAAGTGATCGTAGTTTAGGAAACTTAAATATTTATACACATCTCCTTGTTCCCATACAGCAATTCCTTGTAGAAAACCCTGTCCTTCTAAAATCAATTGTAATATATGTTTAAAGATAATGAAGTACATGTTATAAATCAGTTTTAGCCAACTCTCAGTATCACACGCTTTGAAACAAGCCGGAATATGTTAGCAGTATTCTAAACATGGAAGACTTAAATTTGCTATTACTTCTACACCACACAGCTTAGAATAACCACAAAAACATACTAACAACGAACTTCTTAAAATGGCTAATTTTGTCAATAGTCTGTACACACTTATTCCTAGTAAAAACAAACTTATTTTGAAAAATCCTTTTGTAGGGTCGAAATCTTGTCATCAACACCTTTTACAAAGAATTTGTTTTTATCGCAGTATGATTCAAGTATGATTCTCGTTTCATAAAACACATTGACTGTGCTTTCTCTAGGAGTGATAGCAGTAGATGCTTAAGATCTGTTCAGTTTCACATTAAGAAATAAAAATTTCACCGTGCACTCCGAACTTACTACACTTGTAGTCTATGAAATATATTCGTGAAACATTACTGTAAAGTAAGACCCTGCAATATAGGCTATTTGACTGTCGAGTCGTTTTATAATCAAGCTATCATCATCATAAACACTATCTCCTTTTTTAAAATTCCTTTATTATTTGTGATTGCCATGCGTTCTTTCGAAAGATACTGGAGATGCCTTCAGCATGGTGTGAAATTCAAATTTTCCCTTCTCATAGTGATGGCGGACCAAAGATAAAAATTCAATTATTCCTTAATATTTAAAACCTAGAGAGGGATTAATGCCTTTCCCAAAGTCAATAGTACGAAAGTGAACGAAATGGACTCGGAATTTGAACTTAGCCCGTCCATTCCATTTATCGTGCCGATAATAGATCCTGAATATTGTCAACATTAACATTTCTAAATGATTTTAGCACTTATTAGATATGTAAAAAATAGAAAATTCTGTTACACAGATACTAAAAGATTCTGTCATATTATTTTTCTATTTATCCTCATGTTTTGTGACTAGAAACAATTTTAATCTTTTGTCATGCTCAATTTTTACTTTTCAAGAGAAAACGCGGGAAATCTCTAGGCTAATAAGCAGTCGTTTTTTCATTCCATCTTAACATTTTTAGCTTAGATTTTAAATCGTCACAATAGAAATAGAAATGATTTACTGAACAATCACTTATAATAAAACACTTAGTGAATTTAAATATAAATGGTTGGAGCGGTGAAATACAACTTGAGGTATTTATGTAGGAAAAAATGAAAATAATGCGAGAAGCATAGAAATAGGCACTTTATAATTGCTATATCTTTCGGGACTTAGTCATATAAAAATTGATACCTTTTTGAAATGTTACGCCAGGTGATAAATAAATCACTTGGGGAAAATTTATTTATATTGGATCCCAAACATATTATCTTAGGTATGTATTATTATGAATCTCGTTTGAAAGCAATATCAGTAACTCAGATCCCCAGTACCCAGTCATGGTTCGATTTTGGTGAGTGATAAGATAAAAAGAAGATATATGAATGCCATAACAGATGCCACTGGAAAATATTTTGACTAAACGATAGATAGAAAGCGTGGTGGGGGGACGAAAGATAAATCTTCAGTTTTTTTCGCTTTACCATTTTGGTTCTCCGATTTGCATGCACTTCCATTTTAACAAGCATTTATGTTTTTCCAGTTTTTTCATTAAATTATTAGTTCTGACCCAATGACTCTTTGCCTGATGAGAAACTCATTAAGTCTCAACAGATGTGAAATCCATTCTTGTAATACTACTTTTGTTATGGTTCCAGTTCTTTCACCTAAGCAATTTCCCACATCGGAAATGACTTTGGAAATAGACAGAAAAATTCTTTGTCATCCATTTTGGATTTTGTGAGCATCAAACTGACTGTAAATATATTTTCATGTTGTAAATTTTACGAGTCATTTCTTTTGAATAGGTTTCTGAAATAACTAGCTATTGCATTTGCTGCCAAGCAACTTCTTGTACGAATTTTACTGAGTATCGCCCCACTCATTGATGTCAGGCTCCACTACCTGCTTTGAATGGTTTACTGTTTGTCCACTATTTCTCATCATTTCAGAGTTATTTCCTTAGCCAAATTTCAGCATTTCTTCAAAGACGATAACCGCTACCCTAACAGCACATTCTGCTTGACAGAAGTAAAACAAGAAATTTATGTTTTGATTTTTAACGGGAAACTATTCGCCTTTTGACAATATCAAATTTTAGTCTACTGATAGAACGACAGAAGCGCTTCAAATTAAAAATAGGTGTTTTAGAGATTAAATTAATTCGATTTCTTAAATATTTATTGTAATATACGCACAGAAATATTTTTGAAAACTGACAGCCGTCGTTCTATCAACAGATACACATTTGATAGAGGGCAAATAATTTTCCTTTAAATTAGAACATTAACTTCCCGTTTGAATTCGTCAGTGTTTTATCATCTATTCAAAAAAGGTGATTCATTCATTTTCCATAATGAAAAGTTAGAAATCAAACTTGATGGACTATTAGCGTAGAGTTATCGGCGCAAAAAATGTATTCAGTGGGTAATGTTCAAGTTTCCATACGAATCCCTTGCATTCAATTCGCACTATGCTCTTGGAAAATGAATTCCTTCTCCTCCCCAGCTATGTATTCAGTAACAGAGTAAATTGGCTCCTATAGCTTTGAGTGTCAGTCAGTCTTGTAGAAGGATAATTTTGAATTTAAAGCCGTCGAAGAGGCTTTTCGCAAGAAGTTAAAGACAATTTTCCGATAATTACGAAAAGTATGTCCTGAGAGAACATGCTATTAAAAAACATCAAACGATTTTCTGATGAAGGCAAACGCAAAAGAAAATTGTATCCTATCTAAAATGTCCCCGTGTAATTATCCTACTGCGACGTCTTTTTATAGAAAGACTATTGTAGAGAAGTTTAACTAACATCAGTCATATTCAGCTTGTGAGACTATTTGATGAAAAAATTAGAAATTTTTGCCTGATGTAATTTCGAAAATTAACATTTCCTCAATAATTGCAATGTATTTATTTTTGTTATTTTCATTTCCGAAATGATTTTTAGTGTTTTTTCTTAAATTTCAAAAATAATCTACGTAAATAAAATATTCGAGACAATGACCAGTCTTTCATAATGTTTTAATGATACAGACATTTTGTAATTATATAAAAATGTTTTAATGATATAAAAATAGTTTTCATGTTTTGATCATATAGAAATTTATTTTCTCATATAGAAATATTTTAATGATATAGGAAAGTTTTAATGATATAGAAATGTTATAACAATATAAAAATATTTCAATGACATAGAAATAGTTTTTTATGATATAAAACCTTTAATGATACAGAATATGTTTTTATGATATAGAAATGTTTTAATGATATAGATATAGTGTCAGTAAGAGTCAGTAATGTTATAAGTATATTTATCAACTAAAAATAATAATATATAAGTATACTTTCATAGTTTATCTTGGTAAAATGTTAGATGGAATATTTGAAACTAATTGGAGTTGGAGAAGCCATCAAACACTGCATAAAACACGTAATTTAGTGTAACACACAATATTGTCTCCTCGCTGTTTGTTTGTGTGTCTCTCTCTATATAGACTTTTCACAGAATATTTATAAGCAAATCTGAGAAGTAATATTATTTCATGTTTTATAGCTTTATGTCAAGAGAAAACAAACGAAGAACTTGAGCTCATAAATTGCCATATTTATATTTATAGTCTCACTCCGAAAGTAATGACATCTATTTTATTATGCTGCCTTCAATTTTCTGAGTTAGCGATATGCAAGTAGCGGTTGAAGTTTCTAGTCTATTATAGTATATTTTGTCTTGTTATAGGTAAAAGTCAATCGGCAGTCTGGTAAAATTGCGTCTAACATGAATGTGCGTACGAGGCAGAATTGCTCAAGGCGAAAAAAATGTTCTTATTGACTTTCAACTCCACAACTCACACAATTGATTTAAGCATTGGCAGCAGCTATCGGTTTCAGCTGTGCCGATGTTTATGGCAAACCAATTTCTGGACGGTTCTGTGAAAGTGTCAATAGACGAAAATACATCAGCAATGGTATTTAATATGTGAAAGCGAAGCTGATTTTTTTTTTCTACTTAACAGTCTTGGATTCACAAGTATCTGTTCTCGTTTCTGTGGAAATAAATGGGGGTGGGTAATTTTCAGAGAGCCTCTCTTATCTTTGTTGTAGCATTGGAGCAGTCGTATTAATTACAAAAGTTCTTTTGTAAGTTTAAAACAAAACGAAAACTGATTGAGGAGAATATTGCATGTTGATCTTAATAGTTGATACGATTGAGCATTGTGATTCGTGACTTATCGGCAAAATTGCTATTGAACTTAATGCACATCCGGTTTTCATTGTCATACGTCAAACAGGAAAACGCAGATTTATAACATGCTATCTCTGAAATAAACGCTATGAACATTTTTGGAAAACACTTGTATATGAAAACATATTTTTTGTGGGTGAAAAATATATTTGAATGTATTTTTAAATACTGAAGCAAATATGATAATTTCCTTGTTCTAACAAAAGGTTTCTATTTTTTCTTTTTACCTTCAACTCGTTTTTTTCTCAAATAATAACGTCCAGTTGTTTTACACAAATACCACAGTGACTGCCTCATACAACTGATTCCTTCAATAATATTATATGAAGACAAACATTTGTTTGTAAATAACGATAATGATGTATAACAAACTGTCATTAAAAAATAAATGTCTTTCGCAAAATGAGAAAACTTATTAAAAATTAATTTTGTCGGTGTAATGAGAATAATATATATAATATTATTTTATATAATCAATAATATATATTAATAATAAATGTATAAAATAACATTAGATATATTTTGGAAACTAATATTTTCCCTGGTGAATGAAGCTCAATAGTAAGGCGAACAGACAAACAAGGCTCGTTACCATGTAAATGTTTCTGCAGTTTCTCTATTTAAACGTAAATACACATAAATATGTGTGTACAAATGTTATTCAAAGCCAACCGTATCACATAGACATATTCATTAAGCCTCTAATGTTAAACTAGCTTGTAAATAAATTGTATGATGATCTCACTGAAGCTTATCCGTTCATTGTTGTACATTAATGGCGAGCTTAAAAATGAACATCACTATATAAGGTAATTTTTTATGAAGTACATCCAAGTTCTTTTTAGTTAGGTTAATTCTCCAAACAAAAATATGTTGCCAATCATAGTAACGATCTGTTACCTCAACCACACAGGAAGTGTGGCATTGTTCCAAAAGGAAACAAAAGCAAACAGAAGTAAATAAAGATACGTAAAAGTTACTGAGAAGAGAAACTCTCAAGTTTTCAAATACAACGCAATTATTTAGAATTAGACACAGCAAATGTTATTTTCTCTTGCTAAGTGCCTTTTTGTATTGTTTCCATAATGGTTAAATGATTTGGCTCGTTTACAAAGTGAGGCAATATTTAATGCTAAAGCCAATAATATTTAAGTAGCTCTTTTCCGCGAAGGTACTAAATTTAGAGTAGATTTGATTTATAAGTCTGTCAGAGGAGATTGAAAAATGTTCCATTACTTTGCTATGTGAAATACCCAAAGAAAGTTTTATTATCGTTCAGAGATAAGCCGTTTTTCGTAGCATATTTGTATAAATCATAAAATCACTATTTTGGGGTTTTTAACTTTTTTTTTTATCTTGGACCTGTTGCTCCATGAAACAATATAATCTTTAATTATTTAATAAGTACCTGCCATGCATCTTCTGTGTTGATTTGATGAAAGATAATTTGCAGTTTATATACTCTTTTCAAACGGAATATCTGTAAAAGTTATAACATTAACTTATTAACAAATATTAAAAACAGTTTTTGCAGTCTTTCAGAAAAGACCTTTTTTAAGACAGGGTGTAAGCAATTACAATAATATTCGAAAAAGATATTCTACCTATACTGAACCATAATCTAAAGTTGTTTTTTGTTTTTGTTTTAATTCTATTGAATTTCGAAAACTAAAAAAGCGGCAAAAATTGTATTGAAAGCGAGACATATTTAAAAAACGACTTCATAAGTAAATATTTGAACAACAGCTTCATCATTGCCGTCTCTGCATGGCGTATTGGTACTATATTAGAAGTACTAAGTTATAAACAACTAGTAGAACTAGTACACTAAGTACTAGGTTCCATTCTCACTGGGCGTTCCATACTTTGCCACTGTATCGAATTAAACTAACCGTTGTGTATATAACTTCAGCGTATTAGAAAAAAAGACGTTGTGATATAAATATCTAGAGAAAGACGATGTACATAAGTCTTAAAATTCGCGCTAGATAATGTCCAGAGAGTCAAGGAACTTTAATCTGTCGAAGATAAAGAAATTGCTTTTAGAAAAAAAAAAGGTTATAAGGATTTAAAAACGTTTCCTTCAATATTGATGCAATAAAAAACAAAATTAAAAGAGTCAAGAGGAAAACTGCAACGATCTTAGTTGGCAATATGAAAAGAAAAAGAAAATTGGAGAATGATCTAACAGGTTATTACTCTTCACTCGTCAGAACTCGATCAAAGAAATTAAAATACAGTGTTAAAAGGGAAATATGGGGAAAGCAAATACACACGTATCAAAAATATACTGACGCAAGTATATTTATAGACAGATCGAATTAAGTCGTACCAACCAATTCTTTTGTTTGCCTAAGGATGACATTTGTTGATTTAATAGACATTCTCTCAATGAATTTCAATTGATAATCGGAATGTGCTCAAAAGTGATCAACATGACCCCATATAAGGAGAATGCATATTCTCATTTTTTTTATAAGATGTTCTAAGATTGCAAACCTGATTATAACGGAACGATTATGCAAATGTACAGTCGACCTTTTCTAATACAGGTTGGTACATTCTATTCTCTCTATGTTGAGTGGTCCTAGCTATGTTCCCATCCTTACATAGACACTTACATAAATTGGTAAAGTAGGAATATATTCGAAAAATAGCTAGGTTAATTTTATTGCTTTAATTATAATTTGAACCAGTAATAAGATCTTTAAATATTCTTTATAACAAGTTAACTCGTAATAGTCTGCAACTAGTTGTACCAAAAAACAAATATGCAAGATATAACTAAATATAAATATAGTAACAAAATTAGACTTTCATGAGACGCAATACAAGAAGAATATCATGTTAAAATTATTTGTTTTCAATCGGCATGAAATTATTAGTATTGAAATTCACAAAGAACAAAATCGTCAACTTAAGTGAAGTCTAACGGAATTTAATAATACAAGATAGAACTTATTTAAAAGTATGAGCTGGAAAGATATTTACGTTACCCCGATAAACGAGATGGATTTAGCGGCAATGTATTCAGATTTAGTCATAAGGTTATCTCATTAAATCTTGTTGACACTCTCTCGATAAGTTGGTAATTGCAGTCGTACGTAAGTTTTACCAGATTTAAATATAATCGTTTCGTGGCCTAGTAAATTGTTACATCTGACAATTATACTCGATATCTGTCTGTCTGGCAGATGGAATTTATTCGATCTAGTCAATCCTTTTCTTGCACTGTGAAGTGTTTGGATGTTGTTATCTCTTCGATCTGAAAGGGACATTTTAAGGAGAGTTACATAGAACTAATTACCAGAATCCGTCTGCGGACGTCAAATTCCAAAATGGAAGTAAATGTTCTACCATTATCAAATATTGGATTTTAGGAATTGTATGTTTTGTAGGAATCCATAATTCCGTGTGAAAGTGAGTTACGTGACCTCTATGTCGATATCATGCAACTTTTTATATATTAAGTACTTATATATATATATATTTTTATTAATGGCGTATTATTAACTATTTCAAAGTTTGTTGGCTGCTTGCTAGTTCAGAGTTAATATAAAAAACGGATACTTCTGGACATTCCATTACTGGACTTTTGTCGTAAGCTTTTTTCTCGGTAATTTCTATGAAGTAGCATAAATATTCTACAAGATGAAGGAAAACGTCATTTCAACAAACTATCAGGACAAGCTATTATATATTTCATCATTAACAATATATATATATATATATATATATATATATATATATATATATATATATGACGTCACACATTATGAAATGGACAAAGTCTGACAATTATTTTAAGACATTTAAGACATCTATAAAAGAATGTATAAACATAAAAATGTCTCTCTCTCTCTCTCTCTGTATATATATATATATATATATATATATATATATATATATATATGTATGTATGTATGTATGTATGTATGTATATAACGAGGTATTCGATAATGTGGCAAAGAAGAAAGCATGAAAATTCTAAAAAGGAGCACAAGAGATATCTACTTAAAATATCCATTATGCTAAATACCACCAGATTTTCTTCTTTGTGTGTTTGTGTGTATGCGTGTGTGTGTATATGTGTGTGTCTGTATTGATTGCAAAAATGATTGTAAAAACGATAAATACCCGTTCTTAGTAGTGTTGCATTTAAAGCTCTGTCAAATACTAGCTGGTACCACCATTAAAGTAATAGCTATAATACATGGATAAAACATATTTGAATTGACACCAGAAAAGAAAATATGGCTTTTATAAAATTGTCGATTTAATTTAAATAATTTGCTACATTTCGTTAATTTCTTATTTTATCATTTGACTATACCATTGATTCTTAGAGAATAAAATGAATCAAATATTAAAAGTAGTTTTTGAATTTTTTCAAAGAAAAATGAAGCTTCATGAAATATCTGGAAAGCTATTTAAGCTATGCAGATTCGGTAGAATTGTGAAAATATAAAGCTTCATTCTCATAATGACCAATTAAAGCAATTTTCAATAATGATACCAAGTAACCTTGCTTGTTGGCAGAATAAAAGAGTGTCAAAGAAGACCAGTGAAGAATTTTGGAAGTTCTCCAAGAAAAAGAAATAATGTAAATTGGCCATTCTCAAGAAATGATGGCAGCAGTTTAGACCAAAGAGGTGTTTCTAATCTTTAAGAGTTCAATTATGATACACAATAGTAATTAACTTCCGTTAAGTTCAGACATTCGTAAAAAAGAAAGGGAAATCGAAAATCTATGGAGTCGTAGAAGTTTGAGAAAAGTAGAACGAGGCGCAAAACAAAGAAATCAGGAGCAATAAAGCTTCTTTAAGATTTACAACTGATTCACGTATAATGAGAATTTTTTCTATTTTACGAGGTTTGTTTTTATGCAGTTTGTGTAACCCTTTTAAATGAACGGTATTTACGATAATTGACTTATTAAAAGCTTGATTGATGAAACATCTCAACTCATGAAACTGTCGATATATTTATCTTTTTAGCATTTCGAGAAAATTACGAAAACCTTTTTGCTAAAACTGACATGAGAACGATTTTTAGATTTTATGTACAAATACCTAAATCCACATAGCTTACTGTTATATGTGCACAATATACACTTCTAATCATCAATATGCATATATATATGCATATATATATATATATATATATATATATATATATATATATATATATATATATATATATATATATATGTGTGTGTGTGTGTGTGTGTGTGTGTGTATAGGCAGCATATCTTCATTTAGACATGTTTCATTAAATAATATAGATATATTGTGTCTATTTTATACTGATTTTTTCCAGTTGTTTAATCAGCTTCTTGATGTTATGATGAAATTCCTCAAGGAAGGCGCTGTAGTTTTGTTAACTCGAGTACTTTCGATCTTAAATATCATTTTCACGAGTAAACTACAAAACAAACACACACACACACACACACACACACACACACACACACACACACACACATATATATATATATATATATATATATATATATATATATATATATGAGAGAAAGCGGATGTAAAAGTGTAAAAGTGTATATTGAAGTCAAAATCTAGCGATGACAGTCTGTTTCATGCTTAATCGTAATCGTCAGGACATATATTTATATATAATCATGCGCATTAACTGTTTTTCATCAAATAGTTTTGGAAAAAGACCAACATTATATATCAGTTTAAATGTCCTTTAGGAAATTGTACCTCTGACAAGAACTTACGTACAGATGTTGATTTGATGGCCACAACATTATCTAGACGTCTTACAATTCATTTGTTGATGCAAATTGTATTTTCAACATCTAAAAATACATTCCTATGCACCTTCACAATACAGAATAATAGTGAATATATGTATGTTCAGGATCATACCCCATACCAAATAGGGGGAGAAGAGAATTCATACCTTTCCCAATGGTATTAGAACGTAAGTGAATGTAATAGATTTGATTGGAATTCGAACTTGGCTCTCCGATCCCTCAATCCGAGCTGGTATCCATTAATATCAATAACTATACCAATCTCAAAAGACTAATGAGGTTGGTTAGGTTCTTCATCTAATCAAATCAGATATCAAAGATCTTAAATTTAATCATGTATGTGTTTTCGGCGTTCTTCCTATCTAAATTTTTAAGCAACTTTTATTTCATTCCATTATCTCTCTCTCTCTCACCCTCTCCCTCTGTTTCTTACATATGTAATTCCCCCGACAAAAATTATTTAATCTGAAGATCCTTTCGAATGATGAAAAGCGTAACATAGGATTTTCCCATTTTTGTAATTAAATGACCAGTTTAAGTAAAACCGATTGCCGTCAAGATTATTTTCATTAATATGGACTAATTACTAATTAAGGATTTGATTTATATGCCATTTATTTACTCAATGTCAGAAAAGCATTTTAATAATATCGGAAGTGATAAGCGATTCATTTCCATGGTATCATTAGATTGATGAGCTCCATGCAAAATTTGCTGCAGGCGGTTTGTTCTAATTTTTTACCCATAGTAAAAATCGTAGAATATTTACAATTTCTTTAAAAACCTCGTAGCATAATTTAAAACTTGCAGATAGTCTGCCAATAGGAAACGTACCTACTCACCATGCTGGGTCCCAATGAACGTTATCGCTAGTTTCCTTTTAAAGCTGTAGTCAGATACAGTCCAAAGACCGATATCATTTCAAGATCTCAAGAGATTCCTCTCACTAAATCTCTCTCGCTCTCAGACGCGCACACACACACACCTCTCTGTCTGTCTGTCTCTCTCTCTCTCTCTCTCTCTCTCTCTCTCTCTCTCTCTCTCTCTATATATATATATATATATATATATATATATATATATATATATTGTGTATTTAGGCAGCAATCTTCCGTTTATACATGTTTCATTAAAGACGACAGACAAGGTAGTGCGATTAAGCTTTTTATTTAATTTTTCTTTTTTGGACACAGAGTGTGTAGAAACTGTCCAAATGTTTTATAATTCCGAGTGCTTTCGGCTATACTTTTAGCCATTATCAAAGATTATGTTATGTTTACTTTTTAATTGTTTTATTTTCCGAACAAAGCTAGCACTTTGTGGCCGTGTTCGTAGTTAATATTATTGAGTGTTAGCTTTTTTTTTCTTCTTCCATTATTTTTAATCTTTTTTTCATGTGGATGAGATTATTATGAGGTTATTATATTTTTATTTTCTACTAGTATGTTTCGGATGGAGTCTGGTGAGTTTGTGTGTGTGTTTAAATGGGTTCTAATAGAGCTGAGTTCGGATATGTATAACGTAAGTCGTCAGGATAGACATGTAGTAGTGTGACCAATGTAATTTTTTTTTTAATTCGGTTTATTCAGGAACACAGTTTCTTAAGGAGCATTTGGACTCGTAAATAACATTCATTCTTTGTAATTTTGATTTATGCTCGTCTGTTGTTATTATATATATATATATATATATATATATATATATATAGTCTTGACATATCATAAAGACCTCTACTTTCATCAAAGCAGTGACCCCGTCATAAAAAAAAAAAACCTAGACCACAGTATTTTTGGATTGTATCTTGGATTGAACGTTTAACGTCTACTGTAAACTTAATAACGCAAAAGACGAAAGGTTTGCGGACATATGTTTATATGGTCTTCTGTCCTTGTTTTGGTGTGAGGAATAGTATTTTATACACCCTATATATATATATATATATATATATATATATATATATATATATATATATATATATATATATATATATATATTTTCTTGATAAAGAAAAAAAAAACCTTGGCCACACCTCCATTTTAAATCTATAAATGAGTAAAACATTCCGTACCATATTTATTCTAAAACAACACTTGAGGGTGAAACTGCCACCTAGTAGTTAAGGTTTAATATTGGAATTAAACTTAAATACTGCTGACCAATTTCGAAACAGTAATTTCTGTGTCGCGATGGAATCATATTTTTTAAATAAATAATTATAATCTAGGTTCTACTTATGTATCGAGCAGTGTTTTTTTAAATAAAAATCAAAGATACTAAATATATATATATATATATATATATATATATATATATATATATATATATGACTGATTCTTTATTTCTTTTATGTATCTACCTCCTCTGAATTTTCGATACCTAAGGTTTAAAGTTAATTTTTAAAAATGAAAAATCATTCTTCAAAGATTCATTTTAGTTTTAATTGAATGCGAAATGATTACATTAATTATTTCCAATAAGTAAAATATTCTGGTGTATTTCAGACTGAAATTATATAGATTGAAATGTC
This sequence comes from Acanthosepion pharaonis, assembly GCA_903632075.3. Taxonomy (NCBI): domain Eukaryota; kingdom Metazoa; phylum Mollusca; class Cephalopoda; order Sepiida; family Sepiidae; genus Acanthosepion; species Acanthosepion pharaonis. The sequence goes on from CAHIKZ030004884.1 coordinate 2,176,567, forward strand.
AAATAGTTCCTCGATTTTTAAAAAATTTCTTAAAAGCTACCATTTTTTTAATTTTAAGAAATTTGTAAACAAGACAAATTTATCGATTTTAAATCTTCCAAAATTAAATTATATATTTATAACACGTAATTTGAGTAAAATTAGAAAATTTATAGTCAAATTAATCTGATTTGAAAGAAATATTACTTACTTAGAACATAAAAAGCACGCAACTTGGAGAACAACTGCTTGCAAATAAATGTAATGTGTTTTAATTATCAGATATCTTTGAAAAACTGAATTCACTTAATAAACAGCTCCAAGGAAAAGATTCAGATCTGATATCTAGTAAAAGTGCAATTGCTGCTTGTCTGAGGAAACCGCAGTTGTATCAGAATAATATCAGGCATCATGCATTTGAACAGTTTCCTTGTTTGGCCTATTTTAGCAGCGATTTGCAAGATGAAGATCTTGCATTATATGGTGAATATTTGGAGATATAGATGAAGATATGCAAAGTCGGTTTATTGACTTACTTATGCTGGAGATACCGACTTGGGTTTCAATTTCTTTCCAAGTTAATGTTGCTGAAATAGACATATCTTTGCAAGAGCCCCTCATCGAATTACAAAGTGATGAAATAATGCATGAAAAATTCCAAGATGGAAAGTACAATATATGGGAAACAAATGATATTGTTACAAATTACCCTTTGCTCTGGTACCCTTTGCTCTGGTACCCTTTGCTCTGGTACCCTTTGCTCTAAGTTATTGCTTTTCCAATATATTATTTTGTTGAATCGGGATTTAGTCGTGTTTCTCAACTGTTATCAAAAGTTCGCAATAGACTTGACATTATGAAAAGAGGTGATCTTCGACTGTCATTAACATCGATGGAACCAGATATAAAGAAACTGGCTGAGCAGCATTAACCACAACGATTTCATAGAATACATCTTTTTTTTTCTAATCACACACATAACTTAAATTGGTTTATTAATATTATAATCACTGTGCATAAATAAATGCTGCAGTGAATTCAATTGCCTGAAGAGCTATGCTCCCCATGACCTTGACCATGGAAGAAACATTGTAATATTGTAATACAAGATATTGATCAATAAAAAATTATTATTATTCGTAGTAGTATTATTGTAGAATAATTTATTTGAATTAAATTAGTTTTCATTTAAAAATAAAGGTTACTTATAATATTTCATTGATTATTAAAACCTAAAAATTTTCATTAATGAAAATTAGAATATTATTGTCTTATGTCAAATAGCTATTAAGGAGTCGATGGGTTAAGAAAAAAAAGGTTGAGAATCCCTAACCGTAACCCTGCCTAGATAAAATGTTAGTTACGCAGGCTGGAACGCCTAGTGAAACTCTAACAGAACACACGATCCTTATTACAACAATAAATAGCAGTCAGCGGGGAGGAAAAACATTATAAGAAAAACACAGATAACTGAGTTGACAGAAAAGGTTAAGCCAAATAAAAGAAAAGTCAGACAACAACAAATACACCGAAAAGTGTTTAACATATTTCACCTCCTTTAATGAACCTTTGAACTTGCCGACTATTCAGTAACCACCTCTTTCATTCGGTCTGTCATTATTTCTTTCCAAAGAAATCATAGTGAAGTTAAAAATTTGGCTAATCTTCCAGTCATAAATTTGATAGGTCTTCCATTGAATCTTTGGTACAGCAGTGATTCATCTCGAATGTGGCTAAGAAACCATAACACAACTGATGACAACAGAGTAAAAAGCATCAGACTTCTGAACAGAAATATGATAACAGAATAAAGTGATTTGTTTCCATTCACAAATTGAAAGGAAATAAGCAGACTGATTCCTGAAAGAGTACCTGCTTTTATAGGACCGGTTTCTTGAAATTTGGGACGCCATTATATATATATAAACACACACACACACACACACACATATATATATATATATATATATATATATAAACACACCCAAATATAGGATTGGTGTATATATATATATATATATATATATATATATATATATATATATATAATACCCAAGTATAGGGTTGGTGTGAATGGAATAAATTCCAATAACCAAAAAAATACTATTCTTAAAAAAGTGCTCAATACAGAGTAGAGCAAATATAATTATTTATTCGAAAATTATAACATAAATAGGTTATAAAATCACTACAAAATTGCCATTTAGTTTCAACACTGCTGGTGTCTTATCAAGTGATGTTGCTGTATGTAGAATAAAGTAGTTTAAAAGGTTCAAATCAATCAAATACTCCTCGCTAGGGGAAACGCTATAACATAAGCTGGAATGAGCAATTAATATACAAGTATATGAGAATTCAAAAAACTTGACAACGAACTTTGGTTATAATAATTATTTAATGTTTTAATGTTAGGGTTAGACTAAAATAGAATTCATTATAACTAATTAATATTAAACTATACTATAAAATTAAAAATTAACAATTAACAATTTTAAACTTTAAATTTAATTTATATTAGGTTTAAAAAATTATAAAATTATTCAAAGAAGAAATTGAGGAAAAATACATATGTTTTGTTATTTATTTTGTTTTTGAATTCCCATATACTTGTATTTTGATTTGCCATTCCAGCTTATGTAACAGCGTTTCCCCTGGCGAGAGGGGTTTGTTTGATTTGAACTATTGAAAACCCTTTTTTCTACATTCAGCATCATTACTTGATAAGACACTACAAGTGTTGAAACAAAATATCTATTTTGTAGTGATTTTATAACATACATATTTTAGAATTTCCGAATAAATAACTATATATATATATATATATATATATATATATATATATATATATATATATACGAAAAATTGGATTATTCGTAATTACAATGATTATAATCAAGGATTTATTCGCCTAAAAGTTAATTTGCACTTGCGTTCGTCTACCCAACGGTTACCCGATGGACAGGTCTCACTTAAAGTAAGCGGTAAATATTCATGTACATCCCCACATAATGCAAATTCTAGCAATATTTCTTCTTGCTGTGGCCATTAAAATGCCTTGCATACGTCGGTTAGACATTAAGTAATATCTTGAAACGTGCTTCCAAATGCAGTGCAGGTGTCGTCAGGATTACGAAGCCTAAGTAGCCAGCGGAAATATTACAAGGCCAAAGGTTGTATCAAATGTTTATCGTTAAACTTCCTGACCATATATATCTGATAAACCTTACAGCAGTTACTTGCAGATTTATGCAAAATCCCTTCATTAAGAATAGCGAAGAGCAAAATCGATGTTAATCATTCGAAAGCAACACGACAGGTGATCATTGTATATCTTGTCATATTACCATTTCCATAACGTACTACGTAACCTCAACAGCACACTGTTCTTTCTGTTTTAATAGTTTATATTTTGCATTTTTTTGTATGCTGCTAATAATCTTTATTGAACTATCACTAGTAATTTTTTTATTGATATTGTTTGCTTTACTGGCGTCAGAATTTGTTAATGAATTATTTACATCAAAGCGATTACATAGAGCATGCCCTAGATTGGCGGTTCCCTAACGGTACGGCCCGCCTCTGAGGTGCGGAGGAAGAGGATAGAAGGCGAGTCGGATTGATTGAATGATAATCAAAATTACGAAACAGTTTCAATAAAATCATATGCCAAAAATAAATATGATTTTGAAATTTAGAATATTATTACGGATTACTTGTAATTGCATATATGAGTCCTAGCATAAGTAGTTATGAATAATTATTTATCATTATTTGTATTATATCAAGTATTAAGAATATAGTTTTTTTTTTTTGTTTTTTTTAAGCATTCATTCCCAAGCAAGGCAGGAAACCATTAGCACGCAAAGGGTTTAAGAGTAGGAGCGAGAAAAAAGAGGAGTGATAGAAGAAAGGATGAAGAGACGGTTAGGGGATAGATCAGGGCATCTTGAGGCGTCGATTGACGTTACATTTGAATAGTTAGAGATTATAGTTATCAGGAAAACAAGAATTGGAGAGGGGGTTCCACAGGCGAGAAGTGCGAAAAGTGCTACTGGAGTAGAATAGACGGCTACATTGAACAGTTTCGACAGTGAAAGTATGAGAGCGAGATGCCAGCCTAATTGAGCGCTTAAATTCATGAAGTCTGGGAACCAGCGTAAGCAGCTCATCGGAGCAGTTACCGTGAAAGTATTTGTAAAAAAGACAGAGGGAGGCGACGGCACGTCTGTAAGAGAGCGGCTGCAGACGAGATGCCAGATCAGGGCCAATTACATAGCATATTTGTCTTTGGATTTTATCAAGGACCTTGAGACAATTTGAATGGGCTCCATACCATATATGGCAGCAATACTCCTTGCAAGGGCGAATGGTTGATTTGTAGATTTGAAGGATCGACTTCGGCGAGAAAAATTTCCTCGCGCGGCAGAGGGAGACAACTTTCCTAGCGGTGGACGAAGCTATTTATTCAACGTATTCGTTCCATCTCAAGTCAGCGGACAATGTGAGACCGAGCAGTCGCAAAGAGGTGCTCTCGTAGAGTTGAGCGTCAGATATTCTAATGGGAGGCAGAGATGGTTCCCTCTGGTGAGTAATAGAGATCAGTTTTGTTTTTGTGGCATTAAAGTTAACCAGCCAATAACTGCCCCAGTCCACAACCGATTGGAGGTCCTTTTCAAGACAAACGGGCAGGTTAGTTTTGTCGGCGACACTAGATTTGTTTTTGAGGCAGGAGTAAATAGTAGTGTCGTCCACATAGATGCCTACTTGGGAACTTATGACATGAGTTAATGAAGATAAGAAACAGAGTAGGGCCTAGGATAGAGCCTTGGGGGAACACCTGCGTTCTTGGGATAGGAGCTGGATGAGAATCCGTTGAGAACGATCTTCAATGTACGATTCGAGCAATCGATCTGTAATTCCATAACTCTGAAGCTTGCGAAGAAGAGGGGCATGCCAAACCCAATCAAACGCTTTGGAGATATCAAGAGCCACGGCACGAGCTTCTCCGTTATTATGAAGTGCTTGGCAAACAATTTCAGTTATGGTCATAAGCACATCAGCTGTAGAACGGGCAAAGCGGAAACCATATTGCTTGTCGGAGTGCAGATTATGGGATGTAAGGTGCATAACCACTTCGGCGTTGATTAAAGCTTCAAAGACTTTACCGAAGAGTGATAGGAGACTGATAGGACGGTAATTAGAATGGTCTCCCGAGTTCTTAAAGACAGGAGCAACTGATGAGGGCTTCCAAAAGGGTGGAAAACAAGATTCATTGAGACAGTACTTATATAATTTGGAGAGGGCAGGGGCCAGTTCAGGCGCACATTTCTTCAGGACAATGGCTGATATCCCATCTCCACCACTAGCCTTGTGGGGGTCTTATTTAGAGATTATGCCCAGAACCGATGACCGGGTTATGTGCAAGTCGCTCAAGTGAGCCTCAGTTCGAAGGGGGAAATCGGGTATAGGTCGAGCGTTGAATTGAATGAGAATTTCCGAGAAAAGCATTCAGCCTTGTCGGCAGAACAGGTCAGAACCTCAAAGTGGTTGAACAAAGGAGATATAGAGGGTTTGCTATTCTTAAGTACGCTCTTGCAGAGACGCCAATAATCCTTGGAGCCAAATTTGCGAGATGTAATACGTTCTTTCATTCGAGCAGCAAATAGTGACTTTGCTTCATTGAGGACACGCTTACACTCGTTATGGGCAGAGACAAATTGACGTTTATTGCAATCAGACATGTCGCTACGATAAAGGTGGAAACAGTGATTCCTATGGGCAATGGCAGCTGAGAAAGCAGCGGAGAACCAGGGGGAGGAGCGCGATTTGACCTTATATTTCTTTGAGGGGGTGAAATCAAAGCAAATTCTTATTGTCTTTTATAAAATGTTTTGCACTCAAGACTTGATTTAGCGATCAAATATTTCATAGAAGCTATATTTCTCTAATCATCAAGAATAATTTTTGTTTATTTTTTTATTTGGCCTAAACCTTCGAATTTTCAAAATAGATTCTCTTAGATAGCAAATATAAAATATGAAAAATATATCTTATGTAATAATTTTTTTTTACATTTATATTCTTATTTCTATCACGTTTACTATCATATCATTTACAGAGTTGAGATGATTATATCAATTCTTAAAGCTCTGTGACACTATTTAGCGGTCGCGTGAAAATTAAAAGCGAGAAATAATTAAGGCGAGAAGAAGCTATCACGAAAGACATACTGAGCGATGTTGTTTTTGTTTTTTTAACAAAGAAAAGTGGTAAAGATTTCATTTGCAAAAAAGTGGTAAAGATTTCATTTGCAAAAAAAAAAGTTTTTTTTTTTCGTGGAAGATAGGAAATTCGTAAGATTTCGGATCAGTCGGAATTAATTTATGCTATGACGCGGCAAGAAAAGATAGCAATCTGCCCATGGCAATAATGAAAATTTCAAATTGGTCAAGTGGCCTACAAAACGAAATGCTGGAAGATAATCGTAATCAGGTCGAAGATGTGACCGAGAAAGGCATCAGCTGAGGCCACCCCAGAGAAAACGGAAGCGAAGGGAGAGAAAGGGAAAGAATAAACCATTAACTATCTTTCGGAGATATCATTTGGTTTTGGAGAGACACCTGTTTTATATCCAGACCTGGACATGATAAAAGTTCGTTGCCGGGACAGATTGCTGGCGACAGGGTGCGAAGACGTCCAGTTGACCACCCATTTGACGCTTGGCGAAAATCTCGTTGATAAATTCCAGATGACATTCGGTTAAGATAGAGATTAAGGACCACACTACGAGTCGTAGGGGTCTGGTCGAGAGAAAAAAAAGAAAAGAAAAAAAGGAAGATAATTTTTTTTTTCCTTTGAGCGATAATTTTAAACTGAGGTCAGACTAGCCACACCCACACTACCGGGCGTTCATTGGCTGTGTGGTGGCGTGAGCGATGGGCGAAGGTAAACATATGAGAAGGAGGGGAGGCCTCTTGACGCCTCTGAGGGAATTGGTGTGAGATACCACTATGAGAAAGAAGGGAAACCTGTTGACGCCCTCTGAGGGGATTGGTGTGAGATACCAATATGAGAAAGGAAGAATTTGGGAGGACGATTCCCTTAAGAACCCCTCTAAATCAGAAAGTAATGAACTTCCAAAAATGGAAAGTGATAAATGTTCCTGTCCGAAAACAAAGAAAATCCTTATTGTGGATTTAGAATTATCGAGGAACCCAAACCATGACAGGCCCCGACCTGGTTTTGGTCGGCGTCCATATAAACGGAGTAGACAGTGGCAGTTGGGCAGAGTTCGGCAGAGTTCCAGAGAGTTCGGCAGAGTTCCGACGAGACGCAGACGCAGACAGAGTTGATCTGTGAGCTCAGAGACCAGCCTCGCAGGAAGCTGACTGAAACATATCCACGCATTCCGACTTAGACTTCTGACCAAAAACAATTTATTTTTGAAGAACGACTTAGACTCACACCACCAAAACAAGTTTTACGAATATCGCCTGAAGATACAAAAAACCAGTTATTGAAAAACAAGATATTAAGACTCACCTAACAAACGCAAAGTGTCACGTATCCATAGAAGCGGTTTGGGAGAAAGATGCAGTCCTGTATTCAGCAACCAGATATAAAAATATTTGTTATTCTTTCTTTAACACATTTGAATCTTTCGAGTTGTTACTTTATTTTCTTTTACATATACTTGTGCGATGTCACCTTTGCATTACGGCCCGACGACTGATTGATTTCGTCTACCTAAGATCAAATCACAACGTGGATAGGTTAGACTAGAAATCAAAGCAGTTACTTCGGTAACCAGACGTTGGAGGCGAGCTAGGAACGACAAAGCTGATACCGAATCTAACCAGATTTCCATCCGAATCAGCCAAGGGTTAGATCGTCACATTTGGCGCCGCGACCAATACCAAGTCACATTGGTCGTCACAGGATAGCACGGACGGGGGCAGAGAGAGGCCGGGGTGACGTCACATTCAAATGAATGTGATAACATGTTGATTATTGCTTTGATATTTTTATGGTGAATTCTTTTTAATATGTGGTCTCGAACAATGCCAAAATTCTAAATCTTACGTAAAAATTTGTTGCATTTATGTTTAACTAAACTTTTATAGAATGATTTAATTGTTATTTGCAGTTAGTCTAAACTCAGTAATCAGTGACATAGCTAATGCATATATAGGCGAACAGGTATGATTGGTAGGTACTTGTTGTTCTCTTCAGCAGATGTATTATTTAATGCTGTTGTCAAATACAGCAGTAGAATGGTTAATTAGTTGGCTTAAGATTTACAATTAAAGATTAATATTATCTGGTCTAATAAAGTATATCATTACTTTCTATCTTTAGGGGAATTGTTTTCATAAGCGAACAGTAGTTGGTTAAATTGATAACGCACAATATAAGAGTATCTTAATGATTTGTATATACCAAGATAAAAGTTATATAAAATGGAAAGGAATAAAATAAAATAAAGCACAACCTATGCAGGAAGTGAAGACTTCAGGATAGAATTTTAGGTTTAAAATTAACAGGCTTTAAAGGGAGGGGGATATCAGGGCCAAATTAAAACAATAAAATCTGACTTCTGTCGCATTTTCCGAGAAGGAATCCGTTCTTCGCTTGGGAAAATTTTGCCAACCTACTTCATTTAAAACAATATTTCCTAATACTGGCTTTAAATGTCAAGAGTTAATTACTGTACCTATTTCTAGGAGCCATAAAGTATGAAGACCAGCTAATTGATGATTCCAATCGGCTGGATTTTAATGATCTGATCTGTGAGACATTAAACGCTTTAGAACGATATTCCCCTTTGAAAGATCAAAGCCATAAACATTCTTCTTTCTCGTAGACATAGAATTGAAAACACCCTTGCGGTAAGTTCTTAAAAAACGAATTGGAACAAAGGAAAAAAAACAAATATGAATTGAAACTGTATCCAAGAATTTGCTCTTTCATAATTGGCCCATGAACGCAGGAAAATGATTGACTATTTGCTGTGATATCTTGCCCGTTTCCAAATCTTCGAAAGAGAAAACAGGTTTTCGAACTACATGTAAAAATCAAATAGTCTGAACGTTAAATGAGCCTTACCGTATTATTTTGTAGTTATGTACTTTAGTTTTACATGGGGATATAAATTATTTATATTTTTGATGCTTGATAAAAATTTGTTCAATGATGAGATATATTTGATTTCAAACTTTGCATCCACTGTCACAATAAAAGATGTTAGAAGAGGTACCAAGCAAAAATAAATAAATAAAATTAAAAAAATAAAAACATAAAAAAAATGTTCTCAAATGAGTGAACACGGGATGAAGTTGATTGAACAGATATGACATTCACTGTGACATCTTTCGAAGTATTTTTTAACTGAAATTATTCCTGCAGGATTGCATTACCGTTAGAAGTAAGAATTATCTTCTACTTGGAGAATGTTTCTTTTGAGACAATCTTAAAAAATGGACCATCATAGTTATATATAATCAGTTTTAATTACATAACAATAGCATGAAATACACGATTAGAAAGTATCAATTTGTAAAATACTTTCCTATTTTAACAATGAATTCTTAAGTACTTTTATTCTTTTATTATATAGTGATATCTGGGTTCATGTGAAAAGGTTGCACATACAATTCACTTCCAATCATGAGCAGAAAGAATTAAACTTCATACAATGTTCTTGATGTGATATAATCAAGCAAGATAGATATCAGGTAATAATTATAATAGGCACGTTTATAATTAAATAATGTTTCCATTAAGCGTTAATCAGAACAATTTTTGCTTTCCCGCATTAAAAAATAAGCAACGTGAAAGACTCAATATTATACACTTAATAAGAATGAGCTGCATTCAATGAGTTCTATTTTTTTTATTTTATTTTATTTTTTTTTTTTTGTATAAATTAGTGTTTTTAAGCTGTCCTTTTTTTCGTTGCTTTTCGGGAATTTCCGTAAATTACACTCTAAAAGGACTTATTATCAATTAAACTTGTACAGAACCTTGGGAACTCAACAAAGTGACACATGGGTATTACGCCACTATCAGCGGAACTTCGATAAAATAGAATACTTTGATAAAACAGAATACATGAAAGATAACAACAATATCAGTTATCGTTTAAATAACATTAACAAAGACGTGGTAAATTCAAGTGTATCAAATTTTATAAGCAGCAGGAGAAAGATTATTAGAAATAATGCAACTTCATACAATTCTATTTATATTAATAGTTTTATTTATGATTGTACAGAGCAAAACTATAGAGAGAATCTATATCAATCGATTCCAGAGAGTTTTACAAACTGCAATAGGAAGATGAAGGCATTACTTTCTTCCATATATATATATATATATATATATATATATATATATATATATATATATATATATATATACTGGTCAGTTTATCTGTTTTTTAAGGTTGTCATTAAAGAGAAATACGCATAGTTAATACTAACAGTTTTCAGCATTGTAGCTCGGACTGAGGAATATCTTATTAAAAATGGATTTTGAATATTCTTAATACATAAATGATTTCCTATAAAACATTTGGATCCCAAATCCTTCATGTTAGATATACATAAACGTGTAAAAATGATATAGAGAAGGGAAAGGCAAGAGCTGGTGAATCACCATAGGCTGATGATATGTAAATACACAGACCTACATAAATTGTTCTTGGGCATGTGATGAATTAATATGAAAACCAACTAGGCAGTTGAAGGCAAGGTGAGTCCGAACAGGGACATGGAAATAGGTTCAAGACATTCATTTCTGTAACGTCTGGTGTCGGTCTATGTGTCAAAATCTTGTCTTCTTTTCTTTCTGCTGCTAAGGCTGAACACTAGTTGTTAAAACGCTTAGGGCAGGGTGGTAGTGGTTTTATTATGGCGGTGATATGTATTCATATGGCATGGGTTGAGCTTGGTTGTCCGGCGAAACGTGTCATATTAGGTGACGGCTTCATTGCACCGCTTCGTGAGCATTTGTATTCATTTATGGATCCTCCAACAAAGGTAAAATATTTCAGAAGGGTACTGCACAGGTTTGACAGCTATCGAGATGACATCACAGCAAATCTTCGGAGATTTTTCAACATGTACGATGATTCTTCAGTATATTTTTTTTTGTTCTCTTTTCACCATCAATTCTAAATGGCTTCTTTTCATAAAATCAAATACGAACGAAAGCCATTGATGTCTCAGAGTTAGTTCTTTTGTATTTCATGACATTTGTCTTCGATTCTACATAACAATTCAATTGTAATGAACAAACAGAAAAAAAAATTCGGTGATTTTTTAAAAAGTTAAAATTGTATTTTCCAAAAGAAAAAAATAATTAAAATACTGAGTTGATAGATAAATCTTATGATTTCAACAGATTAGTTAATACAGTTCTTGTGAAAAATAGAGCTTAAAAGAATATAGAACATCATTCAAAGATGCAAATTCTGAAACAAAAATCCTCAATAAAACATATATAAATCCCTCTCTCAAAGCTAATTTACAGACTTGTTCTTCTTGCCTCGGATTTTTTAAAAAAATCATTTATTTTTCCATTTCAACCATCTCTAGTCTTGCAAGTACACGTCATGTAGTATATATTCCAGTTCGATTTAAATTTGGGGACGTAAATTATTATAGTCTAGAACCAAATTTTGACTTTCGTTCGATTTTACCAATTCGGCAAGAGGAGAAATGCTTTCCAAATGAAAATGTTAAACTTTGTGTCTGATTTTATTTTCGTGAAGATTTCTTTCCCTATACAGAAACTTTAATACTGTCTTCTATTAACTAGAATAAGAAGAACTAGAATATCAGTTCGCAGAAACATGACTGTTATCACATTTATATTTTTCTCCCAGAAAACAGTTTTGATGTTTACCAATAAAATGCTCCACAAGATATTTAGACCGTACGTAGTAGATAGGTACGGGAACTTCCCCGTCACAATTTCTATTGTACCGAAACAAATGAAAATAGAAGGAAAATGGCTTCCTTTAGAGGATTGCATGGCATAAACAGCAAAAATTGGTTTTCTTGATTGCTTTTTTTCTCTTCCTTTCAAATATTTCTACAGGAGACATTTTGTCAGAATAAGTTTTACTCTAAGATAAAAAAACAAAAAAACAAACATTGTTGCTAAAAAAATAGTTCCTTTTAACAAATGAAAAGCATCATCATAGATGCAGACAAACAACATGGACAAAAATGCAAAGAGAAAAATATTTTGAAAACTCTTCGTCTCGTAAATCAATAGTCACAGTTGAGTGATGTTTACTTTATTTGAAATACAACTCATGCCATCACTTTCCACTGCATGGTATTTTGAGCTAGGAAAAAAAAGAAACAATAGGTTTTTCGAAAGAAAGAAATAACCCCATTGTTGTTCTCCATGTCAGCAACAAAATAAAACAAAAGGGTCTTTGGAAACTTCTTTAGTAAACATATTGATAGATTGTTTGTAAAGGGAATCTCCTCCAGCAAGTTATCAAATATAGAATTATAGGTCGTTTCAAAGGAATCAATAGATTTCATATATATTCAACTCAAAATAAGCACCTGAAGGATGATAAACACTTTTAACTTGTTCGTTGATTCCTTAGAAACAATGAATGTATGCCTGCCTATGTAAAATAAGAATTTTTATGCAAAAGAAAGACCATATGTCTGATTAAATACTCTGAACATGTAATTAAACTTGCTTAATATTTCTTTATAATTATGTAGCAATCAGTGTTATGCATAAACATACATTTATTAACATATTAAATAATATTAGAGTTTATATGATTACAGAAGAAATTGAACACCTGTTTTTATTTTGCTTCATTCTTATGTGTCTATCGATTAATAATGCGAGCTTTATATAAGAGAGAGAGAGAGAAAGAGAGAGAGAGAGAAAGAGAGAGAGAGAGAGAGAGAGAGAGAGATTTTGTCCAGAGTTAGGATTAAGTTTCTCGTGGCCTTAAAACCGAAGATCAATATTAACATCCAGTGACCAAATTTCAATCCGTTAAGTCTTATGTACTTTCTCTTAAATCGAAGAATCTCTTCCATGGAGAGTAAAATAGTTCACGAAACGAAAACCGATTCAACTAATTTCAACAATTGTCTTCATGAGATTATATGGCACAGAACTTTTGGCACTATCAATATCGGAAACGTAGTTTGGAAATCAGTTTAAGGGCCTTGACAAATGTTTTATAAGCTAAATGTTTACTATCACGTTTTCTTCTTGTTCCACTCGCACAAGCCTTTTTTGTTTGATTGTTGTTTCTCTCAGCTCTTCTTCCTTTTAATATTTCCCGTGAATGTTGGATTTAAAGCAGTAGTAAAACACAAAATAACAGTGAGATCTTTATGCTTATAATGATAAGCAAAGGAAACTCTCTCAAATTGGTTAAGTGAAAACTTATGAAATACAGAATAAGAAGAAATCCACGTAATAGCATACCTCAGTTTGAACGCATCAGCATAAAAAAAAGGTATCATTGGAAAGTTTTTTAGAAAACATATTGGTATGTTGTTTGTAAAGGGAATCTTCTCTAGAAAGTTAGGCAAATATAGAATGATGGGTCGCTTCAAAGGAATCAAAAGACTTATGTATAAAATAATACATTCAATTCGAAACAGGTACCCGAAGGACGATAAATACTTTAGTTTTGTTCGTTGATTCCTTGGAAACAATGAATGTATACATGCCTATCTAAAATAAGACATTTTACAAAGTTTATCACTTGTGTACTTAACTTTACGTATGAGAAAGAAAGTCCATACGTATAATTAAATACTCTGAATCTGTCATCAATGTTGGTTCATATTTCCTTACAATTATGTAAGAATTGAATTCTAATATGAACCACTGATTAATTGTCAAGAGGTTTCCGAAATATGGAATTTAAACAAAAATCTATCTAGCTCATACAATTTTCATTTTCAGGGAACAGAACGATAATAATCTTGGGTTAAAATTGGTTCAATAAAAATTACATACCCTAAAATTCGCATCTAATTACATTTATTCATGGTCGACTCATTGTAGTTATTGCAGGAAATATTCTGTCCAATTAAATACTTTTCTAGGCGATATTGTATTTCGCCATTTTAACATTAAGAATTCTCCAGGATGTTTCTTTTTCGGTTGATTCCATCATACATTCTTCAGAGACTCCCTAAAAACGTATATTCACTGTGTATACATATTGTTTGAATGGTGTTTTATTTTAGATTAACAAACTAGCACTTGATAATCATTATCAAGTGCTATTTTGCTAATTAAAGTTGTTGTTTCATTGTATTCATAATCGGGGCGAAATTGACATTGGTTATCTACTGGCTACATGTTGATATTCTTACTTAGCTTGTGTAGACGAATAATAAATACATTATTTATTTCATGAATTCCTTTAACTTATTCTAATTATCCGGCGACCCATGTTCAAATTCATATTTTCTTTTTGCTACTGTAAAAATCGTTTAATATCAGAAAATAAAAATGCATGTGAGAAATAAACCACTTTATTAATTTTCATTGATTTATTCGAACACAAGCAGAAAAAGGTCACCTTTTTGGAGTTGTGTTTTTTTTTTTAATTCCCAACGTAAACCTCGCTACTTTAATTTTACTTAAAAATACGTTAGCTAACTATAAATCCTTTTTTGTTAAATGTGTGATAACATCAGTGAATTAAAATGTTAGTTTTTATAGACTAGATATACGAGGATAACAATAAAAATAATTAGAAATGTTTTTTATTAATCAACTTTCAGATATTGCAAGTGAATACGTATAAAATTTCGATTATAGGATGAGAGAATATCTGCATCTCCTTATGATTATCTTTCATAAAATGTTAATAAAGGTAATAAAGAAAAACTCGGGTAATATGCTTATCATTCAATTAACAAATAAAATGACATCTTCACGAAATAATAAACAGAGATACCTCACAAAAAATAACACACGTTCTGTTTAAAGAAAAAAAATTGTCAAATATAATTTACTGGCAGAAGAAATAGAAATGTTTATTATTCTTCTGATATAATGAATGACGCAATTAAATAATGAACACTTTGATCCATCGACAAACTACGAACTATCTCTTCTCGTTTTCCGATGCAGTTAATCTTTCACAGTGAGTGAGGTTTCATACATCAGTTAAAAGACAACTTCAGTATCGTAAAATACAAAACATTAATCCCATGAACAATGTCGTTTCGTGTTGTCATAGAGATGTATGAATTAAATTTGTTGAGACTGACAGATTTACAAATAAATTCTTATTAAATTCCGGTCGTCGTGATCACTGTGATTTGGAAAATATAAATTGTATTATGGTTTCGCTTTACATCTAACCTCCACTTTACAGCCAATTAATTTACTTTCACTTTAAAAGTGATTTTTCTCAAAAATCAAATATAAAACCCGATTCTCTTAATGCAGATAAAACTACATAGAAAAAAACCATTTACAGAATTGTATACTGTTTTCAAGGTTGCACAACATTTACTGATATAGGTTTGCTTACATCACAAATACAC
This sequence comes from Acanthosepion pharaonis, assembly GCA_903632075.3. Lineage (NCBI taxonomy): Eukaryota > Metazoa > Mollusca > Cephalopoda > Sepiida > Sepiidae > Acanthosepion > Acanthosepion pharaonis. Next base: position 2,192,112 of record CAHIKZ030004884.1, read on the forward strand.
CAGGGCAACACGAGATGGTGTAATGATTAGCCAGCTTGTCTCGCTACAACAATTACGACTGTATAGTGAGTTCGATACTCACTGGGTGCCCAATACTTTCGGCTTTGTGCCACATCTGAGCTACGCTTGGAAAATTACTATCACAAATATACCATTATACTAATACTATTTACAACAACTGCTAGCCGAAACAAAGCAATTTTTCATAATTTTAAAATCGGACGGTGGTTACTCATCGCTTGTTTGCCGAAATGTGCGAAAGGATTTCCTTAAAAATCCTATTTATACAGTTATGTAAAAATTAATTCAACATATAACTTTTAGCGCTTATATTAAACGTAGACTGATTTCCGGTGCTATATTTTTCACTGGCCTCTTGAGAAACAATAATTAAGAAATCAAATTATCAATATAATTCGATGCTATTAACACATTGTGAAATAATCTATCAAAACATTCTTTCCATTAACATACACACACGCGCACACACACGCACACACACATATCTATCTATCTATCTATCTATCTATCTATCTATCTATCTATCTATCTATCTATCTATCTCTCTCTCTCTATATATATATATATATATATATATATATATATATATATATATAGAGAGTTCTTTTTTTTATATATATATATATATATATATATATATATATATATATATATATATATATATAGTTTATGAAAAACTAGGTAATCTGTATGGGTAAACCTAAAGGAGATAAAATCCAGAGAGCTCAATGTAAATCCAGAGCAAATAATTTAAATAAAAACAGACCACTTTAAGGTTTCATGTAATAAATTATTTCACCACAGCCCTTTTAAAGGACTGCAGATCATCAGACTTTACTTCCAAACAAAAAATGAAAAGAAAATTTATACATTTTTGACGGGCCGTTTTAAACATATATAAATTAACGAAGTGAGGAAATGAGTGGGGAGAGAGAAGACATGAGTGATTTAGCAGACATTGACACATTTAAATGGTTAACTTAACGGAAGTTATATATTGATATCGAAAGGGTAGAGGAGAAAAAACCCATAGAGAGAAAAAGAGATAAGGAAGTTATGAGAGAAAGTGTCACTAATTTTCTTTGTAAAAAAATGCTAGAAACAGACGCTGTTATTTTGTTTTACTTTTAAAGTGTTATTTTGGGGGTTCATAAAGATTTGATGTTTGATATAAATTTGAATGTCTCTAAACTGTCAACAAATGATTTAATTTGATGTCTGTTAGTGATTTAAATTTTATTAAAATTTTAGGGATTTTCTATGAAATAGTCGATTAGAAAAATATTCATAGTAAGTACATTAAAAGAATAAAATTTTATTTTAAAATATAAGTTTACTTCTAGTAATCATTTTTTAATCTCTTTTAAAAAAAATTATTATTGATTATTAAGTTGACATCTCTATCCGTTTGAATTTTGTTCATGAATTTAACTCGTGACTGTTTCTAGATAGGTAATCTCTTTTACTTAAATTTTAGTTAAGTTAATATGGGGTAATATTTGAAGGTAATATTAAAGATCTTGCTCTGCCATATACTGTATACACACCCATGCAAATATCACATATACACACGATCCTTTACATGTTCAATCACTCATAGAGGTACCCATGTGCCGAAATACACAGGTAACTTCATGTATTAACACCTACCTAGATATCAAAAATTTTTCCAATTTAAATATTTTACCATCAATAATGATTATTAAAGGGTAATATATTACAAATTAAATTAAATAATCAATTTTTGAAAAAATTTCCTCCATATTATAAAGAATTTTAAACTCACACTTCCAATTGGAGAAAATGAGATAAAACACTAATAACAGGACTATAAGTCCTTCTTTTATATTATTCTGTGTATCCATAAAAATACACCTACACACATATCCGTACACATACACACATACATACATATCCATATATATACATATATTCACATATACACACACACATATATATATATATATATATATATATATATATATATATATATATATATATATATATATATATATATATATATATATGTGTGTGTGTGTAACTACTCATACATACACACATACACATGTAGATATATACACAGACATACATACATACACATGTACGTATACACACACATATGCCCACATATATACACATATATATATACACATACATATACACATATATACACATATATACACACATATACATATACACATATACACGCATATACACATATACACAAATGTATACATATACATATATATACACCCACATGTGCGTGCATGCAAAAAACATACTTAATTACATTATTATATCTATATTCTCCCATATTATATATATGAAGTCACAACTTCTTATATTTATATATACATACATACACTATCTATGGAACGATATACATGTACCCATCTATATATATACACACCCACACTCAAACATACATATATAGAAATTATAAAAAATTGTATACATACACATCCACACATATACATGTACCCACATACCCACACATACCCATATATACACCCATATATACATATAACTACATATATTTAAAAAAAAACAACAAAAAAAACTAGTTAACCTATATACATACAAGTATAATACATACAAGTATATATACATACATATCCATAACCATACCCACCCACTACAAAAATGTGTCCACAATACACAAAAAATAACACATGCATGCCTATCTTTCCATATAAACGCATATACATATACATATCAAAAGACGTATCAATGTTCAAGTTCAATTACATAGATATATACATACAGTTATGTGTTCGCACTTATGTGTGCATAGCAACATTTCCAAAAACAAAAACCAAGATCATGTAATATTAGTCTTTCTATATAGTTATTCCTAAAAATATTTAGTTAGATTTAGGTTGTTCTTATGTCGGCATTTAAAAATTAGTTCATTATGTTTATTTAGTAATAAAGTCGGATCTTTATGTTTTATTATGAGGATTTTTTCTTTTATGCATAAGTCGCATCTTTCTCTGAAATTTATTGGAGTTCTGGCTCTCGAGATTATCTTCCACTTTATTTGTGGGGTTAAGCCACCATCCAACAAATCCCAATAATGCTTTGACAGTGCCGTTTGGTTCTTTTTACATTTATCTTTGAAGGACTGGCGATGGTTATAAAGTCGATGTTTCCAACTTCCCGCCGATATGTATATTCTTTTCGACTCAAAATTCTCTTATATATGCAATATTAAAATTTTACCCTTAGCCATTTTATAACCTGAAATTTAATGCTACGTAGATGTCTACACGCCTGAAGCTATGAGCATACTGACTCGTTCTAAAATTTTGTCCAGTAATTTTTTCACACATGGTCTTATCTTTATGACCAACCAAAAATACTTTTTCAATGTTCGTTTAAATTAATCAGTTAAAAGCTTAAGATTTTCAATTGTTTGTTGATAAACTACATTTTCTAATTAAATATAAATGTTTTGCAAATATATTTTGATTAAAGTAACAGTATTTTATATTTTTAACCCTTTTGTATCTGGTCTTAAGATTTTGACCAGGAGTGTATGCGGAGTATACAAATACCAAAAAGTTAATTTTACATTGTGTAAAACCTAACATGACAGAGTACAATTGTGTAATTACCTAACATGACAGAGTACAATAGCTTAGCGTTAATTGAAGACTAAAATCTTCATTTCTATCGAATTGTTGGAGTTGTTCATATTTGGTTCTTTCTGTCCGGCTTTTCTCGCCTAATGTTTAGTTTGACTAAATTATAGAAATCAGTTTCTTTTGGTGCTTTGACATGGAAAGCAAATTATTGTTTCCACATCAACAAGATATTGTTTTGATTTTAGATCGGATCAAGTCAGCCTGACGATTGCTATTTTGTAACAATTTAAAGAAAAATATTGCAGGCTAAGCAGAGATTTTACGTACGACATGTCCACAGACGTTTTGTCTGTTTTTCTTTTCACCTAACATTAATTTTATTGAAAATGGTTGTTCCTCATTATATTAACGATCGGGTATAACTGTCAGATTTTTATTTATATGAATAATATCTCGTGATAATCGATTACTTTCATATCGTGCAGTATAATCATGGCCTGTGTCAAATTTATTTCTTCCGAAACATGGCAGACTTATATAACTGTTATATCATAATAGGCTCGGCATTTGGGAAATGTATGATCATTTAACTGATTGTTCTTTCGTTAAACTGATTCTTGCATTCATTATGCACTTTCGGTTCAATGTTTTATTTTATTCAGTTATTCAGACATTGATTTGTAATGAAATCTGAATCCAAAATACACAAATGCTGAATTCATTTATTTATTGCGTGCTTTAAGTTTCGTATGAGGAGTTTGCATAAAATTTCAAACATTGTCAAGTTATTATTATCATTGCTAAAAGCAGAATAATTCCGAAAAATATTGATTAGATCATTGCAAAAGTTGGCGCCCGATTAAAAAATATAATAAAAAATAAATAAAAAGAACATTTATTACTCAAGTACATCGTCTTCATTGTTTTTAACAACAGTGTTCTATCAGGCTACAAGCTTGTTGATGCTATTTTCGTAGAAATTTTGTATTTTTTTTTTGGAAGAAGGTTATAGGGTAATTATCGACAGAGTCAATTTTTTTGTCATTTAACTTGTTCTGTAAATATCGGAACAAATGAAAATCCGAAGGGGCTAAGTCAGGAGAATTACGGCGTGTGTGTTGGATGGTTTATCATTTCAACTCTTGAAGCTTCTGCAATGTCTGTTTTGCAATATGCGGCCTTGTGTTGTTTTGGGGGAAAATATAATCGATTTGCTAAAATTGACCGTTTTTCTTGAATAGCCGCATTGAGATTGATGAGTTGGTCGCATTATTTTTTTTGCATTTATTGTTTCTACAGCTGGAAGAAGCTCAAAGTGGATGATTCCTCTTCAATCCCATTCTCTTTCACTTCCAGTATCATCTTGTGTCCTTTTGACATTGTCGCCTTGCTTAGGTGAGATGAATAAAAAAAATGTAAGTGTTCACACAATACAAGGCTCAAGAGACACTCGAGGTAGAGTGTTACTGAATGATGTTCTTGCATGTACGTAAGAAGATGAAGTAAATGAAGATTATGACGATATGCATGATAGATAACAGTTGACGTCAGACTTGAAGAGGTTGAAATTGTAGTGATCAGTGAAGCATGCTTTCAGGAATGTGTTCTGTAAAGAAGCAGGTCTTGGCAAGAAGCTGTTTGAGTGAAACTTCCATCTTACAAACAGAATAAAAAAAGAAATTAGGATGATTCGTTCCGTTATATGTGGCATAAGGGCTTAGATGTGAAGGTCTGAACTGGTGGAACTAAGAAATGTAGATCGTAGTGAGGGGCATGCAACATTTCATCTGAGGGAAAGAAGCTGTAGGGTGTAAAATAATTCATTGCCCACAAGGCTGCATCAATGCTTTTCAACTCCGTTATATGATAGTTATATTGTTAAGTACTAAAGAAGTAAAATGAGTAAACAAAATATGAAATTTATCTCATTTACTTCGATGATGATGAAAAAGTCCTGGACATATTGATTTTATTAGTTTACTTTCGAATAAATTCTTTGTAATCGACGATAATGTAAACTAAATTATTAAACGCTTACATTGAAAACAGAAATCACTAGAAGGTATTGAATATCTTACAAAATTTTCTCACAACCTCTTTTAAAACTTACTACAAATACTTGTGTGTGTGTGTGTGTGTGTGTGTGTGTGTGTGTGTGTGTGTGTGTGTGTGTGTGTGTTTGTGTACGTGTGAATTGTTAAAAACTATTTATATCATTTCTATCAAATTTATCTAATTTTTCTAGTATGGGAATCAAATCAGGTATGTTAGAGAGAAAAGACAGAAAAATATTATGTATATTGTACGAAAATGAAGTGTATTTTATCAAGTGTTTATAAAATATTCATAACAAGATTAACTGCTGCAGATATATACAGAATATATTCACATTAAATATACCCATATATATCCATATATACATATTAATAATTACTCTTTATAATGTAAGCACCATATATATATATATATATATATATATATATATATATATATATATATATATATATACAGAGAGAGAGAGAGAGAGAGAGAGAAAGAAATTTAAACAAAATAGACGTCATTTTCAACCAACACTTTTTCAAAGGCAATCGTTGCCGAAAAGCAAAAAAATCATGACACAGCAATAAAGTATCGGTTGAAAGGATCCTAAAATAGAAAATGACGTCAGTTTTGTTTAAATTTATGTTCTATTTCTGTGGGTACACGTCTCTTTTTTCTATATTTTCGTTGGTGGTAACCAAGAGATGTTATCAATCAAATCAATCATTCTGTTCGGTTATGGCATAATGTTAATTCCTTGAGATTAAAAGATCTTTTCTCATGTCATGTTTGTCCTGCAATGTTGTACCGTCATGTATTAGACGTAGGTTATTGAAAATTAAAATCAATTCCTTCTCTGTCGAGCAAGCTTTTATTGGATATGAGTTGGACAAAATGTTTGATTTTTCTTAGTCATGTGTATCTCATTTTACCCCGGATTTCTTTTAAAATAAAACGAAATCCGGGGTAAAATAACTTTTGTCGATTTCTTTCGTCTCTCTCGTCATTTGGCCACTAACAAATTATGTTTAGAAAAATCAGTTAGAGAGAATGATAAGAAATATTTAAACTGCCTCATCTCTAGAACTTTTGGAGTTGACGATGGTAATTCTAATAAACATATCTTCAATTATTCCAATGCCACTCTAACTGAGATTGAACTTATGGTTCTCTGTCATGGTTTGGATTTTTGCATTCCACTTTCTAAAATTAATAAGGAACAGATTTTCTCTGAGTTTGTATAATTAACTAAACATTCCTTCTTTTTCTGATAAGTTTTCTGCTATTAAGGCTAGGCTTCTTGAATTATCTAATGAATATGATTCGCTTACTGTTAAGCGTGATTTTCTTGCTTGGCAAAGCGTTTATTTTCGGACTATAAAAGCGTTAAAGTCAAGAGACGATGTGCATATTACTACGCCTGATAAGGGTTCTGGCGTTGTTATCTTAAACAAACAAGATTATTTGGATAAAATGACCAATATCTTAACTGAGTTTTCTAAGTTTAAGATGATCGGTCCTGCTGGTACGTGTTACAATACTAGCAGGTTCGAAGCAAGAATACATAGATTGTTGCTCTCAGTATACAAGAACAAACTTATCTCCAACGTCCTAGAATGTATGGACTGCCAAAGGTACATAAGAACGGAGTATCACTTAGACCCATCCTCTCCAAGGTAGAAGCCGTGCAATACGAGTTGGCCAATAGGTTGGATGATCTATTCCAGCCGGTCTCTTTTCAGCACACAATATTTCAGGCTCTTTCCTTTTTTTGAAATTTCATTAGAAATTTAGAGACTGAGGCGGAATATAAACTGATGGTGTCTTTTGACATCGTCAGTTTCTATACTAATGTTCCTCTTCATGAGACCATTAGCATATGAGCTGATGTTCCCTATAGAGGTACATTGTGTCCGGCTAGCATTCCTGAAAATCTCTTTTTAGAATTCATGCGTCTATCTACTGAAGGAGTTGAATTTAGTTTTAATGATATAATATATATCCAGACTGACGGTGATGCTATGGTTAGTCCTTTGGACCCTATTTTGGCCAATATTATCGTAGGTCATCATGATCGTCTTTTGTTCAACAAGGTCCATAAACCCTACGTTTACATGAAATAACGACGCCTTCTCAATGTTTGATTCCGCCAGTGATTCTACTAATTTCTTCGCGGAACTTAATTCTCTCCATCCACCCCTTCAGTTTACTATGGAGGTTGAGGGTGATGGGATATTACCC